>LR990111.1:22870000-23199231 GCA_905147225.2 Euproctis similis
GAGGGTCGTCAGGGGCGCCGCCGGCCGCGCGCCTCTTTATAGCGCGCGGTTGGAGCCGCCCCGCCCAGGGGAGCCTCCCGAGGATGAGCACCCCCTCGCGACTGAGGGGGGGCAACGGCGGGGTGGACCAGAGGGCTGACGCACTGTCCTTGGCCACCCCAACGCCGGAGGAAGGCCGCCGCGAGGTTTTAGTGGGTAACCCTAGGATTGGATTGCAGTGTACTGTTTTGGGAGTCCCACACTACCCCCTGCCGTTCCCAGGCGGGGGGTGTGCATAAAGCATTTCCTCGCGTAAAAAAAAAAATTAAAAAAAAAAAGGTATTGTTACAACACCGGCTATTAAACGCGTCCATACGATGTATCTAGTAGCCCTTGTGTTTATTTGTTATGGAAATTGAATAAACGAAGCTTCGCTGGTTGGGAGATTTAATATCCCGCTTTTGAATCAAGAAGTATCGGGTAAGGAATCCCGGCTCATACAAAAGACTTTTCGGTATTATTACCGGATGTTAAATTGTGCCAATTGTAAGGCAATAGGTTTCACTAATAAACTTATCTGCCGCATCTATCTACGGGTAGATAATATAATAATAATAATATCTTGGACACAAATCACACAGCGCCCTCCAGTTCCAAACTAAGCAACTAAATGCTTGTGCTATCCATAGCACAAGCATTTATTATATGTATTATATGTATTTTGTATTTTGTATCCATACTAGATAACGGATACTAATACATATACTTAGTCTGGCCATAAATACTGTTACAACTAATAATAAAAAAATATTACATTTGAATTTGGAATCTGTCATTTTTATACGATTGTTCATTGTGTTTTCTCGTTTTGGCGCTAATACATTGCACAATATTTTGCGATATTAAAATGGAGTGGGGTGATAAAGAGAACCGAATCGCTGTGATTGCATTACACAAAGTAGGTATGGAGCCAAATGCAATTTTTAAAACTCTCCATACACTTGGTATTAGTCAAATGTTTGTGTACCGGGCTATTAATAGGTACAATGAAACCTCCTCTGTTTGTGACAGAAAAAGACCTGGCCGTCCACGTAGTGTTCGTACGAAAAAGGTGGTCAAAGCGGTAAGGGAAAGAATTCGCAGAAATCCTGTCCGCAAGCAAAAGATTTTATCTCGGGAGATGAAGATAGCACCTAGAACAATGTCGTGTATTTTAAAAGATGACTTAGGGACTTGCAGCCTTTAAGAGGCGCACTGGTCATTTATTAACTGATAATTTAAAAAAGAATAGGGTATTTACACAGAAATAGATCAAGATAGAACGGCCGCGATGTCATATTTTCATACATTTCGAGCGTGTCACTTTTTTGAAAAACCACGCCCACAGCGTGACGTCATTTTCATTGTGAGCGTGGCGACTAGTGAGAAGACACACTCATTAGATTATCGATATCGATATCTGAAACGTGTTAAACTTTATTGATTTTGTGTAACGATAATCATAGAAAATAAAACATGTTAAATACTTTAGTCAGACATCTTTAATATCACATAAGTATGTAATTCACAATTCAAAATTCAAGCTGAGTATCCTGTTTTCCCAATAGTATATAAACTTTATTAATAAATATTTTATTGTCCTTGAAACAATACATATTTTTATCTCTAAGACTTTGGCGAATCACGTTCATGACATTAAAACAAACTTTAGGATTTTATCGCGTTTATTTATTACCAATTTTATTAATTTCCCGACGTTACGAACTCTTTCCGGAGATCATTTTCACGAGTGATGAACAAAACGATGGTAGTCGTTCAAAAGCTATTTTCATTGATACAGAGAGTACCCACTTTTTGGAAATAAAAATCAAAAAGTTGATGTTAACAATATGATTTTTGCTATTGGTAACCCATATAAGACCATGAAACAAAAAAAATAATATTTATTTATAAGATATATTTCCTAAAGGAAAATTTTTGTTTGTAAAGATCCTTTGTTGTATGATTTAATAGGTAACAGTTGTTATTGTTAATTATTAGTTATTTATCTTATTTTCTTAATTAATTTTGGTACAATAACAAATTGACTGATTGACAACTCACTTATATATATATATATATATATGTAAATATTTTTTTAGTTTTATTAAAAACTTTACGCAACACGCTTATTAATGTTGTTGGAATAAAGGTAGGAACAAATCAAGACATGAGCTGATACTCGAATTAATATTGAATTAATTCATCGACAAGACTCAACGATACACGGAGCGTCGCATCTCTAAATCTCTCGTTGCAAGCACAAAGACCAATCACAGCGATTCAATGACATATGACCTCTAAGTTGTTACTGGTGCAGTGTATTGTGTACATTGCGCGTACAATATATGCGCGCAATGTTTTTGTATACAAGTGTTGAATGTGGACAGCAATGGATATTTATCATAATGAAAAAATATACAACTTATTATCGTAATTAATTAACATGGTAAATTATTTAGAATCTCAAAAAAATACTTTCTACTGAATTTCAATACTTACTGATGATATGAAATATTTCCTTTATTCATATTTGCTTCACTACTTTTGTTTTTACAATTTGCCACAGCACAATAAGGCATATTTGTGAAGTTTTATGTATTTTGTTACGTCCTGAACGCAGGGTAGGAACGCTCGTTGCGTAATGAGAGCGAGTTTCGAAAAGCATGCAATATAGTGCATGGTTCTGGCACGCTTGCCACGCCTATTCGCCGTTCTATCTTGATATATTTCTGTGGGTATTTATTTCTAAGATTTTCGCGAATCTCACTCATTGATTAAAACAACTTTTAGGATTATATCGCGTTTATTTATTATTTATTTATATTTATTTCCCGACTCGTGAAAATGATCTCTGTAAAGAGTTCGAAACGTCGGGAAATAAATATAAATAAATAATAAATAAACGCGATATAATCCTAAAAGTTGTTTTAATCAAAGAATAGGGTGTTAAAATCTAGACAACTACTGAAGCGGTACGCAAAGGGAGGTCACAGAAAAATATTGTTTACGGATGAACATGTTTTTACAATTGAGCAACATTTTAACAAACAAAATGACCGTATTTATGCTCAAAGCTCTAAGGAAGCTTCCCAATTAGTTGTCAGAGTGCAACGTGGGCATTATCCGACTTCAGTGATGGTTTGGTGGGGTGTTAGCTACGAAGGAGTGACTGAGCCATATTTTTGTGAAAAAGGTATCAAAACATCGGCACAAGTGTATCAAGATACCATTCTTGAAAAGGTAGTCACAACACCATGTTCAATAACGAAGTATGGTCCTTCCAGCAAGACTCGGCACCGGGTCATAAAGCTCGGTTCACGCAATCTTGGTTGGAAGCGAACGTTTCGGACTTCATTAGAGCTGAAGACTGGCCGTCGTCTAGTCCCGATCTTAATCCACTGGATTATGATTTGTGGTCAGTTTTAGAGAGTACGGCTTGCTCTAAACGTCATAATAATTTAGAGTCCCTAAAACAATCCATACGATTGGCAGTGAAGAATTTTCCCATGGAAAGAGTGCGTGTTTCTATTGATAACTGGCCTCAACGTTTAAAGGCCTGTATTGCAGCCAATGGAGACCACTTCGAATAAGCTTTTTATATCGTTTTATATTTATGTATTAAAGTAACACACTGTAAAAGTAATAAATGTTATTAGCAATTCAAAAAAAATATTTTTCTTTGTTACAATATTTATGGCATGACTAAGTATACTTTTCTTTTTTGTAAATACATACTTATAATACATAGAAAAACACCCAGACGCCGCACAAATGTTCATGTTTGTCACAAATATTTGTGCTCGGGTGGGAATCGAACCTCCGACCTCAGTGCTGCAGCCGGTAGTTTTACCAATGCGCCACGAGGCCCGAGATAAGTCGTTAAAGTCCTTTTCAAAAATCGTGGTTACATCTTGGCTTTCATTTCGTTACTATTTTCTACGAAAACCCCAATACATTCACTTAGCAAATAAAAATAAAATAAGTACATGGTTTTGTTATTTGTGTGTGTCACAAATGTCACAAGATCTCCGGATTTGGGGGAGGAAAAAAATTTCTCCGACGAAACTGCTAATAGACGTATGGGTAATGTTTTCAATTTCCGACTACATCTTGTTGTGACGTAAACACCAGTAACGTCACATCCACATCACAGAACGTCGCCGATTATTTTGGATCGCACAAATTTCTGTGGATTTTCCTCAAGAAATGTCTTCCGGTTTCCGAAAAAGATATTGTAGTGTTTTATTTCTCCTATTTGCGGTCTAATAAATAATTTCCAGAGTACGTAAGCATTCCATATTTATTTTTTATACGCTTCTCCCAATATATTAAAAGGTTCTCGTATAATTTAAGTACACTTCCGGGTATAAAAGGTGCGAGGTTTTGTTTTTTGACGTGACAACGTCTTAAATTAGGTTGCGGCTGGGAGTCACTTATGAAAAAGTGTAACGCTCGGTAACGTTACGATGAGTCACCGAACGAGAGAGAGGCCCGCCGAATGCCTTGCGTCTCTCTCCCACTCAACTATGATCGGTCTGCCGCGCGCGCAGCACTAGAGAATTAGGCGCATTGAATCGGCGCATGCTTGTGTCTCTGTCTTTGTCTTTCTCGAACGTTCTTGGCGTTGGAAAAACAAGAAAGCGTCATAATACAAGTTCACACGTGTGGTTAAAGTATCGTCAGCTGTGTCTGTAGTGAAAATGTGGAGTGCTTAGATTCGTCATTTACAACAACTACAACAATAAAGGTAAATAATTGTACACTGATATTTCATTATCGTAAACTATGATTGATTGATTAATTGTTAGATTGACACAAAAGTTGAGAAACTGAGTTTATAGGTTATGTCATACTATTGATAAATGTTGATAGTGTTAAGTAAATTATTAGTTTAAAATTAATTAATTAATTAATTATTATTTTACAAATTTTCATTAATTTCAAATTTATTTAGCAAAAATTTGAACCTTCGATCTGAATAAATGTTTTGATTTTCGAATTGATTCTTTAAAATTACAAATATTTTTATATAAGTTTAGATAATCGAGTCGCGGACAACCAAAACACACATTTCATGACCAAATAGGAAGGTGATGTTTGGAACCTTAAAAATCGACGCGTGTGCATGAAAAGAGTTATAAAAGCCAACGAAGCGGGTGAGGCGTGTAAGAATCGTGCCTTATGGCGCCCTGTTCTCTCTGCCTACCCCGCAAGGGACTTGGCGTGAAGTTATGTATATATGTATGTGCATGTTTAGTTATTTAAATATTAACACGTGCTCTTGAGGAAGTTAGAATTTCGTTAAAAAAAAATCAGTTGTCTATAAAGTCTGTTTACCGACGATAGTTGAACGTCACAACGTCATAAGAAAATACTGATAGAATGGTAATTTTTCCAAAAAACATTTTATTTAAATTACGACAATTATCAAAAATAAAGTTTTTGATAATGGTTTGAGTCATGTTTTTTTTGTGCGTGCAGCCGGCTCGAATTATATGGCGTTGCAACGTCAAAAAAACATGGATGCAATATAAAACACTCAGACCTTTTATTTTGTCTAACTGTTTATCTTCGCTAAACCTTCTATTCAATTCAAACCGTCTATGAGACTATAGTGATGTCTATAGACTTGGTATTTTTAAAGGACATTAGAAGGATCTCGTGAACTGAAAGCTGAGCTACGAAACAAAAAGTATGTATATAATATCATTAGAATTCATAAAACAAGTTTTACTGACAGGAAGTGAAACTAGATGGCGCTGCGTGTGTTGTATCCTAAAACATTATTATTATAATTACGTAGGTACCCTTTACCCAGCGGTTTCACGCGATTAGCATTTCGACCTACGCTACTTCATTTGCCTCTCTAATTGTATACAGTTTTGTTTACCCTAATTTAAATGCGTTCCACGAAAAGCTGAAGTGCCGTTCTAGTTCTAAATGAAACAGTAAATGTTCTTATGGTAGATGTTAGTAATACCCGAAATTGTATCCGTGTCTTTTTACAACTTGCCGTTGATATGAGGATGTTGAATTTCTATTTAATTATGCAAATAATAAATTAATGATAGTAGTGTCGAGGCTAACGTAATTTTTAAAAGATGTTAAATGTCTTCGAATACAGCTTGTTCTCGCTGAAATTGATATCAGGCACCGACAAGGGTGTGTGACAAGAGATACGAAAGTCGAAGAAACCATGTGTAAGAATTGTGCCTTATGGTGTTATATTTTCGCTGCCTATGCCACTAGAGACTTGAAGTTATGTATGTTAGATACGTACATAACTTCACTTGTTACATACTTACATTACTTCACACCAAGTAAGTATATTTGGCTACGATCTTTAATAAAGTTTAGTGTTTCTATAGCTACCGACAGAGGTGTTACATTCAGGTGAAAAATCTGCTTCATAATATATAGGTTTTTTTATTTAATTAAAAGCAAGTGTCAAATAAAATTTATGTATTTCACCTTTTTTATTTGTAGTTATCAGCATATTGGAATAATTCACACGGAAAAATGGTTGCCTCAATAAATAAGTGCCTGTTTTAATTTTGCTACCGGTCTCTGGTCCGTTATGAGTTTTTTTTATATCAACCTGAACGTAGCCAAGTATTAATTTAATATCATCAGACGAATTCAGGTTCACGTCAATGGAAATATTATTTATTTTTAAAATAATATTTATTATTTAGGTGTCCTGGAGGTTAAGCAAGCCGCCTCTGCAGTTTGTTGCTGTTTTAGATTTTGATCCGGTATGTGTGGCAATGTTTTTCAACCTTCTATATACACCTGTTTTTACCTGGTAGGTACTATTTATTTCTAAGATTTTCGCGAATCTCACCCATTGAATAAAACAACTTTTAGGATTATATCGCGTTGAGAGATCATTTTCACGAGTGAAAATGATCTCTGTAAAGAGTTCGAAACGTCGGGAAATAAATATAAATAAATAATAAATAAACGCGATATAATCCTAAAAGTTGTTTTAATCAATGGTAGGTACTAATAAGAAACGGTTTATCAGGTGGTAAGTGATTAAAGCCTGCATAACAGATAGTGCTACAGTTGTGTTATCCGCGTTTGAAGAAGTGGGTTAGCAGGGGTGAGGGGTCAAGAGGGTGTTGGGCTCCGAATACCTCTTTCACTGACCGACACACGATATGAGTCACTTTACGTCGATATTGTGAGTGGTCATGGCATTTCACTTAATTGATTTGCTAAGGGTTGATAATTAAAAGTTTTAATGTTTTTACAATGAGGCTTAAACTATAAAGACTTCGTTGAGTAGGTAGTCAAAATTAAAATTTACAATTTGGGAACGGAAATGACAGTGAGCTGATATTAAAACCAAACCTTAAGCATAAAAAGCAAGGAGTAATGTGTGGAGCAGCATGATGAACAACCCCTATAGACGAAAAGGTATAAATTGACATTGAAGTTTTATGTCATTGTGACTTGAACGAAGATACGGAGTGATGTGAGTGACGTCACACGAGTGAAGTTAGCAACAGGTGACATAATAATTTTATTAAGGTACCGCACTGCTACGCAATATCCCTGAACCAATTTTTGAGATTGATATACAAAATTTTATTGCCCGATTTTGACCACCAAATGTTTTATTGCCTTTTGTTATATGTCGTTCTGTGCTCTACGTTAATGTTAAGAAATTATGTATCAAAAAATAAAATAAGACTAGTGGCATTGTAATGTGGCCATTATTCTTCAAGAGTCTGCCTGGTCAGTGTTTATGGTCAGATTTTACTATTTTATGCCCGGCACGTTTGCACTAAGAGTTTATTATATGATTACTGACTTTGCCATAAAAGAGACTGTGACTACGGGCCTAGATGCTATAAACTATTTGGTTTCAAGTATTCGGTAGTAGTCGAAATTTATTCGTTCATTCACCCTTTTTGTTATTAATAACTTCATGCATCATTCAACCCTAATCCTCTTCTACTCTATCAGGTAGAAACGGCTATTAAGCTTGGAAAAATGGAATAGGTTGCGGAACCTATTACCATACACCGGGAATAATGTTGTAAGTCATCTATATTTATCACAAATAACTTTAAAGCAGAATTCCCAGAAGTCATTGGTGTGAACCCGGACTCGGAATTATTTGTCTCGACCGTCTTCGAGACAAATAATTCGCTTACCCTTTGTATCCCAAAATTTTCTGTTTTCTCCTTGACACACACCCAAGATATCTAAATGTGAGTTCGGAAATGTGTACCAGTGAATGCTATAGCCTTCCGCCTAAGGTCTCAACTCCGGCTAACAATCAGGAAAGCTCAGACACAAACAACTCTTAAAAATACCACTGCCAAGGCTCTACCACTATACATGAGATGATGAGATGATTCTTGCAGTTCATTGCAGAAATGGGCCGACTCAACCGGGGAAACACTACGGCCTCTCAGAATATCGGCTTAAAGTAGCTTATGCCGCGTTTCGTTCGGTGAAGGAGGTTTCCGGAAAACCACACCCCACATCCCTTTCCCATCCTACTCCCGTAGAGCCCGGCAACGCAAGTAACACTATATGTGTTGCAGGTGTCCATGGGCGGCGGTATATGCTTAACATCAGGTGACCCGCTTGCTCGCTTGCCCTCCTATTCCAGTCCCTCTACCGCATGTTGCGCGGTATGTGTAGTGGCGCTGATGTGTAGTCGCTCAACGTTAGAGCAGAGCAAGCGAGGCCAATAAGGTGGCGCCTACGGTTGGTAACAGTTGACCACCTGGTCAACTGTTACCTGTTACCTGAAACTGGTAAACCACCTGGTTTACCAGTTTCAAATTTGTTTATCCACTACACAATACCAAGTAACCGACAACTGTCAGAGTGCCCTCACTATCATTTCTCATAATCATTCCCATTCTCAAATTAAAATTAACGATGTTATTTTAATGCCGTAAATAGAATGTTTTATAATTTTTTGTTAATTATTTGTTAAACTGTTTAATTTTAAGCATGGTTTGATCACCACACAATCATTTTTACCCAATCAAATCTATTCATAGTAAATACATTTTTCATAAATTTCTCTCATAAAATTTTAAAAACAAGTAGGTTATGACACAATCCAATAAGTTTAAAAGCGTTATCCGGTTTCAAACATATTATTGTATATTTTTATAATTAATTTGTATTCAGTGATCTGAATTGAAAGTGGCAGCGACCACAAGCACACTTGCTAAATGTATATTGTGCATATGATTTTGTATCTTGAAGGATATAAATATATCTCAACAATTGTGGTTGTGACTGTGAAAAAATCATGTCTGGACAGCGTAAATACATTTTAAAAATATATTAACGCTGTATTAAATGTATGTCTTGGTAGTCCAGTGGTCGAGCACCCTCTTCTGAATCCAGAGGTCGCGGGTTCGAATCCTCACGTTGGCTCACACCAATGACTTTTCGAAATTAATTTCGTAAGTTATGTATTATAAATATCGATCACTAAAAACTTTGTGCCCGGTGTGGCAAAAGTTTCGCCACCTATTCCATTTGGGACGTAAACATAACGGCAAGACGCTTAACAGCTGCTGCCTACAACTTCGGGTAAAAAAGGCGTGATGTTATGTATGTATGTTACAATTGATCTGCAAAATTTCGAAAACTATCACTTTTTCTTTTCTACATTACACATTAATTATACATAAAAACTACGCCGATGACACCGATGATGACACCGATGACAAAAAAAACCGCATCAAAATCCATTGCGTAGTTTCAAAGATCTTAGCATATAAGGGGACAGACAGCGGAAGGCGACTTTGTTTTATACTATGTAATGATGATGATGATGCTCGTACGATTATTTTGTGATAAATTAATCGATTAACGTTTAATTATTAAATATGTGCATAAGCATGGCCTGGTAATAAACTCACCTTAATAGAATACCGGTAGTGTGGTGTTCCTGTGAGCAAGTTTCGAAACTTCACCGTAATTGTTGGAAAAGGCTTCACACGAGCTGTTTCAAACTATCCTATTTTGACAGCCTTGATAAGAGGGCTAAAGGGAATAGATTTTCAAGTGTTTTTTTTTTCAAAACACATATCCTGGTTAATGTTTTATTTTTGGTCACCCTATTGCTTAATATAAGTATTGAATACACAATTTTGAACACGAAAATGGTTTAAAGATAACTTCATTGATTGAATATTTATACAAATTATCATTCTCTACATAAATCATTCATACTAACAGTACAAGGTATACAATACAAAATATTCTGATAAAATAATAACTCTTCAGTATATGTATATTTCGCCTAGCGTACATCCGAATTTTTAAAAACATAGCAGTACTTTGATACTTATTTATTTCTTCGATTTTCGCGAAAAGCATTCATATAATTAAAACAACTTCTAAAAAGTTCGAAACGTCGGGAAATGAATAGAAAATAAGCTCTAAATAAACGCGATATAATCCATAAAAAGTTGTTTTATTGACTTTGATACCTGTTAATGTTGTGTCCAATTTATGACAAATAGGTTCCATTCTCTAAGGTCAAATATGCGTCTGATAAAATATAACAAAACCTCCATGACCTGGTTGATGACCTGCATAAAGCTTTGTTTAATGTAACAGCTTTTTTTAATGTAACATCAAGGACGACGTACTAATATATTTACGCGACGCTGGACATCCTACTTGTGCCCCGGACATGACTAATTCACTACCAACTTGATGAACCTTGGCAGCGTTTTGTAAATTTATGAACTGTGACGTTGTACTCAACTAGCACAATTTCTGGTGTCCTAGCTCAGAACGTGCATACAATATAAATGGGATGCTTTGACTTTGATATATATGTCTCAGCTGGCGAAGAATCTTGTACCACATTTGCACTGAGGTACATTTATACATATTGCGCGGTACGTATATTGCGTAATTTTTCAAACAATTTTACGATGATGAGACTATAAATACTTAGTATGTGTTGTCATTATTAAAAATAACATAACATAACTTCACGCCTTTTTTACCCGAAGACCTGAGTCTCGTCTCGCCATTATGTTTACGTCCCAAATGGAATAGGTGGCGAACCTATTGCCATACCGGGCCCAAAGTTTTCAGTAATCGATATTTATCACACTTATCTTCCGAAAACAATTTCGAAAAGTCATTGGTGTGAGCCAGTGTCAGGATTCGAACCCGGACCTCTGGATCAGAAACCGTGTGCTCTTCCACTGGACCACCGAGACTTATTATTAAAAATATTTAGAATATATTTATCAGCAGATGCAGTGCATGTATCAAGAAGAATCTATTAATCTAACCCTGGATGTTTAACTATAACGATTTTGTTTGTATATACTGCTTTTTGTTTGTGTCACGATTTTGTTTGTATATACTATTATTACTAAATTTACGTTTTTTTTCTACTGGAAGATATAAGCAGCGGCTATTAAGCAAAGCGTTGCCGTTCTTTTTTACATTATATTACAGTCCTAGCTACGTTGTCTGTCGTATATTAAAATAGATTATACTTGCTCTCCAAAGTCTTTAGCAACAGTAATAAAGAGATATAAATATATCATAATATTACAGCATCCTTTGTGGCCATTCATCTTAAACACGTCACTAAGTAAATAAAATAATAACTGCACAATATAGAGAAGAAAGCGGTTCTCTTGTCACAATATCTATTCATGAGGTTTCGTGTAAAATACGAGGGATTTTTTTTATGGGATAGGAGGGCAAACGAGCAGGCGTGTCACCTGATGGTAAGCAACCAACGCTGCCCATGGACACCAGCAACGCATATAGTGTTACTGTTGCGTTACCAACCTTTAAGGGATAGGGGATAGGAAGGGATGGGGAAGGGGGGTGGGCCTCCGGGTACCTCTCTCACCGAACGTAACGCGGCATGAGCCACTTTACGTCGATCTTCTGAGAGGTCGTGGTATTTCACCGGTCGAGCCGGGCCATTCATGCAGCGAACTGCTTGGCTCTACCATTGTTATGTATTTGCATTCATATTGTTGATAGTTAAATTTACCGAATGGGCAGTTTACTGTTTTCAAATTCTATGGTACATATTGTCTACGGTCTCGTCAAAGCAAGAGCATAGAGATTATATAAAATAAATATTGATAATTAATAATATATGGCAATGGATCAATCTCAATATGGACTAGAGACACCCTCTACCGCTGAGTACACCCTCATGTTCTAAGGGTGTAAAATTACAAACGAAATTGTAGAAGAAGGGTGAAGTGCTTTTATAGCAATTTTTTTACTAAGGATATTTAAATATTTAAAAACTTATTGAGATGTCTGGGATAGGTTTTGATTTAAATTAAATTAATTTTAAAATTGGCTTACACCAATAATGTCTCGGAATTCTTTTCCGAAGTTATGCGTGATAAATATCGATGACTGACAACTTTGTGCCCGGTTTATGGCAATAGGTTCGCCACATACTCCATTTGGAACGAGTAACGATTCGGCAAGACGAGGGTTAACACTATCTACAACTTTGTAAAGGCGAAAGCGTGAAGTTAGGTTTTAAAATTTGATTAATAGCTAATTTTAAATCATTGCAACATCGATTGAAACATTGAGTATCGCCTTTAAGACACCTATTATGGGACACACTATATTTAGTCATAACTATGACAATATTAAATAATGAATGAATGAATTATATAGAATTTCGGAAAAGTTATTATTTTAAACCGGGGTTCGAACCCGCGTTTGACTAATTGGATTATGTAAGTCTGTTTAAATTTCTCGCTGTTTACGACACTCATCCTCCGGAACTGTGGTAACATTAAATTTAAATAAATGATAGTATACGTGCCGGAAAAGTACCTCAGTGCCGGATGTAATGAAAACCTTTAATAGTGGAAATAGTGAACCATTTATTTCAGATATGCAAATTATATTACAGTTTTTAATCCTTTATTGCAGTCGATAAATTAGTTTTATATAATAAGATCATATTGTGGTTGTTATGCACTAGTAGTATTTACTATTTGTGAGTTCCCTGATTTTGATCTTGATTTATTGATATGATTTTTTTAAAAATTCTACATGTCAGAGCATGAACTTTCTTATTTTTACACCGACACACTAACAAACGAATAATTGTTATTAATAACTAAATTTACAGATTATACCCTAGTACCAAATATCATCGCCTCTACTCGCCGAATCTCTTTAGTGTAGAAATTTATTGCTATATATTGTACACAGTTTTGTCAGTTACTTATCATTATTTTTACTTATCATTTTTCTCTCAGTCAGTCGGGAGAGAAAGAAAAGCATATGGCTGACAAGCTCACACAGCACAATACCGAAGAATGGCGGGATAACCACTCCTAAATATGGGTGGACCTAAATGTTCATGGTAGGAGCGGGCAGCAGCGTCCCAGTCTAAAAAGGTTCACCCCTGCGGTCTCCAACCCGTTTGCCCAGCGTGGGGACTAAGGGCAAAAACCTCCCATGAAAGCACAAATGCAACGGCCCCCAGTTCCCGGTGGTCCCGCTATTCCCGGCCAAGGCAGCGGTCGTGGTAACGGTGGGACAGGGGGTGCGAAGAATCTCCGGGTTACGGCAGGCTGTCAACGTCAACTACGCGTAGCTACCTATAACGGACGCAGTCTTCGGCTGGACCAACACCTCACCGAACTCGAGGTAGAGCTGAGTTACTTGAACTGGCATATTCTGGGGCTATCTGAAGTCCAGCGAGAGGGGGAGGACACGATAACCCTACAGTCTGGTAACTTACTTTACTTTCGGGAAGGTGACCAGCTCTCCCAGGGGGGTGTTGGTTTCCTCGTTCACAAGGACCTCGTTAGCAGCGTTGTTGAGATCAGTAGTGTGTCGACCAGGGTAGCTTACCTTGTATTGAAGCTTACCAACAGATACACCCTGAAGGTAATACAGGTATATGCGCCGACCTCGACATACTCTGACGAGATTGCCGAGGCGATGTACGAAGATATTGCAAAAGCAATACATGGTACCGCCAAGGCAAATTACAACGTTGTTATGGGGGACTTCAATGCCAAAGTGGGAGTACAAGAACGCGGCGAAACGAAAATCGGTCCGTATGGCTTGGGGTGCCGAAATCACAGGGGCCAGATGCTGGTCAACTTTCTGGAGTCTGAAGGCCTCTTCTTGATGAACTCATTCTTCAAGAAGGGTCTCCACAGGAGGTGGACCTGGCGAAGTCCCGATTCTGTGACAAGGAACGAGATAGATTTTATCATTACGGATAGTAAGCACATATTTAGAGATGTCTCTGTGATCAACAGGTTCAATATTGGAAGCGATCACCGACTTCTTCGGGGCTCTCTAAATATTAACTTGAAAGCTGAAAGGACCCGGAAGATAAGGTCTATTCTCCGACCTACGCCGCTCCAAATAGCCGAAACCGAAAAGTTCCAAATAGAACTTAAAAATCGATTCGACCTGCTGGAAACCACAGGCGATGTGGACGAAAAGATCAGCACTGTGGTCAACACGCTTAGGAAAGTGTCTCAAAGGTTGTTCCCGAGATCGCAGAAAAAGGAGTCCAAACTCTCTGCCGAGACGCTCGAGCTGATGAGGCAAAGGCGAGAAACTCCATCCGACCAGCTGTCTTCGTCAGAATGGAGAAGCCTAAACCAGCATATTAGAAAGCTGATGCGGCGAGACCTTCGTCGAGCGAACAATCGTGTAATCGAGAACGCGATCGCCCGCAATAAAGGGTCGAAAGTGTTTGCTCAGCAGCTTGGAAGGCCCCATCTGACGAAGCTGAAAACTGCGGATGGACGTGTCGTCACCTCTAAGCCAGAGATTCTCGCAGAGATCGAATCTTTTTATGGGCTCCTTTATTCAACACGGATGACCAAACCGACGGGACACAGCGATGATGACCATAGAGCCCCGCTAACGCGTCACTATAGTGAGGACATCCCCGAAATTGCAAAAAGCGAGATTAGGGCGGCTCTCGGGCAACTTCAGAACAACAAGGCACCCGGTGATGACGGAATTACTACAGAACTTCTAAAATCCGGCGGAACTCCGGTACTAAAGGAATTAGCAAGTCTTTTTAATTCCGTCATACTGGCGTATGCCTGTGGTGTTATGCCCTGGTGGGCATAACACCGAGGTTGTTCTCGAGGGTCGTCACGAATCGTCTCGCTGCAAGACTCGACGAGTTCCAGCCTCCGGAGCAGGCCGGGTTTCGAAAAGGCTTTAGCACCGTGGACCACATCCATACTGTTCGGCAGATTGTAGAGAAAACCGAGGAGTACAATCAGCCGCTGTGTATGGCATTCGTGGACTACGAAAAAGCCTTCGACTCCATCGAAACTTGGGCAGTTCTGGATGCATTGCAGCGATGTCGGATCGACTGGCTCGACTGGATCGACTATATCGAGGTGTTGAAATGCTTGTATGACACCGCCACGATGGCTGTCCAGATACAGGACCAGGTGACGAACTCTATCGAGCTTAATCGATGTGTAAGACAGGGAGATGTCATATCTCCTAAGCTCTTTACCAACGCTCTGGAGGACGTCTTCAAGACCCTGGATTGGACTGGACAGGGTATCAACGTGAATGGTGAGTCCATCTCACATCTTCGGTTCACCGACGACATCGTTGTAATGGCAGAGTCGCTGGAACAGTTCAGCGGAATCCTGCGCAGCCTAGACGAATCCTCCCGGCGTATCGGTTTGGGCATGAACTTGGACAAGACGAAGGTCATGTTCAATGAACATGTCGTGCCCAGACCGATAAATGTCGGAGGGTCGGTTCTCGAAGTTGTAAACAAATACGTCTACCTGGGCCAAACTATCCAGTTAGGTAGACGAAACTTCGAGAAGGAAGCCGACAGGAGGATTCAGCTGGGTTGGGCCGCATTTGGCAAACTGCGTCGAGTTTTCGGCTCGCCTATACCGCAATGCCTGAAGACCAAAGTCTTCAACCAGTGCGTCTTACCAGTTATGACCTACGGTGCCGAAACGTGGACACTTACGGTGGGGCTAGTCCACAAATTTAAAGTCGCTCAACGAGCTATGGAGCGAGCTATGCTCGGGGTATCTCTGAAGGATAAACTCAGAAATGAGTATATCCGACAGAGAACTCGAGTAACCGACATAGCTCGTAGAATAAGCTCGCTGAAGTGGCAATGGGCTGGTCACATCTACCGAAGGACCGATGGTAGATAGAGCAAGAAGGTCATTGAGTGGAGACCGCGACTTGGTAAGCGTAGTGTAGGACGCCCACCAGCCCGATGGTCAGACGACCCCAGAAAGGCTGCTGGAAAAGACTGCATGCGGAAGGCAGAGAATCGGATGTTGTGGCGCAAATTGGGAGAGGCCTATGTCCAGCAGTGGACTGCAATAGGCTAATGATGATGATGATATCATTATTACATAGTTTAAAACAAAGTCGCTTTCCGCTGTCTGTCGCTTTATATGCTTAGTTCTTTGAAACTACGCAACGGATTTTGATGCGGTATATTTTAATAAACACCCTCTAGGTGTCGGGGTGTTGTTTATCTAGTATAATGTAGTACAGAAAGTGTTGATTTTCGAGACTTATCACTTTAATTGTAAACGCTATAAAAATACCTTTTGATGCGAAACTAAGTTCGCCGGGTCACCTAGTCATAATATAATTAAAAAAATTCTAAAGTAGTATAGTTTCTCGATTATATGAATTTGTCTGGCAAAACCAGACAACCCTGCATATTCCTGTGAATATTAGGAGTGTAAAAAATATAATGTGCCTAAAAATAATAATCGAATAAATTTTAACTAAATATTATACGAGCTAGTATGATGAGAATCATTAAAATTCAGTCGTAAAATTTATATTTCCGAGTGCTTTTAATATGTAGGTATTTAAATTTAAACACATTTTACGTGTTTATATGGTAAGTTATTTCATGCGAACTGATGACATTTGGATTAAGACACTGATTTTCATAAAATAAATACTCGGCTCGTTAATTATTACCAAATAAATTCTGACAAAAGTGTAGTGTATTGAACTATACGGCTGATTTATTTGACGTTTAATGTAACATTTACTATATTTTTTATTGGTTGAGCCCGTTAGTTTGATGCTGTGTGGCGCCGGCTTAGAATACCGCCACCCCATCTCTTCCCGTGGGTGTCGTAAAAGGCGACTAAGGGAAAAGCTAGAAGAATGGGCAGCAGCATTCTCTCTTAAGACAATACAGCCTACTGCGATCGCCAACCCGCCTGCGATCGCCTACCCGCCTGCCAAGCGTGGCGATTATGGCAAAATCCCCCCATGATTGAGCGGACCGGCAGTTGTGGCGCTCTATGGGGGAGGCCTATGTCCAGCAGTGGACCTCAAAAGGACTAATGATGAATGATGTTAGTTTGCCGAATGAATAGATATGGAGGTAAAGTGGCTCATGTATAGAACTTAAGATTATTTTAATAAAAAAAAAAATAAAGTATTTGAACGATTGTCGGAATATTAAATTAATTTTTCATCGTACGGACCTCAACAGCCTTGCGAAATTTTTTTATTTCTGAATTGATTAAATCTTCTCAATCTTCGAATTACCTTTTGCTTTTTGTCCTTTTTCTGTCAACGGTATTGTCTCACGTTTTCTGAACTTATGTTTGGGGCCATTAAAAGAGAGTCGCAGACTTTAGGCCAGACTTGGATTTATCTTCTATTTCTCGTATCGAATTTCAATTTTGATATAATTAAATGTGTCTATCTTTGTTTATAATTCTTGGAGGATTACAAGAGAATTCGAGGATGATGTAAATAAACAAATAATCCCAGTAGATGGCGAAACACACACAAAAAACAATTCAAAGCTGTAGGATAAAATTAAACAAAACTTTGTTGATTACAACGAATTCGTTTTAGAAAAAAAATATTTTATTTCCAAATAAAGAATACACATAAGAAATAAAATAATTGAAAAAATTATATTATTTCTTAAGTGTAATTTTAAAACTGTTCTAAATTGTAATCTGTGGGAAATTATTGCCTGAAATTAAAATGATTTATTATTATTATTAATCGATTGCTATATCATATCAGTCATACACATCAGTCTGTTCCGCTAGTTGTTATATATTCTCCTTCCATTTAATGAGATAGCGTTGTAAGTAATCCTCTTACGATATGTTGAACAAGTGGACACTGCGACTAATGGAAAATACATATATACTAATGCCCGTATTTCAAAGGGGTGGGCAAAGACTTCGGTTATCCGCAAGTTACGAACTTGACACACTACTGTCGCACCCCTCATCCACAATCATATATCTCTCCATACATTCACGTCGGTTTCTACGCTAGAAGAGACACGATATCTAATATATTTATTTATAATAATAAGAAGAAATAAATAAATTACATTATTTACAATATATCCGCGATGAATTCCCGAACTACTGAACCGATTTTAATCAAATTTGAACGCCGTATGCAGTTTGATCAAACTTTAAAGATAGGATAGATTATATAACTTTTTTATAAAATTCCAACCGCAACTAGGATTGCCGGGGCGTTACATTCAGATAAGTCACGTTTTTTAAGAGCAAAACTTAGATAAAACTATTTTTGTTGGCATGATATCACACCTCACCGCAGAATTGATTTGACCGATTTTAATAAAATTTTGTGTACATATTGGGTAGGTTTAAGAATTGGTCAACAAAAATTTTTCATACCCTAAATACAAACAACATTTGCTGGGTTAGTTAGTACCGATTTATTTAAATTTAACTGGAAGGAACAAAATCATATTGATATCTTTTTATTCTATTTTTATGATATTTTTATTGATCTATTTATTGATATTTTTATTCTATTCACGCTTTTTTCTAATTAAAGGTGTAGGCAGCGGTCTCGCCGAAATTTTACGTCCCAAATAGAATAGGCGGAACCTCTTGCCATGCACTGGGAACAATTAATATATATCACAGATAGCTAACGAAAACAATTCCCAGAAGTCATTGCGGATTCGATCCCACGACTTCGCGATTTAGGAGTGCTGGGCTTTCGAAACCCGCGACGACTCCTACAATAATAATACCCAGCCTGCTGTTTTAGTGGACGTGAACATTCTCCTGGCATGTCCTTACTCCAATTAGGGCGGGTCCGATTTGTGAAATTGGGTGAACACTTGAGCGTTCACTCATTACGTTTAAATCTTGCACAGCGCTGATTTCGCATTTCGATGAAAAAAACTGTTACATAAGCGCAAATGTTATGAAACGAGTGAACATCAAAAGAATTTACCACGTGATCTAGATAATAATATTGAAAATAAATTTAAAATAGAGTAATTTATCTATTGGAATGTTTCCAAGATTAGCTAGGAGGTGCTTATACTGCAATAATTTAAATACAGGCTATGATAATATGCAATCGTTTCATTTCTTCTTACTTAAACTCTTTGTTGTTTCCTGAAAAGATAATCTACATTAATAAGAACTTAGTCTTTACAGGATTTTTTTTGGGAAATAGCATGGTGTCAAATCATTAAACTGCGGCTGGGAACCAAACCCCACGATCATCGCCAGACCCCAACTTTATATTAAGTCATACTTTTGACGACATTATAAGTCTAAAGTTTTAGTTATCTTACCTTCTGTATATATTCTTTTTTTATGTGATAGGAGGACAAACGAGCAGGCGTGTCACCTATTGGTAAATTGCCAACGCCGCCCACGGACACCAGCATGTCATGGGAGGATGGGCAAGTGGCCTCCGGGTACCTCTCTCACCGAACGAAACACGGCATGAGCCACTTTATGTCGATCTTCTGAAAGGTCGTGGTATTCACCGGTCGAGCCACGAGTCCACTATGCAGCGAACTACTGTTGGAAGTATATTAAACAAGAACGGCGCAATCATTTTTATAAGGATCAGTTTCAGTAAAACAAAGATATCAAGTGCACGCAGAAAATGTATACTTTGATTTCTAAACAAAATATTGTAATTTCTCTTAAAATAATATAAAAACTAAATAATACAATATAAACTAATAATATAATAAATAACTGTTATATTTCACATACATTCTGAAAAAATATAAAAATTGCTAGTTCATAATTATGTTTGTGTAAAGCTTTTAAAAATCGAAACATAAAGCCCACGTTGCAAGTTCTGTTTGTGCAATTTGGCGACATTTTTTTGCAATTACTTTGCTTGGAAACTGTTTGAAAAAAGGTAAGCTTCCTAATGAATAGAATTTTAAGGCATAGTTTGATTACGGTTGAACAAATTTGGATATGTCATTTAGTTATTGGGTAGTTTTAGATGTAGAGTTCTAGAAAAAATACATGTAAATGCAACGATGTAAAATTAATTTTAACAGACAAACTTAATTGAATTCTTAATATATGTAACATAATGTAATATATGTAACATATTATGAAAGAAAAATAAATATAAATTAAGCGTTTTGTGTACTAACTATACGCTATATACGCTTAAATTATTGGCTCGTACAAATTTCCCGTTATAAATGTTGGCTATATTACTCTCACGGTGGGGACAAATACAACGCGACACATCATAAGTTAATATACGATAAGCTGTTGTTGGGATGGCAAAAGAAAAATGCACGTTTGATCTATCTAAAAATACATACATTTCTTAGAACATAAATAACATGTTTAATAGCCTTATATATTTAAAATAGTAGTCTTATATAATATCCAATATTTGTTTAAATGATTGTCATTTAAACAAATATTGGATCTTAATGCAATAACTATTGTAAAAACTACTCACAATATGTGCTCTAGTAGTTTAAAATAATAGTACACTCCGGAGTCCTCACACAAATCGGTACCATTGTGGAAGAAATGAGAATTTAACTGCCTTATAAATATGGCGCTGAACGTTCTCTCGAGATAAATATAAAAGCTATACTTTCCCATCAGTTATCTGGCTGATATTTTTATGTAAAATACGTAACTATTAGAAATTATTTTTGCCGGCAATAACCTTTTTGGGTAAACCTTTTGGAATGGCTCCGTTGGGCGTTTACACAAATAATTAAACAAACTATGCTTTCGTATAAATTTGGTGAGTCTAAGGTGTTTGGTGTTTGATTTGACTTTTGTCTAAGGTCTAAAACCTGCTGGAGAGTCAGTTAGTTAGCAAAAGGCAAGTGTTTGCCTCTCTTTGAAAATACAGAGGATTTTTTAAAGAGACGAGAGTCTTATATAAGCTCCAGGATAAAACAAGAAGTCAAGAAGAGAAAATTTAAAAAACTTGTTCTGTTACTTTTTTCTAATCTTCCACATCATTCATCATCGTTTTGATAAACGTTAAAGAACTCTTGAAGAATATGTAAGAATCATTTGAGTTATATATCGTACCGTTTCAAATAGGAACGTAGCATAATTTCACGTCTCCTATCTACACGAAGGCTGTTAAGCTTTCACTCGCAGAATCGTTACATCCCAAATGGAATAGGTGGCGAGACCTATTTCCTTATACTGGGCACAAAGATGTCAGTCACATAACTTTTTTTCAGACTAACGAGACTATTATAAATACACGAAGTATACAATATTATAGGTGCCAATATTTCTGAACTATAACGTTGCTTTCCAATAACTCCAGATGGAGTTCAGAGCAAGTTCGATTTCCTGCAAAAGAATTAAAACAACATTAATTGTAGTTACAAGCTAACTTATTGCCAAAGTTCGTAATTTGTTCTGGTTTTCTTTATAAAAGGCTGATTTCTGTTCTGTACATCTTACCTTTGCTACCTTCGGGCAGTGTAGGGAGTTTTCCACTGGACCATTAGCCGATTGCGTATACGTAATCACAACAAACTATAGAACCTTTTTCTGCTAAAACTTGGAATTAGAGTCAGTATTTTATATCTCTAAATATAGTAATATAGTATTTATTCAAGTAATTCGGAAATAAAATATGAGTTTTAAATCGATGGAAATTGGATTTTTGACTCTCTATAAAATGTTACTGACGCTGTACTTATTTTTTAAGTAAATTTAATGAAATATTTTCTCAAAAATGATATGTATTTTTTTAATAATTGTGAAGACACAAATGATTTAATAAGTCGTCAAAAACACTAATATTAGAGATAATCCTCACTGGAACATACGTTCACTGAAAAAAGTCTCTTAAATCGAAGAGAGTTTCCGAAAAAGTTAAAACATTTTATCGAGACCAATCCACCCCTACAGGTTTGTTCAATACACGGTCCCTTGGAAAAGTTTGTATTAACCGTTTTTGTTCCAGCACATACGATCAGATCCCCGGTTATATTGAGAGTGTAAATAAAATCAATGGTATATAGTACGATTTTAGACGATTCGCCGGGGATTTTAAGCTACGTCTTGCCTCTTAACACATTTATTGGTAAGTTTTTGTAGAATGTTCACATGATGTCTGGTGGGATTGGTATATAAGATGATAAGATATATACTGAGATTGCCAGCAACTAAACAAATATTGGTGTGCTCGACTACAACCGAGTGTGCAAGCATTTGGTTCATGTACTTATTTTATTGATTTTTAATTCATTTATTATGTTTACGTACATTATTATTTGTGTTTTTGTCTCTATTCTCGTAAGTATATACATACATACATAACTTCACGCAAAATCCCTTGCGGGGTAGGCAGAAAGAACGGAGCGCCATAAGGCACGATTCTTAAACGCCTCACTCGCTTCGTTAACTTTCATAACTCTTTTCATGAACGCGCGTCGTTTTTTGAGGCTCCTAACATCACCTTCCTCCAGAACACGTTCTATTTGGTCATGGAAGTATATATTAGGTCGGGGAAAAAGTCTTTTCGCATAACGTAGGTATAAACTTATTATAAAATTTCTTTGACTGTACTATTTGTGTCTGGCTGGTTTTGGTAACATTAAAAAGGTTACATTATAAAGAAAAGAAAAAAATAAAAAAAAGTTGTTTCCCGCTATTTTTCATTTGTTTTTCTCTCCGTAAAAATGAGTGAATCTAATGAAGAAATTCGATACATTTTAAAATTTTATTATAAAAAAGGCAAAAATGCAACTCAAGCAGTGAAAAAAATTTGTGATGTTTATGGACCTGATGCAGTGTCAGTAAGAGTAGCACAAATTCGGTTCAAACGTTTTCAGTCCGGAAATTTTGATGTTAAAGATGCACCTCGCTCTGGTCGCCCTGTTACGAATAAAATGGACGCCATTTTTGAAAGAGTGGAGCAAGATCGGCATATTAGTAGTTACTATGTAGCTGAAGAACTGGGAATTGACCACAAAACAGTTTTGACCCATTTGAAGAAAGCTGGTTATACAAAAAAGCTCGATATTTGGGTGCCACACGAGCTCACTCAAAGAAACTTAATGAACCGTGTACTCATTTGCGATTCATTATTGAGACGTAATGAAACCGAGCCGTTTTTGAAGAGATTGATAACTGGCGATGAAAAGTGGATCACGTACGACAAGAACGTGCGAAAAAGGTCGTGGTCGAAAGTTGGCCAGGCTTCACAGACTGTGGCCAAACCTGGTCTAACACGAAATAAGGTGATGCTGTGTGTATGGTGGGATTGGAAGGGCATTGTTCATTATGAGCTTTTACCGTCCGGCAAAACCATCGATTCTGATCTTTACTGCCAGCAACTGATGAGATTAAAGGAAGCAGTCGAGAGAAAACGGCCGGAATTGATCAACAGGAAGGGTGTGGTCTTTCATCACGATAACGCTAGACCACACACATCTTTAGCCACTCAGCAAAAATTAAGAGAGTTCGACTGGGAGGTCCTAGTGCATCCACCATATAGCCCTGACCTTGCGCCTTCAGATTTTCACCTGTTTCGGTCTCTTCAGAATTCTTTAGGTTCTGTAAGGTTGACCTCAAGAGAGGACTGCCAAAACTATTTGTCCCGTTTTTTTGATCAGAAGTCCCAAAGTTTCTACAGTAACGGGATAATGTCTCTGCCCACAAAATGGCAGAAAGTTATTCAACAAAACGGTACATATATATTGTAAATAAATGTAAATAAACTTTGAAAAAAATGTCTTGACTTTTCATACAAAAATACGAAAATACTTTTTCCCCAACCTATTATTTACAAAAACATATAATACATGCGTTGTTTGATTAATAAATGTATTGGTCGCTCGACTATAACAGAATATTTGTGCAGTTTTTACTGATTTTCTACTTCTACAACTGACATTAGCCAATTCCATGACTAAAGATTTTAATAAAAAATATATTAAATCAAAATTAGACAATATTTCGTAATTAACTTTCTAAATAAAATTAAAAGTAAGCATCGAGGAGCTGCGACTCTGATCCCACGCGTTTGTACGAATACTTCAGTTGACATAATTATCCCCCTCGCTTAAAAAAATGTTAATAAGTGTTAATGACTAAGTAAGAGCCTATTTTCAAAGCTCATAGAAAATAATTATACCACGAATTGGTAGTTATTCCGTTTCGATAGAATAAAAATACGTTAAAAATAGTATCAAATGACTGTTATATTTAATACATCGCATATTGTCTTTAATTGAAAAAAAAAGTTAAACCGACTTCTAGCAATGTAAACCACAAAATTTTTAAGTAAATAAAAACGGTGCTTTCATAACCTAAAAAGCGATAAATAACTAAATTTACTAATTTGTGTACTTAATACAATATACAAAACGTAATACTTTTATAAAGTAAGCTTTAACTATAAAAATATTTGCAATTTCCACTTAAGTTTGAAGTCGGTGCCAGCCTCAGTAACGTAGACTGTTGTGTTGTATGATATGCGCGGCCGTCAAAGTCACACGGCAAAACAGAATACGGGGTAACTTTTGAGCACCACCTACTTCAGTAATAGATGAAAATTGTAAATATTTTTATAGAGATCTCAATAATGAACTCGGTGCAAATACAATAGGGTCTTTTACCAAGGCTGGCACCGAGTCCAAAAATAAGTGGCATTTTTTGAAGTCGGTTAACAAGAGAAACGTGGGTTCATAATAATATCAGGAATTTATTAGGCATTCAAAGTGGAAATATCGTATTTTAACTGTGAATACTTCCAAGAAAGCTGAGTAAGTATGTTAAGTACGGGTGAAGTTGTTCAGAACGAAAGCCGTACGGCTTATAAGTCGTTACCGTACTTTATGAACAAGTTGTAACAAGTCGATGTTAAAATCGGGCGTCGCAGGTGGTGCAATAGCCAGAGCGACAAGAATTTTAAGCTTAAATGTATTTAAAAACTGTAATCGTAGTTTCATTGTTGTAGAACAAATCGGTGTGATAATACTACTCGCACCTTTGATTTAATTTAACGAGATGATAAAATATTAATTTTAACAGGTATGAAGTGAAAAAGAAGGAGTTCCCAAGGAGGGTTGACATCATGGAGGCGGCCGGTCATGAAACCATTGCCAAATCTTTGGACAATATGAATAGTTCGGCTATCGGCCAATCCTCTAATTTTTTACTCGTCCTTTCTCAGGATTTTGCCAAATCTAATGACTTCTCTAAAACTAGAATGTAGCATATTTAACTACAGGCCGAGGTAAGCCAAGGAAATCATCATTTTCCCCTTACACCTTATTCCAAATACAAAAAATATAACCATCTATCTTGAGCAAAAACTGAGTGGTTCCATATTGCCGGTAAGACCAACTCCACATTATGAAATCTATCCACAAACACAGCCTTATCTATTCCATTTCATTACGAGTCTCTGAATAGATACATATTGGCTGTATTCACCGTGGTAATGAGGCCAAAAGTCACAAAAAGATCGTGTCTTGAATACAAAGTTATGTTGAACTTATTATATACACTTACAAATATTATATTAGGTATATACAAAGGAGAACCAGAAAATAGCTATTCTTTTCTTGACTCAAAAGACTGGCGACTAAGAGATAAAGATGACTAACATCCCTTGACGAAAGTCTAGATAAGTTAGTCATCCTACTCACCGTCTATTCCAGAGGTTCCTAGTACGATTCCCAATTATGTGTAGCAGAATACTAAACCCCATTGTGCACTGATTGTAATATCAGACACGTATTTTAAGAACAATAATGCTAAATCTTGATTTTTTATATGGGATAGCAAGCGAGACACCAGCAACACCAAGAGGGTAGTTGCGGTATTTTAATGAGATTGAGAGAAGAACATAAAAGGTAAAAGGGGGTAGGCCATAAGATCCTAAATTCAAAAAACGAAACGAGGCATGAGCCACTTTACATAGAGATCGTCGTCGGTCGAGTCGGTCTACTCATGTACAGCGTGGCTCAACCACTGTTAGCATTGCCGATTGCATGGCATATTTATAAGGCAATATATTATTTTTCAGTCATAATAATCACGTCATTAATTATTAGGGTAATGAACAGTGAATTATTTATATATCTGGAGCAAATGAACTGAATCCTTGGCGTTAATATATCTCATTGCTGGGTGGCAATTTGTTCACCCCTGACTTTAATAACGTTTGCTTCTTGTATTTTATAAGAATAATCCATAATTCTTATTAAATAAAAGCAGACATTGCTTATTTGTGTGTTTAAGCGCGCTAAACTCAGGAACTACAAAACCTATTTACTTATAATTAGTTTGGCCTTTTTGTTTTGATTATTACTGCACCTCTACAAACCGAATACTTTAGTTCCAATTGTAATAGGGGGTGAAACACATTTATATATTGGCCATAATAACATAAATTGGCCACAATCTTTATAAGTCAACTAGCTGACCCGGCGAACTTTGTTCCGCGTTAAAAGTAATTTTTATAGCGTTTTTAATTCAAGTGCTTTATTCCGAAAATTATCACTTTTTATTAACCACATTAAACATGAATTATAGATACAAACCACGCTGTTGACACCCACTATCTATTAAAAAAAACGCATGAAAACACGTTGCGTAGTTTCAAAGATCTAAGCATATAAGGGGACAGACAGCGGAAAGCGACTTTGTTTTACAATATGTAATGATGATGTCTATGACATATAATATAACATCTTAACTGAGAAGTAAGGTGCTCCAACTCAATACTTATTTAATACCAGGACTAAATTAAATTATTTATTTCAATATTAGTGCTTTTTAAACTTCACGGATTTTTCCACTATAGGTGCAGGCGGCGGTGTAGAATTCCGTGAGTCGAGGTGTAATAGCAATTGACACGCCTCGACTCGTCGAGTTCTCATGTCCGAAATAGAATTAGTCGTGTTGAAAACCAGCCACAAAATGTCGATGATCTTCGACATTTTTCACTTCTAACCTCTGAAAAATCATTGGTGGAAAGCCAGGCTTGGATCCTATGACTTTATAATTCGGAAGTGGGTTGCTGGGCACCCATGACTTCAATTATTAACATACAATATCACAATTTCAATTTATATTAAATATTTTTATAATTATAGTTTATTTACAGTCTCGGTGGTCCAGTGGTGGAGCACACGGTTTCTGAATCCAGAGGTCGCGGGTTCAGATCCAGGCACACACCAATGACTTTTCTTAATTAAATAATTTCAAAAGTTATGTGTGATAAATATCGATGACTGAACACTTTGTGCCAGGTATGGCAATAGGTTTGCAACCTATTCTATTTGGGACGTAAAACATAACGGCGAGTCGAGGCTTAGCAGCCACTGCCTACTCCTTCGGGTAGAAAAAGGCGTGAAGTTACGTCATGTTATGTAGTTACAATCTAGTTATCCACATATATTATATATGTTTCAATAGAAGAATATTAAATAGAAGGTGTTATATGTTTTAAGTAGACGCTTACTACAGAGGTTTCGTCGAGTTGGTTTGATAATAAAACCAATAAAAATATTAAAACGTCGTAGTCAGCTGAAAGTACAGCATATAAAAGTGACTTAAAATATATACAACATCACTACAAAATTGGTTATAACGATATTTGTGCGATACATTGATGATCGCCAATCGAACATCGATACAAATTTGATGTAAGCAGTGTCGGTATATTTCAGAGCATGCCACTAAAGTCGTTATGATTCGGCGGGTATCAGTGTGTCGTGCTCAATTATCGGTTCACTGCATACAATTTATTAATATGCATACATATTCTCTCTGTTTATATAGTTTTGTAAAGAGTAAAATTGGATAAACTCTGCAATGTGATAGATAGTAAGCCGGATCAATCTGTGGCTATTTGGCGTGAAGCTATGTCTACTGCAGAGTAACTTCACAATTTTCACAGTCAATCGCAAGCGGGTAATTTTTTTATCTATAATGTACAAGATGGCTAAATCTCTTGGCATATAAGTATTTGTCACATATTATTTAGTCCTTGGTCCAGGACTCGAACTATGGACTGTTCGGGGTGACAAATCCATCTAGACTTATGTTACATGAGAAATAGACTGCATTGGGCCAAATCTCTTACTTACTTTTTTTTTACTAAAACACTAATTTGTTGATTTGTTTGTGCGCCAATTTCGAAATTAGTTTGTACTAGTTACGGAGAAAAATAAAAAAGTGTATTTTGTCATTCTGTAACGACTCTTTAACTTGTAGCAATTTGGATATTGTTTCAAAATTTAGGTTAATAAGAAACTTATTACTTACATATACTAATGATATGACAACTGTTTATTACTAGTTTCGATCACGTACACAGACTTTTATCAAAGTTAAATGAATAACACAATACATACACGCGCACCATTTTTCCAAGGCGGTAGGCAGAGACTACTACGACTACTTAGAATTGTCTGAGATCATTACACAACTTTCTCCCTTTCTTCTTCTCTCATTAACGTACTCAAATACACTTTCTCTACACAATTGACATTCCTTTCAGTGCCTATCCCATAAGGGTCTTGGTGTGATATTACGTTGTTGTTATTTAACAGACACAAAAACTTCGCTTTGTAATCCTACCGCCTAAAAAAATTTAGACATTTTAATTATGCTTATATAATTCTGAATCGATCAATCATAACTCCCTTCTCTGCTTTTGACACAAGATTGTTTTTATCTCGTTTGAAGGTCAGCTGATGATCAAAACCTCTTTCACTGTTACGTATAATAATCTGTTTTGTTTTTTAAGACCAAGTTTGCGTACTTTTTACTTGATCGGACTATCATTACATAGTATAAAACAAAGTCACTTTCCGCTGTCTGTCCCCTTATATGCGCATATCTTTAAAACTACGCAAAGGATTTTGATGCGGTTTTTTTTAATAGTTAGAGGGTGTCAACGGGGTGGTTTTGATCTATAATTCATGTATACTTATAGTGTAGTAAAAAAAATAATAATTTTCAAGATTTAGAACTTTAATCGTAAACGCTGCCTGAACCCTAAGTAATAAATCAAAATAATTTAAAAGGTCTACTTATCTCTCTATAGATCTCTTAGGGATAACCCACAATGACGATTTTATTATGACTATTTTATTATAATGACTATTTTGTTTTTTACGAGAAATAATGGCCTATTTCGGAAGCAATTATAAACATTACAGCATTAATTTTCATCCAATTAAGTGTCTTAAATAGATTGTGCAAGTAATATAGATGATCCTGGCCCTTTACAGCATGCATTTTAAACTAATATTTCCGAAGATATTGCAGCATTAACATACCGGGACAGCAGTTATTACTTTTGATGCGGAACAAAGTTCGCCGGGTCAGCTAGTTAGAGATATGCATAGTTTTTTGGCACGCTCTATAGTATAACTTTAATTCTTCTTAGCCGCCAGAGCGATTAAGTCTTTATGTATCCAAATGTTCACATGTCAGCAGCGGTATACCCGGGTATACCGTAAGTATGAGCCAAGAAACGAGCTAAATCCCACAATAAAAGCCAGCAACGCAGCTGTGATTCTCTCGGGTGTTCTGCATATGTCCATGAGCGATGCTACTTACCAAGGTGACTCTATTTCCTGCATTCGGCGGTTCCTGCATTTCCCATAAAAAAATCTGACTTTAAATATAATCACCCTTTACCCTAGGAATGTTATTGAACGCTTTGAAAAATTTGATAAAAGCTGAAACTAGGTAACCCTTTTCATACACGTTATAATATTCCAAATAAACATTTCCTGAATTAATAAATAAATTTAGTAATTAACAATTATAAAATCAGTAAAATATTATTTATTACAATTGTATATTATTGAAAATCAGTTAACAAAAATAATGTCTGCATTTGTAATAAATGGCGTCGTTTAAAATGTAAGCAGCATGTTGTATTGGAAATTCTCAGAACAGATTTGTACACATTTGTGTAATATTTATTTGGTTGGCTGCAGGCCAATGTAGCAACAAGTTAGATGTTACGTCATTTCATGTTCACGCTATATGTTACGGTGTCCCTTAGACATGACCTCTATTATTTCACTCCCTCAGCACGAGTCAGTTACAGATTATATGAGTATCAAAGTAATAACTAGAATTTATTATCATTTTATAAATTACTAGCTGACCCGGCAAACGTTGTCTTGCCAAAACCATAAAAAAAAACAATAATCGTAGAGAGGTGAAAATTTGGGGATTAAATGTATTTTTGTATGTTGTTTTGTATATAATATGCTGTCCTATTCTTAGACTTACCCGATATGCACAGATAATTTCATGAGGATCCGGCGAGCCGTTTGGGAGAAGTACGGTAACTAACATTCATCAGCTTCCTGCCCTTCTCCCATCATTTAGGGTCGGCACAAAAGGTTCTTCTTTTCCATACTTCCCTATCATTCCCTTCTTCCTAGTCATATCATCTTTCACACAATTTATCCATGTTTTATTCGGCCTCCCTCTTCTCTCTCTTCATTCCACATTCATGGTTACGGTAACTAACATTGTAACATGGAAATTTTATATTATTATATTAGATAATAATAACTACCTGCTTTACGCAAAGGACGTTGTGCATAAAGACAAAATGCTGTCGGATTTGAGAGCACCAGTCAAAGTTATGAAAGATGATTGCTTGACGAAAGGCTTACAATGGAATATGAGGAAACCAAAAGATATGGTATTGGAAAGAGAACAAACTAGAACTATACCAAAGATATTGATTGATGATGTAGAGCTGGATCAGTTATACAAATAACATAAAAACTTAAAACATTGTTACCGAAAATTTCCTTTAATAAAATAAAGTAATAATACCGTTTGAAAATGATACCTCACGGATGTTTGCGTAAGGAAACAAATGTCAAAGTTTGCTGCGACATTAAAGGGGCTTTATATCTGAATTTAACGGAGGCTGCACGGCCAATAAATTATCTATTAAACTAAATTTTGTAAAGCACACACAATATAAGCCCCATCGGTGCGTTCATTATTAATTTTCAAAGCTCGTCGTCAGTTTGTCTAGCCAATTAATTTGAGTAAATAATAAACTAATTTCTGTGGTTAAGTCGCTAACATACATAATTTATGGCCGACGATGGGTTTATGTAAATTTGAAATAGAATTTCCAACTTCCATACTCGTATAATAATAATGTGTTGATATTAAAAAAGCCAAGAAAATGAAATGTGACCCTTGTCGACTCCTACGTACTTCTGCATTCGCACTATATTATTGTCTTATTAGTCTTGCTTTCATCTTTAATTTTTCCCACATTCGTGGAAAAAATTGAAGATGCCAAAGCATGCCTATCCTTGCACTAGCAGTGACTCTTTCTATCTGCCGTACCACCTGTTTTGATGTGAAACATCTATAGGCTACGATAAGCCTCGTTGTTAGCCTGGTGAAACAAGCTGTGGCGACGCATCACTACGCTATCCCTACTCTAGGCCGGAATAATACATATATAATAAAGTACTAGTATAATATAATATGTAGTCTATAGATAATGACAATATGTGTGTTGAGTAGTAAGAATATTATCGGGGAAAACGACATCTAGCGGTGTCATCAAGTGTCAGCGGTATAATCAAGAACCACGTACGCCAATATTGTATATACAACAATGTACTACCATGCAAGGGACTTGGCGTGAAGCTATGTATGTTGGAAATTACATGTGTGGTTTTTTATTTTTACCCTAATTAAGATTAATCTTCTTTATGCGACAGCTACCAAAGCTTTAAGTTCAAAGCTTGCCCTTTTCTACACAAAAAATATAATACTCAAGAGACTTTATTTTTCAATCCTACCCGCAGTGAACGTGAACGGGGCTCGATTTTACTGTCGCATTTTTAACACGTTTCGCATTAATTAAATACAAGTTAAACAAAAAGAAAGTAAACCTATTATCGTTCGGCGTAATTGTAATGGAACAATGAAATAATTAAGTAATAATTAAGTTTGAGATTTTTTTTCTTAAGCCACAATGGTGGTGGGACAATTAATTATATCTCCAGTTTAAGTAAAGAGAGTAAAGGCAGTTCGCAGCATGAATGGGCCGGCTCTACTGGAGAAATATATGACGTTTTGTTTTGTGTGGAGGCTTGCCCCTCTTCCTTTGCTCATCCTCCCAATTGAAAGCTGGCAACGTAACTGGGATACTCTGGTCCAGGTAACTCGTGTGCTAGTTTCGCCCCACACGCATAAAAACCTAATTTTATTATACATAAATTTCCAAAATATGGTAAGGAAAGTTACAAAAGTTTTAACCAAAAATTGCAAGTAGTGACTTAGTATTCGCGTGTTGCAGTTATGACAAATTTATTTGATATATTACCGGTTTACATGAACATCATCATCATCATTAGCCTATTGCAGTCCACTGCTGGACATAGGCCTCTCCCAATGTGCGCCACAACATCCGATTCTCTGCCTTCCGCATCCAGTCTTTTCCAGCAGCCTTTCTGAGGTCGTCTGACCATCGGGCTGGTGGGCGTCCTACGCTACGTTTACCAAGACGCGGTCTCCACTCAATGACCTTCTTGCTCCATCTACCGTCGGTCCTTCGGCAGATATGACCAGCCCATTGCCACTTCAGCGAGCTTATTCTACGAGCTATGTCGGTTACCCCAGTTCTCTGGCGGATATACTCATTCCTGAGTTTATCCTTCAGAGATACCCCGAGCATAGCCCGCTCCATAGCTCGCTGAGCGACTTTAAATTTGTGGACTAGCCCCACCGTGAGTGTCCACGTTTCGGCACCGTAGGTCATTACCGGTAGGACGCACTGGTCAAAGACTTTGGTCTTCAGACATTGCGGTATAGGCGAGCTGAAGACCCGACGCAGTTTGCCAAATGCAGCCCAACCCAGCTGAATCCTCCTTGCGGCCTCCTTCTCGAAGTTTCGTCTACCTACCTGGATAGTTTGGCCTAGGTAGACGTATTTGTTTACGACTTCGAGAACTGACCCTTCGACGCTTATCGGTCCGGGCACGACATGTTCATTGAACATGACTTTGGTCTTGTCCAAGTTCATGCCCAAACCGACACGCCGGGAGGACTCGTCCAGGCTGCGCAGCATTCCGCTTAACTGTTCCAGCGACTCTGCCATTACAACGATATCGTCGGCAAACCGAAGATGTGAGATGTACTCACCATTCACGTTGATACCCTGTCCAGTCCAATCCAGGGTCTTGAAGACGTCCTCTAGGGCGTTGGTGAAGAGTTTGGGAGATATGACATCTCCCTGTCTTACACCTCGATTCAGCTCGATAGAGTTCGTCACCTGGTCCTGTATCTGGACAGCCATCGTGGCGGTGTCATACAAGCATCTCAACACCTCGATATAACGCCAGTCAATCCGACATCGCTGCAATGCATCCAGAACTGCCCAAGTTTCGATGGAGTCGAAGGCTTTTTCATAATCCACGAATGCCATACACAGCGGCTGATTGTACTCTTCGGTCTTCTGTACAATCTGCCGAACAGTATGGATGTGGTCCACCGTACTAAAGCCTTTTCGAAACCCGGCCTGCTCCGGAGGCTGGAATTCGTCGAGTCTTACAGCGAGACGATTCGTGACGACCCTCGAGAACAACTTGTAGATATGGCTCAGGAGTGAGATGGGTCTGTAATTCTTCAGTAAGGTTTTATCACCTTTTTTGAAGAACAGCACCACCGCACTCCTGCCCCAAGCCTGTGGTGTTATGCCCTGGTGTATGACGGAATTAAAAAGGCTTGCTAATTCCTTTAGGATAGGAGTCCCGCCGGCTTTTAGAAGCTCTGTAGTAATTCCGTCATCACCGGGTGCCTTGTTGTTCTGGAGTTGCCCGAGAGCCGCACTAATCTCGCTTTCAGTGACATCGGGAATGTCCTCACTATAGTGACGCGTTAGCGGGGCTCTGTGGTCATCATCGCTGTGTCTCGTCGGCTTGGTCATCCGTGTGGAATAAAGGAGCCCATAAAAAGATTCTATCTCTGCGAGAATCTCAGGCTTAGAGGTGACGACACGTCCATCCGCAGTTTTCAGCTTCGTCAGATGGGGCCTTCCAAGCTGCTGAGCGAACACTTTCGACCCTTTGTTGCGGTCGATCGCGTCCTCGATTGCTCGAGTATTCGATCGACGAAGGTCGCGCCGCATCAGCTTTCTAATACGCTGGTTTAGGCTTTTCCATTCTGACGAAGACAGCTGATCGGATGGAGTTTCTCGCCTTTGCCTCATCAGCTCGAGTGTCTCAGCAGAGAGCTTGGACTCCTTTTTCTGCGATCTCGGGAACAGCCTTTGAGACACTTTCCTCAGCGTGTTGACCACAGTGTCGACTTTTTCGTCCACGTTGCCCGTGGTTTCCAGCAGATCGAAACGATTTTTAAGTTCCGTTTGGAACTTTTCGGTTTCGGCTATTTGGAGTAGCGTAGGTCGGAGAATAGACCTAATCTTCCGGGTCCTTTCAGCTTTGAAGTTAATGTTTAGAGAGCCTCGAGGAAGTCGGTGATCACTTCCAGTATTGAACCTGTTGATCACAGAGACATCTCTAAATATATGCTTACTATCCGTAATGATAAAATCTATCTCGTTCCTTGTCACAGAATCGGGGCTTCGCCAAGTCCACCTCCTGTGGAGACTCTTCTTGAAGAAAGAATTCATCAAGAAAAGCCCTTCAGACTCCAGGAAGTTGACCAGCATCTGCCCCCTGTGATTCCGGCACCCCAAGCCATATGGACCGATTTTCGTTTCGCCGCGTTCTTGTACTCCCACTTTGGCATTGAAGTCCCCCATAACAACGGTGTAGTGAGCCTTGGCGGTACCATGTATTGCTTTTGCAATATCTTCGTACATCGCCTCGGCTATCTCGTCAGAGTATGTCGAGGTCGGCGCATACACCTGTATTACCTTCAGGGTGTACCTGTTGGTAAGTTTCAGTACAAGGTACGCTACCCTGGTCGACACACTACTGATCTCCACAACGCTGCTTACGAGGTCCTTGTGAACGAGGAAACCGACACCCCCCTGGGAGAGCTGGTCACCTTCCCGAAAGTAGAGTAAGTTGCCTGACTTTACATGAACATGTGCGATTAATTTCATTACTTAAGTAAGTTCTTAAATCATATATTATTAAATGTTTTTTATAACTTCACGGCTTTTTCTATTTAATGGTGTAGGTGTAGCGGCTAATAAGCCTTGGCTCACGGAATTACGTCCCAAACGCAATAGGCGGCGGAACCTATTGCCATACACCGGCCGCATTGTTGTCAGTCATCGATATTTATCACCTAAGAGCTCTATTAGTAATGCAGCACTAGATTTAGTTCTAGTCTAGCGGACACTTAAAATGTGAAATTCTAAAATATCACAAATATAGTTCCCGAAATTGAAAATTTCGTCAGCAAATTGAAAAACTTGTTCGTATAATATCAGCTATAATTGAAATTTCTACAGACGAGACGATTCAATAACAATGTGGTGTTGAAACTGCGCTAACAAGTTAAAACTGGGAGCGCCAGAAATTTTTACATTTCCTGGAATTTGAACTGAAGTTTTACTGTCGACTTTTTCATAATATTTTTCCGTTTGTAGTTGAAGTTCAGTTTGAAATAGTTAAAAATCGAGTTTATTACGCAGTATTGTAAAGCTGAATATTTTTTTGTTAAGTCGTTCATGTTATTCTCAATATTATCTTGGTACGACTTATAGGAGTGCAAAGTGATCCAGAAAATTGCCTAAGCAGATAGATAGTGCAAAAGCGGACGAAAATAGGAGAACGGTTAAGACACAATTTTTATACCTATATTTAGAGTTTGAAAGTTGCTGCTGTATTTTATCTACCTATCCTGCAAGGGCCTTGGCGTGAAGTTATGTATGCATGTTTGTGCGTCTTTTGTGCCGATTAGAGAATTATGCTCGATTATGTAATATTATAAATACATTTTGTCAAAGGTTAGGTAGAAATAATGAATATTCTTTTTATTAAATATGTATTTCTCACGTATAAGTCTAACCGATGTTTTGTTCTCGATGCGGAGCCTTAACGAGTTCATTAGCATTTTACAATGTTCACTACTGAATAATAAAACGTACGTTCTTAGTGGGTGGTGTGCCCTAGTTCACATGCCTATTATATAGACGTTTGTTCAGGTGAACGTATCTTACGCATAAATTTGGAAGGTATATTATCTTCTATTATAGACATAGCTTTTCTAACTTTGTTCAGTTTTGTGAGGTTTTTAAAAGTATCTAAATTTTATTTAGCGCGCCGTAAGAGGACGATGGTGGTAATTTTTGAAGATTATCAATGATTTTCTATTCTAGTTATATTGATTTTAAAAATTTTTTCACAGTTACAAATATATCTTCAGATTATTTAAAGCATGCTATAATTTTTTGTATATTTATAAATTTAAGGGTTTTTATGAGGGATTTTTACAGGGAGTGGAAAAGTTTCGAACTCAATCTAGTAAATTTGTAAATGGCAAAATAAGAAGACTGGTAATACTACCACCTGTGGCACATGACACTGAACACAAAATATTTTATTAGTCACTTTCCTGGACAATGCTACTTTGAACAATAAGCTTTTCTTGATAGATGTAGATATCGGATTGGGCAAAATCTTTGTGATAAGAATTTCTATATCAAATGAAGTATGAGGAATTTATCAACAGCTGTGCCCGAAAGTGACAAGGTTCTTGACTTTTGAAGGGTTGATTGAACAAAATGGAAGATGAAAGGGTATTCAGAAGGTTTTCAAATGAATTTATTTACAATTGCTTTTAAATTGTAACCTCATATAACATAGTATGAAGTGGGGTACTCGACCGACTCGACTCGACTCGTGGGGTAAAACAACGCTTTATAAATTAGTTACATAAACATGATATTTCTGAGGTGTTTTAAGAAAAAAACAAATTTAATAACAATCACCCATAAATTTTAGGTAAATTTGTTTTACCTAATGACTACACCAGAAGAGAGGGAGAAGACAGACTATACCAGAACAACAAAGGATGGAGTCCTTTGTTGTAGGTAAAACAAATTTACCTAAAATTTTGACTCTTCAGGTTAATCAAATAGTTAAAAACTATACTAGGGAAAGATATCTTAAAATCTCAAGATTTCAATAGTTCTGTGATAATACCAAATGATACATTTAATGTATAACGTTTCAACTACTACGTCATAATAGTACTTAATGGGTTGGGAACAAGCACTTAGTTATATGAGCCGGTCTCCATGCTAAGTGGCGCACTCCTGGCGCTGGTCCAAACATGACAGCCAGTTATGTTTGGACTAACTTGATAGACTTGAATTATATTTGAATAAAGTCAATACAGTTTTCCCCTATTTAGTAACCGTAGGTAGCTGCAGTTATGCCTTGACTTGCAGAATTTTCAAGACCTAATATGTGAAACCTATTATCATACATAGACCACAATTTGCCAGACATCGATGTTTATCTTCACACGGCATAACGTCGAAAAATTCAATTGCGCCTTAAAGTATTATAATGGAAAAATCCGTCAGTCAAAGATACAGTACATTTTTAACCTTAGTCCTACGAATTAATAACAAAAATCCTCTGATATTTTGTTAAGTCTTTCTCGGGCTCACCGCAGTAGTTCACAATTTTGCTGGCTTTTAGATTTCCAACTTTTATCCGACCCAAATGCGACGAATTTAATCATGATTTAGTCGAAGTTTTGTAGCGAAGAATTTTGATAACGCTCCCAAAGTTGAACCCTTTTTGGGGTTTTGTGGTGAAATTAATTGTATGGATAAACGTAGCCATAACAATTCAGGTAATACTAGAAATTCCGCTATCTCAGTGTTTACCTACCTCTTCAGAGAATTATTTATAATATACAATAGTTTCCACAATAGGTAGGTTTCAGTAGTTTTTAGAAATCTTTGCATATTTATATGATATACTTTTTTAAAATCAATGTTTATTTTTTTATTAGATAACACAAATCAAAATATAAAAAATAAAATCCTGTATGCCGATTACATCGGAAGATGTAGTCAATTAAAACTATGCCTCAATATTAGTCAATATACTACTGTGTCAATTTTCCAGTTCAAAATTTGGAGACGAAACCGGAACCAACTCTTTTAAACATTCCATATTTATCACATATAACGCACAAAAAGTTATGAGCTAGCATACGCACTTGATACCTCTAAACTAGCCTTTATTATCTCCCGCATTAGTCACATGAACAGGGATTTAATATGTTTCTTTATTTAATAATACATTTCAGTTCTTTTAACTTATTAAACTGCGCCTTAACACTCTTTTTACTCAACCTCTAAAAAGAGATAAAAATCAGTACACGTATTTTTCCAGTGAACCAGCTTAAATACTCCAATAATACAATGATATTGTGAATTTTATACAAACGAAATTGCCTATTGGGATTTCAGAAAGGCCTTTTATTGTTGAAAATCTAAAAGAAAAAGCGAATAACCACAACACTCATAACAGATAAGTCTAAATTGCTTACCGTTAAAGAAATTTAATGGAACAAAATTCAAATTGAAAATGTAAGAAAAAAATATGATAATACATGTCACATCTTTAGAATATAAGACACATTTAAAGAATACTTTAAAGTCAGTAATATGTAAGCGCTATGCCACTAAAGCAGTCTTAAAGGATGCTCAGATCTTCGCCAGAGATTGAGAAAAAGCAGAAGATGAAACAATACTACTAGTACTAATAGTACAACTAGCACTAAAAATGGCACACCGCGTTGTACCAAACTTATCATCTCTACAATTTTGTTAGTCATCTATATGTAGTTATCGAACTTTAATACGCAAAATTCACTGGTTTGATTCAAAATTTAAATTCAAAAGCTGTGAAATAAAACTCTAGGTAATCGACACAACTAATATGAAAGCTAAAGTGTTACAATTAAAATCTGTTGTCACTTCTTACGACATCCACAAAACCAGATGGGGCGGATGTGATCCCTAGAGTGCCTGCACATTTATAACTGATAAAAATATTCAGCGCATTTCAGACATAATTCTGATTAAATTAAAAACGTGAAGTTATAAAAAAGATATTAATTTATTTAAGAGGATTAAAAGCGATTTCATATCTGGTTTGTTAATGAATGTCCGGTGATAAAATACGATGATATTTTCTTTGAAATAAAATAAAAAGACTTTACGCGAAACAGCTGCAATAGTCAATACTGAAAATCCACTGCAAAATGTTTTTGAACTAGTGTGGATTGAAACCTAACGCCTACTTTCATCTGTCGGTCTCTTATCATAATCCTCACTAATGAATACTAATCCCGGCTCCTACGTTGTAATAGCGGTTCTAAATCAGGTTTAAGTCGTAGTAACCTGCGTTTAACTACTACTGACCACAAGATATAATACTAGCAATAAATAAATTATCCCATAATGAGGTTTTAGAATCGAAATGATTAATCTGCCTGATGTGTGGCAGTTAGTTCCTCCACATATTGCCATTAAAGACAAGGAAATAATTCGACAAATAGTGTAATAGCCGATGTCTACACCTTCTGGTTAAAAAGGTGTGACGTTACAATAAAAGAAAAAGAAGTAGAAAAAATTCCTGGTGTAATATCTTAGGAAAATGGGGGAATTTCTTTAGAATCATGTGCACATTATGCTTAAGGAAATAAGAAAGCCATTGAAAGTAAGAGAGCGGTTATTGCATCATAGATCATGTAATGCACTTCAGATTATTACTTTCTATAAGAGAATTTTAATGCATAAATTATAAAAGAAACATTAAACTTTAATATTTTTGTAGAAGTTTAGAGACGACATATATTGGTAAGGCTCTCGTCTCGTGGAATTTGATTGCTTCAATATAACCTTTATTTCAAGCTATTCCTGAACGGAGCTATTGAGCACGGATTTATGTGCAAAATTTTTTAAACTAATGTATGCCTCGATAATTTAATGAGTAGAGTACATTTGTAATTTAAGAGTGACAAGTTCAAATCCTGTTTGAAATATCAATTTTTAATTATTTTTTTTTTTTTTTTATGGGATAAGGGGCAAACGAGCTTGCGGGTCACCTGATGGAAAGCAACCAACGCTGCCCATGGACACCAGCAACACATGTAGTGTTACTGTTGCGTTGCCGACCTTTAGGGGATAGGGGAAAGGAAAGGATGGGGAAAGGGGGTGGGTCTCCGGGTACCTCTCTCACCGAACGAAACGCGGCATGAGCCACTTAACGTCGATCTTCTGAGAGGTCGTGGTATTTCACCGGTCGAGCCGGCCCATTCATGCAGCGAACTGCTTGGCTCTACCACTGTTACAGCGATTAGCTTTTATCAACGCTTTACCAGGATCTGGTTCGGTTTTATTTATTTAAATATATTTTGCACTCTTAAATGATGGTCATGATTTTTAGTGCAGTATTTTATTTCATATTATTTATTATTATATGTCATATTTACAAATATATTATGGATTGTAAAAAAAGAACTCTACAAGAGATAAAAGTATGCAAGTTGTTGTATGTATTTTACTTGTTCTTAGTAAATAATTTAACATAGCAGATGGCAGTACTAAAGCTAATACGAGTCGTGACTCGCGAGCTGAACAGAGGGAGTTCGCAAGTTTCCCCGCGGCCGGAGGAACGATATTGTTTGTACATATTGCTAGAGTTTTCTATTAAACTTCGTGTAGCTGAAGTTCAAGAAGAATATTGTAGTTTTTTTTTATATAACCCTATTTTATAATGATCCATGTATTTTAAGACCTACATAATCTATTTACGATTGAACCATTGTTACGCTAAAATCTAAATAAATCAATAGATAAACTGGTGATGATAATGTAATTTCAAAGAAGGAAATATATTATAAGCATTTCTCACAGCGCCATCTAGTTTCAGGCGAAGGAACAAAATTTTGTCAATATGATAAAGTGCATTATTGCATGATATTCTTGCCGTCAAGTGCTAAGACACTCTAAGAGACTGAATTCTGAAGTCCAAATTTTAGTACAAATTAATATCCCTTCGGAAATCTTCATAAATGTTATGAGTTTGAGATAGGACAATAGTCTCCGTGACCATGGGACTAAATAATTTGTTCATCGCGACCATGTCTAATTGTAACTCTCTACACCTGATTATTTTAAAGGTGTGAAGGTATAATTAATCTTGTAAATATTATTATATACTTTAAAATATTCATTTATAGACAGAAAACATGCATACAATGATTGATTGAATTGCAGAGCGGTAGAACCAAGCAGGTCACTGGTCAATGAATGGGCCAGCTCGACCGGTGAAATACCACGACCTCTCAGAAGATCGACGTAAAGTGGCTCATGCCACGTTTCATTCGGTGAAAGAGGTACCCGGAGGCCCACTCCCCTTCTCCATGCTTTCCTATCCCTTATCACTTAAAGGTTGGCAACGCAACAGTAACACTATATGTGTTGCTGGTGTCCATGGGCGGCGTTACTTGCTTACCATCAGGCGACACGCCTGCTTGTTTGCGGTCCTTTCCCATAAAAAAATACAAACAGCCATAACCATTACATAAATATTGTTCTCGGGTTGGATTGAACTCACGAAACTCCATCTAAAAGGCGACACTACTAGCTACTATAACACGACGCTCGTCTATAGAAGGTATTTCCCTTTTTTTGTCAGAAGTATTATAATTGGCTTGATATGAAACTCATTAGAAGACACGTGACCTATTTATATGACCTGGAAAAGTGTAGGTAGATTTTATTAAAAGTATGTATAAAAATGCGCGTGTTAATTTCTGATGTGGGACTCAATATATACTTCCTATAGCTGGATAATAAATTCAAGCTACTTCAAAAGGCCTCGTGTAAATTTACCTACGTCAAAGGTATAGAAATTAATCCCCATGATGCATTTTTACTTAGATCGTATGTTTGTATGTTTCAATTTTATTCGGAGTCAAAGAAATTTTATTTTCATAGGTCTTCGAATAAATTACAGTGTATGGATTGTAAACAATAAAATTAGTTTGTGGATTAGTGCAGTATCAAAATAATAAGTCGTTGTTGTAGAAAATTAAAATAAGGATCAACCTCAAGTACAAACATATCTTAAAATTGGCTAACGTTGCTAGCTCTCGTACTAATAAGTAAGTATCACAAATGATTATAGAACGACTCCACTCCAACATAAGTACACAAATTGCAAAACGCATGCTACACAATCGGCGTTGAGCAAACAACTCGATGATCCCAAGACGACCTGTCCGTTATGAAGTCATTGTTATTGTAACACAAATTTTTGCTTGCCACTGGTATTTAAATTATGTACATCACTATGTTACAGGTATAATATAGTGTATCGATGTTGTACATTCTAATAATGAAAATATTATTTTAGAGATAGCATAAAAAGTTACAATACCTACTTTTTTAGAAACGACATACAACGACATATTATACCGAAGTAACGCTAAAAACTAAAAAATATACAGAATGCGTTCGCGTTCGCGTTCGAGTGAGTTCCGCGATAATTAATGCCGCAGCTATACATATTAGCGTAAGACGTTAAGACATTTTCATATATACAAAGTTAGCTCAAATCACACTCGAAGAGTTCAAGCACTTCAATTACCAAGTTCGGAATGGTTGTAACTACTGAACTACTGAGTGTACAGCGAGGGTGGAGTGAAAGGCAGGAAGCGCGGAGAGGGGGTGGCTTGTCTAAATGACGATACTTGTTCAGTTTGTAACTGCGCGAGTAACGTTGCGCCACTAGCATAGTGAAAATTTTGTTTGTACTTTTAAACAGTTGCTAGTTTAATATTCTTTTACATCTAAGCTATCTTTGCTTTATTGATAGCCACATCAAACAACTATTAAGTTCTTCCGTTTAAAAATACAGGATTCAAAGTCAAAATAATTTAGCCCTTAACTATGCAGGCCTTATTAAAAATAAATTTGTACATATATTTGAAAAAAGATTGAAGCAAGACTAACTAAGCAGATATACAGTGCAAAAGAGGGGTGATGTCGGAGTAGAGGACGATCACGATACACTGTTTACGACCAAATTGAATGAGTCCTCGAGGAAGGTGATGTCAGAAGTCTTAAAAACCGACATGCGTGAATGACGAATGCATTATGAAAATCAAAGAAGCGAGGTTTTTTTTTATGGGATAGGAGGGCAAACGAGCAGGCTTGTCACCTGATGGTAAGCAATCGACGCCGCCCATGGACACCAGCAACACATATAATGTTACTGTAGCGTTGCGAACCTTTAAGGGATAGGGGATAGAAAAGGACGGGGAAGGGGGGTGGGCCTCCGGGTACCTCTCTCGCCGAACGAAACGCGGCATGAGCCACTTTACGTATATAAGAATCGTGCTTTTTGGCGCTTTCTTCTCTCAGCCTATATCGCAAGGAACTTCGCATGAAACTATGTATGTCTGTACATTTGAAAAAAAGCCTCTCTTTTGTGTCTAGTCGGGTAAATACATAATAATACATGACGGATAGTCGTAGAGGTATATATCACGCATTTGTAGCATATAAATAAATGCTTAGTTAGCACTCGCAACAATGTTCAATATAGTTAGTTGGGCGCCAATGCTTGTGGTGTTTAGTTCCACCACAGTCTCAGGAATTCTAACAAGGTGGTGACATATTGTCACTATGTTCAAGCGTTTAATCTTAAGTTGGATTGCTTGGTATAAGCTTGTATGGACCTCATAGAACTACAAGTAGATATACCAATGTGGAATTATTTAAGTATGAGAAAGGCAAATGGATTATCCATGAGCCAATCAAAATGATTTAGAACACGATACATGCGGCGCGATCTAGTTTTGCAATTAACTGTTTTACTAGTTTACTTTTTGTATATAAACAAGTGATACAGTTAATATATCTTTTTATTAAAACATACAAAAAATATTTAGCATGAATGGATTTAGTAAATATCTATTTCTGTAATTAATAGTAACTATACTCATACAGATCATCATTTTCCTGCCCTTATCCCACTTTAAATGAGGGTCGGCACAACTTAACATCCTTTCGAACATGTTGTCAAAAGATTTTGCTGTAGTTTTATGACTGACCGCCCAAATGACGTCAACCCTCCTTGAAAATATTTTCGTTAGTAGGATATGGAAATGAGAAGGTGAGACGGGAAGTGGTTGGGCCCCCAGATACCTTTCTCAATGAGCGAAACGCAGCATAAGCCATTTTACGTCGACGTTGTGAGAGGTCGTGGTATTTCACCGGTCGAGCCAGCCCATTAATGGAGCGAACTGCGTGGCTTTTTTATTAGTACACACTTATAGGTAATGAATTAGATGCTCGTAGTAAATGTGTCTACTCGGGTAGGGATCGAAGCAGTCGACCTCTACTCAGCAGTTGGTAGTTATACCAACGCACCACGAGGCCAGTTCATATTTATCTGTATACCAAAAAAAATCTACTTTATCTTGGTGGAAAAGAATATGAGCCGATGTATATCGTTTGGAAAATCATAAAGTACTTTCCAAACGAGTTACGTCTTCAAGTTTTGATAGCTCACTAATACTTTGACAAACAAAGTCACAAACTTACCCGTTGTTCTGTGAGCGCCTATTTATTTTATTACATATACGACATTTCTACCTATTTACGCAAGAAGGTATCGTTTTTGAAATGTAATATTTTAATATTTATAATTCAAATGTACTTAAATGTGAAAAGGTAGTAAGTTAATTTTAGCCGAAATATAGCAATCGATTTGCAAGCTAAAGTATAGCCATAATAGACATTTGGCTCTAGATAGAGACTACAGTGGTTTTATCTGAGTAGGTATTAAACTGGGTATTAAAATCGCGAACGACACCAAATGTTTTACGCCATCAATGTTTGATTGTTATTTTTTTTTTTTGCTTCACCTAATGCTAAATGAGCAGCGCCGCTCATAGGCAATACAAATAGTGGTACAGTTGCGTTGCCGACAGCTGGATCGTACAGCTTGCAATTAGTTCTGGGTTCATTTCCGTTGAATACTCATTGCATTGCATTATATATGTTTGGGTAACACCCTTTACCCTGATGTTTACGCCACTTCTACGACCACACCAGCAACTGAGTTGATTTCAAAAGCCGACATGTTAGGACGCGTAGTTAAAAAAATATATACCATTTTAATTTTCAGTACCCGTCGATTCGTCGGAGGTTAATAACATTTTTCAGGAATGTCACATGTCATAAATTCACGCCTTTTTATACCCAAAGGTGTTAGCAGCGGCTGTTAAGCATAGACTCACCGTTACATTTATGTTTCAAAATGGAATAGATGGTGAAATTATTTTCATACACTGAGGACAAAGTTGCCAGTTAGCGATATTTAGCAATGTATTGTCATATTAAATCTTACTTAAATTATGTTTTCAAAATTTGGGCTCCTAAGCTACAATTGTAACAGAATAACTCAACAAGCTTACACTATTACAGCGAGACCGGAATGAAATTCGCCATTCAATTCTCATTTTCAAATCCAATTTCGCACTAGCCTTCCAGCAGGATTTACATAGGACTGACACCCGATGCCCTTGTTCAGTTAAAAGCTTTTGTTGTTGTATATAAAAACGTTATTTAACTTATGACATGATTAATCAAACTGAGGAATTAACATTCGACTAGTATTTAATTCTATATTATTCAGTACATTGTTCAACTCCTTGTTTTTACCATTTTTATAGAAGAAAGGGGGCAAACTAGCGAGCAAAGGGTCACTTGATGGAAAGTAAATAGCGCCACCCATAGTCATTTGTTACGCTAAGTACATACGAGAAGAGAATACGCTTGTTTCTTGAAGGTTTGTAGTCTATAACAACAACAAGTCAGAATTTAGAAAATTTCTTGTTCAGATTCTGACGCATTATAATCATCATCATCATCATTAGCCTGTTGCAGTCCACTGCTGAGCATAGGCTTCTCCCAATTTGCGCCTCAACATCCGATTCTCTGCCTTCCGAATCCAGTCTTTTCCATCAACCTCTCTAAGTCGTCTGACCATCGGGCTGGCGGGCGTCCTATACTACGCTTACCAAGTCGCGGTCTCCTCTCTATGACGTATGCGTGATAACGAGGTTCGGCACCCTGAGTTGTTTTACTAAAGTACGCAATTACACGCCGTTTCTTATCAACCTGCTCTTGTATTAATACGGCACCATAACCTTTAGAGCTGGCATCCGTGTGGAGCTCGGTGGGCAGAGTTGGGTCGAATATTGCCAGCACTGGCTCATTAGTCATACAATCAATTAAATATTGACGAGCCAACTCTTGCTCATCGCCCCACACAAATGGAACACTGTTGCGTGTGAGCTTAGCGATAGGCGCGGTTTTAGACGCGTACCCAGAAATATATCTCCGAAAATATCCCGCTAAACCTAGCAATTGTCGCACTTGTTTCACATTTGCGGGTATAGGGGAGTTAATCAAAGCTTGCACTTTTCTTTCGCTTGGCCTTACCTGACCCTGACTGATTTTACGACCTAGATACTCTACTTCTGTAGCCACAAACGTGCTCTTTTTCAAGTTAATAGAAAAACCAGCTGTAGTTAAAGTTAACATGACTTCCCGCAAATCATTTAAAGCTGATTCTATCGTATTCGATAGTACACAAACGTCGTCGACATATACTAAAACCTTGCCTGAATCTATTAAAGATCGTAAAGTTTTTGAGATAATTCGTTGGTATACAATAGGCGCGTTTGTTAGACCATAAGGCATTTTCAAGTATTCATAATGGCCCTCGGGCGTCACGAAGCCAGTTTTTGGTATAGAATCGTTATCTAAGCCTATCTGGTGAAAGCCAGTTGCCATATCTAAGCAGCTATAATACTTATGCTTCCCAAAGCGGTCTATATGATCTTCGATAAGTGGCAACGGATAACGGTCCTTTACAGTGATAGCATTCAACGCACGAAAGTCCACGCACATACGGTCCGATCCGTCTTTCTTCTTGACGAGAATAATCGGGGACGCATAAGGTGACTCTGATTCTCGAATAATATTTTTATCTAATAAATCTTTAATTATATTGCGGACCCTCATTTTCTCGTCAAGGGAAAGTTTGTAAGGCCTATAGTGAACAGGAGTGTTGCTCGTCAGCTCTATGTGCATACTGCCCGTATTTACAGTTGTAAGGGCTGTACCGGCTATTAAATAATCTTTAAATTCATCAACAATCGACAATAGTGTTTCGCGATGGGCACCCGTTAAATTTGTATTAATAGGCAGCGATTGATCACTCAATTGAATATGCAATACACTATTCGCATTGTAATTACTATGAACGACGCGTGTCAAACGTTGCTGTCCATTGACTCGTACGTAAGCTACACCTTCTCTGTTCAATACATCAGTTCCAATAAGCACCGGTACATTCATACAATCTGAGGGTACAATAAGAAAATCAACTTCTAGAGAAATATTATCAAACTCGATTATTAGGGTTACATAACAAGTCGATTCAATAATTTGACTGCCTAAACCTCTCAACAATTGATATGTGGGTACTCGATTACAATTTAAGTGCTTGACGATATTGTCAGAGACCAACGATACCCGCGAACCACTATCAATTAACACATCGGTTGGTACGCCTTGTATAACCGCAGTAATAACGTCCGTGTCGGTGCAGCTACCTTTAATTCCTTGACAAAAATTAACTGATCTGTTTCGTGATTCCGAACGAGCTTTAGCAAAACATTCATTCACGTCATGACCAACTTTTTTACAGAACGTACAGATAACTTTAGGTACATTTTGAATGTTAGGTTGTAAATTAGTCGGAACTGCTTTACTATTACCCGACGCAGTAGGTTTAAAACGTTTAGGACACGACCGTTGGGCGTGACCTAAGTCTCCGCATGAGAAACACTTAAAGGGCTTAGAACCAGAACGAGTTTGACTGAATGAACGCTTTCGTGTAAAATTGTCATTAGGTCTACGAACATTACGCACAGGATCATTGGTTGCACGCGAAGGCTTTACAAAATTAGAAAAGAATTCAACCAAGTCCTTCGATAATAATTTACAATTGGCAGCAGTAGCACGAATTTGAGGGTCGGCTACACCACGTATAATGATAGCGACAATGAGGTCGTCACTCAACCCCTTAACTATACGTAAACGTAATAACGACCGTCTTGCGTAGTCTGCGTAGGTTGCGTACTGGTCGGAGTTCGTGCACATTACATCGAAAAGAATACCGGCAACATCGATTTGCCGTGCACACAAAGGCTTAAATTCTACCTTAAAATTCGACCAGCTACGATCGCTCGTGACCCATTCTTGTAACCAAGTTCTCGCGTCACCTTTTAGGCAGTTGGCTATTCTAGACAAGCATTCGTTGTCGTCCCACCCGTTAATATCACGCGCCCTATCTACTTCTTCGCACCAAGAATCGATATCATTAACACTTGGATCAAAATTAGAGATATAGAAATGGTTCGACCTTACTTTGGATAGTGCACTTAATGCTCCGATGATCCTGTCCGTAGCGTCGAACGCGCGGGGCTCGGACGATGGCGGCGGCGGCGAAGTGATCCCCGACGCCACCACGAGGCCGGCGCCACCACCGTCCGCAGTCGAGGGACAAGAGTCTTCTATCTGTGGCCCTAACGAGCTCGACTCACGTGCAACGTTCACATTTGAATTTTCTAAAGCTGTTAAACGCGCCAATATTATTCCTAGTTGATCACGAACGTCTGGCAAATCCGAACTTCTACCTGCCCTGCTTCTAGTTACGCGTCTATCGGCCATTACGTTGTTAATTTAATAAAAACCCTAAACTGTATTGCCGGGACAACCAAAAGCGAATAGAGCACAAGCCCTATCCCACTTCTGAATTTAGCAACTGCTTTATAATTTAAATAAAAAAAATAAACCAATCTAACAAAAATATAATTACACAATCAATAATTTAAATAATAAAAAATGGGTAAGAATATTAGACACGAATATATTGACAACAAGTGAACGCTGCGCGTGCTCTGAGAAAAGTGAGTCCACGGTGGCGTGATGTCGGCACCGGTAGGTCGGATGTCTTTTCGGGCGCTGTCGTGACAACTCGAGTTTTCGTCTTCACTGGCCCCGCCCTTCGACTTTGGCTTAACAGTTAGTCGTTGCTAATACTACTATATAAAGATAAAATGGTCAACCATTACTTTAATAAATATTTTAACCTTATGCAAAATGTAACACAACACTTATAAAATGTCCCATAACTGCAACAGAATTTTGAAATAACCAGAGTCTTGATGAGTTCCGTAACACTTCATTGAAGGCTGAAAATTGAAGCCTTTGTTGCCAGTATGTGTACGAGAACAAAGTGTTATTTGCCCCCAGAGTCAATACCTGTAACATTCAGCCGTCTATTGTCCAAGTACTATTGGGGCGTGAATGAAAATGAAATAAAAAAAAAAACACACGTCGATTTCTGCGACTATGTCAAAAATTGTAAAAATACAGTCATGTTTACTACACTTGTGTAGGGTTGTCACTAACAAAACATTGATTATAATTATAATAGTTAATAATTCGATCTAAAATTAGACCGTTTTGTTAGCTTTTAATTTACGAGTTTTATTTCTAAGTTGACTGGTCTCAAATATCTAGGAGATTAACACATGGACTTCTTTTTGATAGGTCATGTGGATCGAATCGTGATACACTTTCGGATATTATATGTAATTTGTATGTAGTAATGGTTTTTCGAGTCATATTTGACACAACTCGATAGCAAAACAGGTTTATGGAGCTTGAAGATAAAATGAGGCAATAAAACTCACGTGTGAATTGTTTATATACACATATGTCTTATGTCATTTCAAAATAAAAATAAAACACGTAGCAACCCTAGCATGTTCGGGAAGCAGGGGCTGTCGGGCGAGGAAAATAAACAAGCAAGTTTCAAGAGAGCACTGATATGTTTAGGCACTGTCACCGACTCCATCTTTGTGTTGTGTAAACTTCACTTTTCTCTTATAGACTCTTACAAATATAAGATACACTGCCTGCTACTTATTAAATAGATAGATTTAAAGTTTAAAATCCCACCTTGATATAAAAGTTAACTTTGAGAGTGATCTCTGGGTGTAGTAGTATTTGACTGGACTCTAGAGAGCGACGTGTAAGATCCGCACATAAATAACAAACATAACATCACACAATTTCACGTCAAGTCCCTTACGGTATAGGCAAAGAGAGCAAATCGACATAAGGCACGATTATTACAAGCCTCATTCGCTTCTTTGAATTTCATAACTCTTGTCACACAACGATCGATGATTTTTAAGGATCCTGACATCACCTTTCTCAAGGACTTTTCTGTATGGTCATAGGAAAGGTGTCCTGGACTTGCATCCGGTTTTGCATTGTATATCTGGTTATTCGATCTTGCATCACCTATTCTTTTTACATTTTCGAATCATTTTGTACCGAAACCCTCTTTTAATCCAATTTCCTTACAACATTATTTTCGAGGCGATCAGCGGGAGTCAGTCTGCAAATTTTGTGCAGTGCCCCTATTTCAACCTTGTTTAACCCAAATTCATGCAAACTGTCAAGCGATTGCGTCAAATATCTTTATATGTACAAAGAAATAAAGTATATCCTGGCACAGAAATGATCACTTAAACTAGTTGACACCTGAAATATTTAATATAAATATTAAATATTTTCTTCTTTTTGTGGCATTGAAATAAAAACTGTTTTAAAAATTTGTTTTACCTGTAATTTATTAACAAATAACGTTCTCTAAGTAACATTTACAAAAAAGTGCCCACATACATGCAATAAAAACAAGAAACCTCTCTGTTTCTGAACACTTCAAACATTTTTCTTTGGTGAAACAAAACAAACTTATATATAGTAGAAAATTAGTATCTGTACGTTGAAACAAAGGAAAATGTGTGAAAGATTAGAATGAGAACACTAAACATTAATTAGAACTAAATAGAAGTTTTGAAATCAGTCATCTGTCTACTCCTTTCTTATAATTATAATATACACTAATTATAGAAACAAATATAAGGAGTCTCTTTAAGAATTGATCCTTAAAAAAATACAGTATTATCGGTTTTGCTTGATCTAGGTGTACTAAAATTGTATCTACACTCGAGAGCAATGAATCCGGGTCACTTAAAGAATCCTAAAAATCTCGGAAACTAAAAATGCTAGGTTAATGCAATAAATTGTATTTAATAGACAATGTAATACTCCTTAAATGAAGGTATTAAAACTTCTTAGTTATTGTAAAGTTATATCATAAAAAAATCAAATTTGAAAAAGGGCCACTTTCGAAGATGGAACTACGAAATTACAGCATTTGGTTTTGCTTTTGTTTGTAATCTGTCATTTATGTGGGTACATAAACCATGTTGATAGTGCTCTATATTCATTATTCAAGCTGAAATTATGTCGCTTACGCCTGAAGAATGCACCAGAATACTTACAATGCTGGAAACCGGCCGGAGTCAGCGCAATACAGCCAGGACTGTTGGTGTGTCGCTGTCAACAGTACAAAGAGTTCTCCGACGTTACGAAGAAACTGGTTCTAACCTACGCAGACCAGGAACGGGCAGAACCAGGTATACCACAGCACGAGAAGACCGATACTTGGTGAACACCATGCTTCGAAATCGCTTTCTCACAGGAACTGAACTCACCAATCAGTTTCGACGCCTCGGAGGAAGTAACCCAAGTGCATGGACAGTAAGACGTCGGCTTGCTGAATCTAACTTAAAACCCCTTAGACCTGCAAACGGCCCTAAACTGGAGCGTGGGCATCGTATTTCAAGACTAAGATATGCCCAGAGCCACGTAAATTGGAGTATTGAAGATTGGTCAAAAGTTATGTTCTCCGACGAATCAAAATTTATGCTCTACAAGCACGATGGAAGACACAGAGTGTATCGAAGACCAGGGGAAAGATTCAAGCAAGCATGCATCGAGGAAAAAGTAGCCTACGGTGGTGGGTCTGTACTTGTGTGGGCCGGAATTTCTTCTGAAAGTCGCACAGAGCTGGTGATCATAGAAAACGGCTCTTTAACTAGCGTAAGATATGTGGGAGAAATCCTCAATGATCACGTTGGTCCATTTATGGTCAATTTAGGTGAGGATGCTATATTTATGCATGACAATGCCCGACCTCATACAGGTAGGATTGTGAATGACTACCTTCAAGAGATGAACATTACTCGTATGGAGTGGCCAGCGCGCAGCCCGGATATCAACCCGATCGAGCATGCTTGGGACGAGCTAGGCAGATGCGTAAAACAACGAAACCCTCCCCCAATCACGCTTCGTGAGCTCAAAATTGCTCTCACAGAGGAATGGGAGAATATTCCCCAAAATCGTATAAGGAACTTGGTGTACAGCATGCCAAACCGCGTAAACGCAGTAATGGAAGCACGAGGAGGCAATACGAAGTATTAAAATTCAAGAAAATCGTAATAAAGTTCAAAAATTTCATGTTTCCTATTTTTGTTTTAAGGAGAGATCAGCAGATTTTTTCTTTATGTAATTTTGTGTTAATAAAATGTATGGTGACTCATATTTTTTTTACTTTCATTTAAGGAGTATTACATTGTCTATTAAATACAATTTATTGCATTAACCTATCATTTTTAGTTTCCGAGATTTTTAACATTCTTTAAGTGACCCGGATTCATTGCTCTCGAGAGTATTTCTTAGATTTTCGCGAATCACATTCATAACATTGAAACCACTCTTTATTAGCTTTTATTAGCTTCACCTGTATGTTTGTATGTTTGTTTGTAACCGACTTCTTTTTAGTGTTCATAGTTCACTTCTCGCACCACCATCTAGTGGCAATCAGCGGAAAGTCTACGTTATCAACTTGAAACGAGTTCCTTGTATAAGTCACAGATGGCGCTATTAACGCGCTTGTTATAGAAAACCGAACTAAAAAATATAAAATAAATATTAGTTTAAAAAAACTAAAAAATACGGTTTTTGAAGAAGACAACAGTGTTCGAGCCGCGGGCTACAACTAGTTCGTACAACAACGCCATGAAAAGGGAAATTCCATTATTTCGTCAGTCAGGTAAGTTGGTATATTTGTGTAGAATAACAAAGTGGTCCTTGGTCCCTAACAAATACAATTATCTCTTACTAGTTCGGTGGAAGTTTTTTATTGGAACTAAATCTACTTGAACCAATTCCTTTTCTACATTACTTTTGTTTCTCATTTTGTTAAGGCTTAATAGTAAATCTATATGTAGATAAAAAGATTATGTCTGTGTTTCTATATATTAATGAACATAACATAACATAACTTCACGCTTTTTTCTACCCGAAGGTGTTGGCAGGGGCTGTTAAGCCTCGACTCGCCGTTATGTTTACGTCTCAAATGGAATAGGTGGCGAACCTATTGCCTTACCGGGTACAAAGTTGTCAGTCATCGATATTTATCACACGTAACTTACGAAAATTTCGAAAAGTCATTGGTGTGTGCCAGGATTTGAACCCACTACTCTTGAATCAGAAGCGGGGTGCTAGCCACTGCGCCACCGAGACTACATAAATTAATGAAGTTTTATATTATAATTTAAATATTATAAAAGGAAAAAAGCTAACCTTGTTCCCATTGTGGCAATAGGTTCGTAACCTATTCCATTTGGGTCGTAAACATGGGACTGATGAACATGACATGATGAACGGCGAGATGAGACTTAACAGCCACTGCCTACACCTTCGGGCGTCGGTAGAAAACGGCGTGAAGTATGCTATGAAAAGAAGCGAGTGTGGCATTTATGAATACTTGTGGTGCTGTGTGTCTCTGCCTTGGGACTTGGTGTGAAGTTATGTATGTAGGTAAATATAAGTTTTGCTTGCGACTTTCTTTACTAGGCATAAGCAACTAATCCGAAGTTATAATTTTAATTATCTACCGATGAAAATGAAAGTAAATGAACATTACATCAATCGATTGAACCTGCAAAAAACAAAAAAAAACGTCATAAATTCTAAATTGTGGTTCATGACATTTATATATTTTCTCCTACAAGCCATAAATAACTTTTATCATATTATTACTTTAAAATATTACCTATTGATAGATAGATTGGGTGACATTAACATTTTGAGAAAACTTACACAAAAGAAGTAATTTGAATAATGCCAATCAATATCCGTAATATCATTGTTGGACTAAACTTTATTATCGAATATTCGTTCCGATTCAATTGAAGATGGCAGCTATAAATTATTTTATGTTATCGTCTCGCGTCAGCCCTACACGTAATAATGTTTTAGGGTTGTCAATTTAGTTGATCTTCTTGTTTTATTGAGGTGCCGGAGATTTTTTTTTTTTCAACTCTGCTAATATAAAACTATTATAGTATTTAATTCTTTTTTAAATTGAGTGTGTTTTAATGAGGCATTTCGTTAATAAAAAACTGTAAGTGACTTATTGCTATAAATTGGAGTAAAATTATCCCTGACTGTAGTGATGTGCCAATTAATATTTTGTCGACAACACTTTGAAGTGGTTCTCTTCAAACTGTTACCAATCAATTACTAATTGGTAAATAACATCGACGCGGAATAAAAAATGTAGCAATATTTAATTATAAGTAACATTTTGAAGAACCATGTACAGAATCACGTTTCAATTTTTACAGCTATGATAGTGCTTAATGTGTACAATAGGAAAGTTATTGAATTTTGAGATAGTAATTTATAAAAAAATACAAACGGCCTGAAATTATCTTAAATTAATCTAGATTTTCAAATGGTCACAATAAATGTAACCGTTGACATTTTTTGTAATTGTTTCAATGCACTAATATAGGGGACTATATATAATTATCCGATATATAATTATCCGATTTAAAAAATCTTTCAGTATTAGATAACGTGTACGTCGACAAAATTCTTAAATATATATACTATTTACTGTGTTTAGGTGATCAAAATTATACATACATACATAGCTTCACGCCAAATCCCTCTGAGCTAAGCAGAGAGAATGGAATGCTATACATGATTTTTACACGCCTGGCTTGTTTCCTTGACTTTCATAACATTTGTCACACACGTTCATTGATTTTTAAGGCTTTTGGCATCACCTTCTTAAAGACTTATTCTATTTGGCTATAAATGTATCGTTGGCGTCCTCGACTTCAAAATCCATCCGCATTTGTATTGTTTATTTGATTAGCTAATCTTGTCATACATTAGTTCTATATGTCCAAACTTGTTGGAACTTGCTTTTCCACACTTTCACACCTTCTTTCAATCTAACTTCTTCTTCCATATCCTGCCAATCTTGTTTTTGATGTGGTCAGTGAGAGTCACTCCGCCAATTTTACGCAGTACCCGTTCAGAGAATGTTAGCTTATAAATCCAGCTATCTATTTACAATGCGGTACTGATCCCAACGCTAACTTATGAAAACGAGCGATATGGCAGAGAGTACATGAAAGTATTACTATCGAAAAAGCACCCTAATTTTCAATCAAATATTCACCCGTCAAATTATCAGCTTTTAAAAAAAGTTGGTATGTTTTCTGTTCCTTGAAATCTCTACTTTGTGATGGTGAAAAAAAAAAGGTTACTGTAGGAAATCTTCTCAGAAAATGCTAATCAAAATAAAAAAAAACTCGAATTCAGAAACTTTTTTTAACTATTAATTTTTTTGGTTTTAAAAATGTTCATCCCTGGACTAATTTATAGTAATTTTAGTTAAGTTTCATTTAATTATGCGATAACTGAGAAGAAACTTAGTTTTTTCCCAGTTATCGCAGTCTGTGGCAGTGGCAAACATAGCTGAAACTTTATGTTTACGAGTGCGAACTCGAATATTAAATCTAATTAAAGTCGCAATATTTCAGAAGGTAAAGCGGCTGTAAACATTTGTGAAATATACTTATAATTATGCTTTGCAAATGGCAACACGTGCGTTCAATATATAATATGGCTATTTATGCGTCACGATTTCTGATACTGGTACTACTCTTACGCCCAAATACTGAACCGCCACTTAAATCTGACAACCAATAAAGTGCTACTTACTGCTTAAATTTGACGTATTCTGTCTAAAGTGACAGCTACTTAAACACTTAAGTAGCGCTTATATATTTGAGCGGTGGTTCAGTATTCGGGCATTAGTTTCACATAACGCAGAGAGAACAGAGCGCTATGAGGAACGATTCTCACACACCTCCCTTGCTTCTTCAATTTTCATAACACCTATCATAAAATACTAATCGCTTTTTAAGGCTCTTGATATCACTTTCCGCAAGAATTTGGTCATAGAAAATGTGTTGCGGGCATCTTCATCATTCTCTCAATTACAATTCAATAGTCACCTCAGCGATGCTTCCGACTGCAGCATCTGGTTTCTTTTAATAAAATATATAGCAATATTTACAGAAGTTATGGGCGATAAATATCCATGATACACATACATACACTCTGCCACCTATGGGATTATTAATTAACTGAATATTAATTATCTGTATCCATCAGAGAAACAGAAGTCTAGTGATGCCTCCACAACTCTTCATTAGGGACAGACGAGAAGCTATCTACTCAAATGTCGGATCGCTTACTGTAAAAGGCTTTTTTTCAGTTCTGTGCTTTAATTCGATACCCTTTTATACCTGGGGAAGGTTAGATCATAAATAATATGGATTTGAAATATCTCAATTGCGGCGATTCGCTTGTCAAAATGTTTGTGTTGTGCTGTGGTCTGTTATCGATATTGAAAATTGGATATGTGCCTTTGGTTTGTTTGTTACGCTTCCGATCATAAAATTTTGATCATAAAATATGTCACGGGTATTTTAAACAGACCACGATTTTAGAACAAAACATTTGACTTTTACGATTACGGATCATCATCATCAGCCTTTTTTTTGAGGTCCACTGCTGAACACAGGCCTCCCCCATAGAGCGCCAAAATGCCGGTCCGCTCAATCATGGGGGGTTTTTGCCATAATCGCCACGCTTGGCAGGCGGGTTGGCGATCGCAGTAGGCTGTATTGTTTTGAGAGAGAATGCTGCTGCCCATTCTTCTAGCTTTTCCCTTAGTCGCCTTTTACGACACCCACGGGAAGAGATGGGGTGGCGGTATTATAAGCCGGCGCAACACAGCATACGATTACGATACGATTACGATTACGGATAAATACTTGAAATACATAACTATTTTTTTTAATAACTCATGTCTTTCATACACGATGTTGCAGACAGCGCAAATCATGCTTCGAATCGCCAAATTTTCTAGTCTTAAATGTAACATGTTACTGAATGACACATGACTTCGGAAGAGTGAATGGAGGGAATCACAAACTAACTTCCTGATCTTGAATCAGGGTACTGAACCTCTTGTCTACCAAGACAATTACAATTGACATCTTTAACTATAACAACATAAAGTATATTATTCACTAATAAATAAATAAATAAATAAATTTCAACTAAAATGTCAAGTCAGACTCAAATTTCTTAACTAACACATATTTTTAAATATCTTATTAACATTCAAAAGAAGAACAAAATTATGAGCATGACATGAAACTATCCTGGATAGATTTCAGGTTTGGTCTATGACAGAACATAACATACATAACATAACATAACTTCACGCCTTTTGTTACCCGAAGGTGTAGGCAGCGGCTGTTAAGCCTCGTCTCGCCGTTATGTTTACGTCCCAAATGGAATAGGTGGCGAACCTATTGCCATACCGGGCACAAAGTTTGTCAGTCATCGATATTTATCACACATAACTTCCGAAAACAATTTCGAAAAGTCATTGGTGTGAGCCAGTGTCTGGAATCGAACCCCGGACCTCTGGATCAGAGGCCGTGCGCTCGCCCACTGCGCCACCGAGACTATCATGACAGAACACTTTGGTATATATATAGCTAAGAATGTAAACTAACGAACAATTAGAGACTCACCGCGACAACCTATAATTAAGTTAAGTGTAAACTTAATTATAGGTTGTCGCGGTGACCAACTTAAATTATTTAAGTGCTGATAATAGATGAGTGTTTCTGCGGCTGTACCTTGATGGATTGTGTTGGTGTTTGAACAAAAAATAAAGAATAAGTGTAGAAACTTGATAGATATACATTACACCATCTTTCATAACATCAATCTGATGGTAGTTCTTTAAATATGGATTAAGAAAATTTATTTATTATTATCATATTCGTTTTTGCCGATATATCATTATTACATAGTTTAAAAACAAAGTCACTTTCCGCTGTCTGTAAGTAAGTGAGTAAGTAAATTCATTTGTAAAAATATCGTACATACAGGTGTTAAATAGATAAACAGTGCTGATATTTTACCATATCTGGTGTACAAATTTTTAAGGTTATAATCATAATATGTTACAATACATTACATGTCATGTCGTAAGATTTTTATCATTAAAGAAGTCAATTAAATTATAATAACATTTGTCAATCAATAATATAAATAATTGTTTTTTTAAATACAGTCAATGTCAATGTTTTCAAACTATCAGGTAATTTATTATAAATTTTAATAGACATGCTAAACGAATTTCTGCTGCACACTGAGGTACGGTGCTTTGGCAATAGCAGTTTATTGGGAAATCTACAACTTCTATTACGATTAAAATCTTTCTTTGAAAATAAATACATACGCTTATGGACAAATATAGAAATCTCATAAATGTACAAACAGGGCAACGGTAGGATACAATATTTGTTAAATAAAGGAACACAGCTTTCCCAAAAGTCAGCCCCACACAAAGATCTGACACATCGCTTCTGTCCCCTCATATGTGCATATCTTTAAAACTACGCAACGGATTTTGATGCGGTTATTTTTAATAGTTCAACGGGGTGGTTTCGATCTATAATTCATGTGTATATATATATATATATATACATGAATTATAGATCAAATTTTGTAAAAAATAGTTATAATTTTCAAGATTTAGAACTTTAATCGCAAACGCTGCCTGAACCCTAAGTGATAAATCAAAACAACGTACTACATTATTATACTCCTTTAAAAGGTCTACAAAAAAGTCCGCGAAGGCATATGCCTATCTCTAAGGGATAACCCACAATGACTATTTTTTTTTTTACTTTTTACGAGAAATAATGGCCTATTTACGAAGCAATTTTAAACATAACAGCATTAATTTTCATCCAATTAAGTGTCCTAAATAGATTGTACATGTAATATAGATGATCCTGGCCCTTTTACAGCATGCAATTTAAACAAATATTTTCAAAGATATTGCAGTATTAACATAGCGGGACAGCAGATAATTCTTTTGATGCGGAACAACGTTCGCCGGGTCAGCTAGTTATAGTATAAAAACATAACAATTTTTACAAGCTATTTCCCCAAACACTTCATAAGTTCTTACGATGATTCCTGACATCTAACTGCAGAACAGACAGTAACATCGTTTCTTTGTAAATTTCCCCTGTGGGCCACTGTGTGTCGGATGTGGCCGTATAGCACACCAACATTAACCACCAAGTGTTATAATGTTCACACATAAAGCGGATGGTAATTGAATTGCTGATGCAAGCTATAGTTAAAAATAATCTGCTCTCACCCATATTATAGCAGCTAAATTTAAACTAAATATTTAAAACCGGACACTATGAACCTCTATAAACATTATATTTTGCCTTACGTTCGGCAAAATTAATTCAGTCTTCTATTGTGTATCGTGTTACCAACATGTGACTCACTAGTCCTAACACAAGTGCTATCGAGTAATTACTGCTAAGAATTTGGGGCATGAAATAAAAATAATATTTTAGGAGAAGAACAGTTATTCCATTAATATTTTTTTCTTCCAAAGTGTACTTACCGTCACAGCCTCGATATCTCTCGATACACTCGATACTCTAAATGTTTAGGTCTCATGGAATATGAGACAGAAAATATTACGATATTTCACGGTCGGATACAATTTTGACAGTCACAGACACTTTTCATGTTAGGAAGAACTTCATCATAAAACAATATATGTATTATACAATAATATTAACTAAAAGCAGATACATATTTTACAAAATATCTGGATCAATTTAATTTCAATCTCAATATTAACGACAGAGAACGTACAGTACCGAACCTACGGTGATTGTAGGCCGCACCGTCAGCTACCGCAGGTACTACCCCCAACACGAGTCCGTGTTTCGGTATAAAGCTTATTTTTACGAGAAAAGGCCAATGTAAAGTTGACCCTTGTCACGTGAATTGTGCTTAAATCTCGGTGAGCTCACTCTGGGGATTCACGATTGGTTACAAATCTTTCGGAAATAAATAACTTAACTTTTGTGGCACTTGTCTTTGTGCCAGCGCCAATATTAGATTAAAAAAGTGTCAATGTTAATGTTTGTAAATATTTTAGATTCCGGCATTTGCACAATGTTGTCTGTCATCTTATATCACACCTAGCTCGCGAAAGGAATTCCGTAAAATGTACGTGTGAGCCCGGATACGATCCGAAACTTTTTGACATGACAACGTCTTATAATTTGATGAAGCCAGCCTTGAGTTTCTTGCCAGTTCTTCTTAAGAAGACCTGACGTTGGAACTGGCAGTTGGATTCGCTTTCACATTCAAGACAATGTGATGAAAGGGAATCTAAGCTCCGCGTATTTTAGGTAGATATAAGTATTTTAGATATATAGGTAGTTTACTTGTGTGACGATTCTAAGTGCATTGAGAAGTCCAATGAATAAAGATATTTTGAATTTGTATTTGCACTCGTGAATGGCGTTACCTCGATACGGCGTTACCTCGCTCTGGGGCGTTCCATTTAAGTTCCATTTTGAAAAGTGATACCATTCTATTCGTATTTTCTTATGACGTTGTCACGTTCAACTATCGTCAGCAAATCGACTTTAGAGACAACAGATTTTATTTTATTCAAAACGGGAATGCTCGACCTCCAAACCACCTAGACTGCTTTATTCCGACATTATACTTCTATATTGCGTTGCGTAACGGTGTAACATAACCTTAATAATTGTTGGATAATTTGGTCACTAGCTGTCGTCTATGGCTCTGTCTACAAGACATTCCATTCTATTCTCTCTTAACACATAGAAGTACTAAGTTATTAAAAGTTTTATCTCGCTCATATATGTTAATACGTGGTGTTAGACTACTGCCACTACAGCTCTTTCTATGATCTTAAAGAATCTTTCCTTAAAGATTACCCGCCTTCCTACTTTATATACGTGAAGTTACAGTGCAGTAACATAGGTAAATGAATTTCGACGTGGTTCTAAAATGTCATCTGTTCTAACACAGCATATCATCTTTTTGTGGGATAGGGGGGCAAACGAGCAAGTGGGTCATCTGATGGTAAGCAATTAGTACTCAACGCCCATGAAAACCGGGGTGCGTTGCCGTTCTTTAAGGGAGTAGGGGGGGAAAGGACGGAGGAAAGAGATCGATCGGGCCTCCAGATACCTCTCTCACCGAACGGAATGCGGCACCAGCCAATTCACGGCACTTTTCTGAGAGGTCGTGTTATTTTACCTATCGAGCCTGTCCATTCATACAGTGAACTGCAAGACTACGAATGTCTTCGATATTCTGATCTCAGTCTTAGTCTTCTGATCTTACAATGGTGTCTTCAATCGAGATAGTATACATCGAGCTACTCCAGTTAGGCAATATAGGTGCTACGAACAATCTCTGTTGGAGTTCTTCAAAACTCTGTCAGCCAGAATTTCTAATAAATGTTCACATTGGCTTCCCAACTATAATTGCTTTCCGAAAGTTTTCCAGCTAGCAAAGTCAATAGCCTTTGAGAGAAACTCAATTGACATGACAACGCTGGCACCATTTGCCAGTTGTCATCGTACCAGAGTCATAGCTGTAATTTCCCCAGGGCATAGATATTAAGACGAGTTGTGAACTTTTGTATAAAATCTAAATTAAATTTTTGGACTTGTAAAACTACCTCAATATTTTAAAAGCGAAACATTTTCACCAAATGAAATCTAACAATTTGTCATTTAGTTATCAAGAAATAATGACAAGAAATTATTCGACTTAACTATCCATTCAATAATTTAGGAATAATCTTTATCATAAAATATATATATATCTGTAATAAAAACACAAGCTTAGGACTGGTAATAATTTAAATAGATATAATATGTCCTGCAGACAGTCAAAATCATGAAAAAGTACAGCAGATACCCATTATTTAAATAAAGTATTTACACATGTCATGTACTTAAGAAAATACCTCCGTGGCAAGAAAACACGGACGCATTTGTCAAGTGCCTCCCGATTCAAAACGTAGGAGCTATCGTGAGAAGAACCTGGAAATAAATCTTCGTCGTATTAGTCTTTTTAAATTAACTCGTCTTTAAGACTATTTATATAGTTACTAATTGGAACGTGCTCGGGACTATTTAATAATTCTGTATCGATTTAATCGAGTCAAGTCTGAACAGCACTGCACTATTTGATTGAAGATACTTTCCTTGCAGATATTACTACTTCCACACTAGTGATGGGATATGTCGGATCTTTATGGTTCTGAGTATATAATTAATAAATTTAGGTAAATGACCATATCATATCGCGTTACCTCAAATTGTGTGAATAAATAAATTATTGGTTTATTCATCGACGGTTGGCCGCTTGCTCTTCTATTGTTCTTCGGTTTCAATATTGATCCACTCATACTTATAGATTTTAATAATGACATCTTAATTATCTTAGTAATATAATTAACATAATTATGTAGCCGAAATAAAATAAAGATTCTTATGATATACTTACTATACGATATACTAGCGAAAGATTTTTATTGACCTAGAAAAGGCATATGACAGAGTTCCTCGTAAAGTTCTGTGGTGGCTTTAAAAGAAAAAGGAGTTCCTGGGAAGTATGTTAGGCTTGTACAGGCGATGTATGCAGGAGCGTATACGAGTGTCCGGTCCGTAGCCGGTGTCACCGACCAGTTCAGTGTGGAGGTGGGCTTGCACCAGGGATCGGCTTTAAGCCCTTACTTGTTTCTCCTGATAATGGATGCTCTTACATCGGATATTCAGGAGAACGCACCCTGGTGCATGCTCTTTGCTGACGACATTGTTCTGGTAGGAGTGGAAGCGGCCGAGGTAGAACATAGGCTAAAAAGATGGCCGGAGAAGCTAGAGAGAGTCGATTTTAAGATCAGCCGCGATAAAACTGAGCACCTATTTTGTGACTTTGGTGGCTCCTCTGGTTTTTCCTCAATATCTTTGGACGGGAAAAGCCTCAAAGTTACGTCAAACTTTATATATCTTGGTTCGTTTATTCAAAGCGACGGCAATATTGACCGGGATGTGAATAACAGAATGAATGTGGGATGGATGAAATGGCGACAGGTCTCAGGAACAGGATGCAACCCACGGATGCCCCTCAAATTAAAAGGGAAAATATACAAATCGATTGTCAGACCTGTCTTACTGTATGGATCTGAATGCTGGTCAATGAAAGAAGTGGATGAAAGGAAAGTACATGCAACAGAAATGCGTATGTTAAGATGGATGTGTGGTGTGACAAAATTGGATAGAATAAGAAATGAGTATGTAAGAGGAAGCATGAACGTAGCACCAATTACAGAAAAAATTAGAAGTGGTAGATTGGCGTGGTATGGACACATTACGAGAAGGGATGAAAGTCATGTCACAAAGAGAGCGATGGGAATGACTGTGCATGGACATATCAGTAGAGGAAGGCCGAAAAAGAGATGGATGGACTGTGTAAAAGTTGATATGAGTATGAAGGGAGTAAGTGTGAACACGACGAGTGATAGAAGAGAATGGAAAAGGATAACATGTTGTGCCGACCCCACATAAAGAGGGAAAAGGGCAAGAAAATGATGACGATATACTAGCGAATATGTTATACTAGTTCTCAGCTATGTCGTTGTGGAGAGGTTGTCGACAGCAAGGGACATCATGGCCGCTCATGCGCCAGGAGCGCTGACCGCATTTCCCGTCACGTGAATATCAACAACATTGTCCATCGTGCTCTTGTCACCGCCGTTGTATCAGCCGTCATAGAATCTACCAGTTTGGTTCACGATGATGGCAAGAGAACGGACGGTATGTTATGTTATATATATTAATACATATATACTTTTCTTTTGTAAATACGTACTTATAATATATAGAAAAACACCCAGACGCCACACAAATATTAATTTTTGTCACAAATATTTGTGCTCGGGTGGGAATCGAATCCCCGACCTCATTGCTGCAGCCGGTAGTTTTACCAATGCGCCACGAGGCCCGTCAAGGTATATTATTTGTCTTTCATTTCTGACTCCGTTAAATATCCTAATTATTTGGTATGCATGCAGGTCAATGTCTGTCGGAACCGCTAGTGGAAGATAAAAATGAAATTAAATAACTGTTTTAAGCAACTCCATATTTGTGTATATTAGTACTCATTGAGAAATCCTCATAAGATGCTTGAAAGTTACTGGAGGTTACATCAGAAAGTATCAAATATAGATACAGAACCTACCGCTACCTGATTTTTTTTCTTGAAATTAAGTATGTTTTCAGTATAAATTGTGTTTTTCTATTATAGTAGACGTATTCAATACTTGTAAATATTATTATCGATTATCTTGATCAGCACAACACTAATCTATGCAATCTCATCTTATTACATACATTTATAAAGCAATGCAATCAGAGATTCTATTAGTAGTGAACGAAGAACCGTATTTTATTAAACGTTGAAAATCGAGGGATTATAAGCTTTAATCCCTAAGCTTTAAAAGTGGTCATAAATTAAAATGGAAATATCTTTATCACATAACTTTTGTCACCCGTCATTTCACGCCTAAATTTTAGAGTGTTGAATTAAAGACCTGGGTATTACATGAGAACTTTCCTACACACCTTACTCGTCGGTTTGTGTGGACTGACTAATCAGACCATGATAATTGCGTCGTAGTCCTCCTTAACTCGTTTGTTTTTTGACTTCTGCAAATATACATACATACTTAAATGATTTTTTTTATATGTAACTCAATATCCCTTCAACTATCTTCAAATTAAACTATCAACTCTGAAATCGAAGGTTAAAACTGCTTAAATATAATTTCACAAAAATGTGTTTTCATCATCACTTTACGAGAATCAAAGCAGCAGAGCCTCATAAATCTCACACATAACAACCACCACTTAAAGCCTACTATAGTATCGCCTACATAATTACTAACAATTCCGTTCACGTAGAGTGAGAGAACACGCGGCACAAACCGAGGCTTGTTTATCTTTCGGCGTCACTCATAAATCTTACGCGTCGTCTCAGTTTTTCATTGACTTCGAAGACAGAATGAAAGTAAGGTTTTTCTACAAAAACACATTCGTTTGAACCTAGACAGGTACCTACATATGTACAAGATTCCGTTTGGAATTGATTAGTTACGTTACATTTTATTTTTACTATTTAAAAAGTAGAATATCAAAAAAATATCAGGGATTGTAGAAAACAATATTTATAACGATATTCAAAGTGATCTGGATTTAAGTACTTCTTGAGATATCAATATATCTATTTTCAGTCACAAGTGACTATTGTCTCAAATATAAACAATGAAATACATAAAATATATTCTTTTGTTTGTTTGTTTGTTCAGACAGGTGGGCAAATGAGCTGGATCACCTGTCCGGGGACAGCTGCTATACAGATAGTAATACAGTTGCATTTTCGGTCATTAAGGGTGTGGGATACGAAATGAGGTGGAAGGGTATGGGCCTCTATCACTAAATGAAACGCAGTATGAACCACTTTACGTCGATGTTCTAAAAGGTCCGGGTATTTAACACTTCAAGCCGGTTTCTATATTGCTCTTTACTTTTATATAATTTGATAAGTCTTTAATGCAGTATTCATGCCGCGGCGACGTTCAACTCGATAAGAGTGTTGAAGACAGATACAAATAAATATATAGTGACATAATATAGTCTCGGTGGTCCAATGGTCGATCTCCCCGCGTCCAATTCAGAATTCGTGGCTTCGTTTAGGTTTTAGGTCCAACAGCTTTGTGCCCGGTGTAATGGCAATAGGTTCGCCAGCTATTTCATTTTGGGACGTAACGTCAAGTAGAGACTTTAACAGCCGCTGCTTACACTAAAGCACTTACACTTGCACTGAAGTAGAAAAAGGCGTGAAGTGAGGTTACGTTGAATGTGAGCAAATTTAATAGCAAATGTACGGAATCATGCTAGTGGAATTTATCGCATTTTATTTATTTCTCTATCGTAAAGCATGAGTCAGTAAGAGACAGTAACTCAGCCACGCCAATTCTCTGGCAGGATAAAAGTGTACAGATACCTGCTTTAATAAAATTCCTGAAACACCTAAAACAGCTAGCTACAAAATGATTCCAATCTTCTACAGTTCCTGACAAACAAACAAATAAAATTATATTATTAAAATAATATACATTCCATTGTTACCGCAGGAATTTTGTAATATATTCCTTGGATTCTCATGAATCAAAACAGGGCAAGTGTAAACTCGTTCCTGCTTACGTAAACACACTTCAACGCTTCAACGAGTGTTGTAACATTTGACAGATGTTCAGAATATCACAGAAGTACGGAATAAAATGAACAGAAAACATACGAGAGTATTAAGCCTATGTGTATTATGGAATTGTATGTAAAATAAGTGGTCCGGTCCTATTGGTATTTAAATAAATTGTTTTTGAAAATATAATAAAACTAGCAGACCAATTTACTTAAATTGTTACTAACCATATTACATATAATATATTCACACACTTATACAAAATTTCAGCTGAATTAGTTGAAGATATCTACTTCAAAATTGAATTGGAAGAGTGCAAGGTAATAAAAAGTTTTTATAAAAGACACCAAAATGCTTTTTGTTTTCAACGTTATTCTACCAATCATGTTTTTGTAGTAGAAATGTAACAATTGTTTGAAAATATTTGTTTCTTAGATTTTCGCGAATCACATTCATAACATTAAAACAACTTTTTATGGATTATATCGCGTTTATTTAGAACTTATTTTATCTATTTCCCGACGTTTCGAACTCTTTACAGAGATCATTTTCGTGAAAATGATCTCTGTAAAGAGTTATATATAAAAATATAAGACGAATTCCATAAAAAGATATTTTAATGTTATGAATTGTTTCAAAAGACACTAAAACGTGATTTATTTATAAGTATACTGGCTAATATGTCACTTCTAATTTAAAGACTCCCCCAAGCACCTAAATACTTCAGCATTCCCCAAGTTCAAAGGGAACTCAAAGGGCCATAATAAAACACGTAAGTCACAGCCAATAATAAGGATGGATGCGAGGTCTTACACCTCGCCCGTATCCTCTGAACCCAATATAGATTTATGTGTGGGATATACCATGAGAATCCAAAAAAATGAAAGGGTTGGGCATTAAATCGAAGACTATTTATCCTGATATTGCAAATACGTATGTGACTCTGTATGTTTATTACGCTATTACGTATAAAATACTCAACCGATCATCATTAAATCTTTTATACCCACTATGGAGGCTGTAGAATACTTTTTATTTTACAACTAAGCTTGGGTAACATAGTACAACTTCACGCTTTTCCCTACCCGAAGGTCTAGGCAGCGGCAGTTTAGCCTAGTCTCGCCGTTATGTTTTAGTCCCAAATGGAGTAGGTGGCGAATCTATTGCTTTACCGGGCCCAAAGTTTATAGTCATCGATATTTATCACACATAACTTACGAAATAAATTTCGAAAAGTCATTGGTGTCAGCGAAGATTGGAACCTCTGGATTCAGAAGCCTGACAGTGTGCTTAATCGCATTCTACGTTTTTGCATTTTCCGGAGGAATTTCCGTTTTCATATGTTAGTGCTTAATGTGTGCAATAAAATTCTAGTGCGAGTTCAAAGACAAGACGAAAGATTTGGATGAAACTTTTTATCGGATGAAGATGCTATACGCTGAAAATAAATGACACTGTATACAAAAAATATATACTATATCTTTACAAAGGATTTAAAATAATTACATAGTATAAAACAAAGTTGCTTTCCGCTCTCTGTACATCTATATGCTTATGTCTTAGAAACTACGCAACGGATTTTGATGCGCTTTTTTAACTGATATCAATGGGGTTTTAATCTACAATTATAATTCATGTATGATGTAGAAGAGAAAAAGTGAGAAACCTAAAATTTACTTATTTATTACTTTTGTTACGGAACAAGTTCGCCGGGTCAACTAGAATAAAATAAAATGCAAAAGTCTTTGCGCATGCACGTAAGACACTAAAGTGTTACTTAATATTACCTCTAGTGTCAATACCTGTAAAGTTCAATATGTTCAAATACTATTGGAGCGTGAAGGAAAGTGAAATAAAAACATTTCACAAAAATCTATGCCAAAAATTCACAAATATGTGACAGCCTTGTTTACCACTTTTGCCCAGGGTTGCCACTGCTCAAAATAAATTATGACAATAGACTTTTGCTAAGGTAATAAAATAAGACGATTCGTAACCTCCTCGTCGTTATTATGAAAGTTATAACTTTGTTATGACTTAGTCAGAATTATTTTGACTTGTATTGTTGTACTTCCAGAAAATATATTTAAATTATTATGATAATATCTGCTCAATACCACTTATATTTTGTTATTAATTATAAGCGTCAGTGAATTTGTTTTATTTATTTCAATATATAATTTATTGAGATATATTGTAAATTATTAACATTGATTTTTAATTTATTCTTCCAAAATGGCAGATCTATTGTTGCGTTGCCGACATTTAAGTGAGCAGGATGGGAGAGTTCACTATAAGAAATAAATATATGATCTCATGAGACAATTACCAAACCTTTTACAATTGTTATTATAAAATTTGTTTATTTCTAGACTGATAATCTAGGATAGACTAATATCAAACTGGTTGGGGGTGTTTTCTTATAAATTGTATAAAAAAAAGTTTTACAGCAAGAAACAAAATGTTTATAGATCTTTTTTCACTGGTTTGCTATTAACTTCTTTAATTATAAATTTATGGCAACAACTTATATGAAAATATTTGTAGAAAAAGCGATTCGCCACATACTACGTCTTTTAAATTTTTTATGGGAAGCTATTTTCAAGATGGCGGTCGGCACTGCAAGTGGGGTAATCTCAAAAACTAGAGGTCATGTTATATAAACTGTAACAGGGAGGCCTGTTACAGATTCTTACATTCTTATAAATACGTTACACACATAAAAATATTTAATCAGTTAAACGATTATTTTGCTTTTAAATTGATTAATTAAATTATTGCTAACATTGAAACAATTTTTTATGGATTATATCGCGTTTATTTAGAACTTTTTTTCTATTTATTTCCCGACGTTTCGAACTCTTTACAGAGATCATTTTCACGAGTAATGAAAAAAAAAAAGGGTTCGAAACGTCGGGAAATATATAGAAAGTAAGTTCTAAATAAACGCGATATAATCAATAAAGAGTTGTTTCAATGTTATGAATGTGATTCGCGAAAATTTAAGAAATAAATATGTAATATTATTGCTGCCTTATTTATACCACTAAAGATTATAATATTTTTTTCTACCTGTTTCTACAAAGGCACGTTTATGCCTTACGTACCTCACTTTTTTGCAAGGCGTCACCTTATGAGTTCGTAAAAAATGCATGCATGCATGCATGCATGCTTTTCTCATAAGCTAAGTCTGAATGTATGTGCATTTCATTTCTGCTCAGTTATTCTTTTATCTTCTATTGCTTGGACATTTCACATAAATTAAGTTTAGATCAGAACTACATTGGCTAACAGTCCAATGTAAATCTATATGGAGGAGCAAGGATAAATTGGATTTGGAAATGGAAATCGAACAGTGAATTTCATTCGTGTCTCGATATAATAGAGAGAGGGAGCTTGTTGAATTATTCTATAACAATCATAGTTCAAGAGCTAAGTTTTTTAAGTTAACGGACAATTAGTTTGATAGACACACAGATAAAAAACCGTAAAAGTGATGTTCAGCTTCCATTGCTCATGTAAAAGACATTTTTTTTTTGTTTCGGTATTAACTTGATGGTATTCTGGTTGCCACACATTTAATGCACGTATCTACTGCTATGTCTTTAGTGGCGATTTTAATATTATTATATATTAAACATGATTCGAAAAGAACTATTGGTACTTGAGTTTCTTGCCCGATTCTTCATATGATAGCACCTACCCACAGAATCGGGCCGCACCTAGCGATAGCGTTCGGTTTAAGGTTGGGAAAGTTACGCTGAGTAACGATCTTTGGGTATTTTTTTATCTTTGCAAGGCTCAGTAATGACTTTATCCGATATAGTGTGCTAACAACCAAACAAAGTATCTGGCAAGTACGTAAAATTTGCTCTCAGGCTATACGAGAGCAGAAAAAGAATCAAGCGATTTTTACAACTTCTTTTTTGACCCATTTCAAAAGCTTAAAACCGCATTAGTCGATCCAAAGTCACTCGATAAAATTTCGATTGGGATTTTTTTTTATCCAAAATTTTTGCATTAGTTTATTTTGGCTCCTAGTCTATTTTACAAAGTAGTCCATGCAGATAGCGACGAATTTATAGAATATTGACCTACTACATAATTCCTCGCCGCGCAATCGAAACGGAGCTCTCTACTGATTTAATTACTATGTTTCAAGGATATTGTTGAGATTATTTTTATTTAAATCAATGAATTTGTAATTCAGAGAAACTCTCCTAGATCTGTTGTTCCGTGACATTTCGTAAAAGTAGGTATATTATAACTTTTAATACTAGATGTCGACATTAACAGTCAAATTCGACCATATTTTTTCTGATTAGTTTTAATGCTTGCTCTTAAGTTTTAGCACATGTTAAAATTTTGAGTACATTATCTAACGCAAAGATCATTTTGTACTTACTAGTTCTACGTGCATCGAAAATATATCATTAATTTTTTTATTTAAATTTAACCCGTTTGTTCGAAGAACTAATAGTCATCGTAAAATTTACAGCAATGTCGATGTCTATATAAATTATATTCACTACTACTTTCTGCACCTGAGGTGAGTAAATTAAAAAAATATATTAAATATCCGGCATTATGCCGGAAGTCTACCGTCAATATTTTACTTCAAACAATGCTATTTTTACCAATTTTTTTTTGTGTAAAAGTAACAACATCCATCTTAAAAGCGTCCCATATTACTGACACATTTCACAAGAGTATTTCATCACGAAAATGTCACCCTCCGACATTGAAGGTAATAAGGTCGAATCGCTACTAAAATAAGTCTATAGCACCGCGGCTATAAAGTACAGTAAAGTTGGTGACTTTGTTTATAAAGGCACACGAGCTAAGAAAACTTGAGGGCGTAAACAAAACTCGTTGTAAAAGTACTTTGCGATTTTCCAAACGGTGGGTAAACATTGTGACCTGAACTTTTCCATTAGTCGAACGTGATTTCTAAAATATATATTTAATTGGATCGGAATTTCAATATTGGATTTTAACTTTTTAATTTTTACACCTGCATACATTTTATAGCAGACGTTGTATGCAGTGTTATTTAGTGTCGCTGACTCGTTCAGCAGATATAAGTGATTCTCGAATAAATTAAAAAACAAACAGACAGATCGCTTTTTTAAATTATTGTTACGGCCCCTATTGCTCTAATAATAACAATCTGTATATTTTTCACTAATATACGTAGTACATACATACAGAGTCGTGTTACTATTGTATTAATTATCTATATATAATTAAAGTTTTTTTTCCATAGGCAAGGGAGAAATCGAGCTCACGTGAAGGTAAGCGACTAACGCTGCCCATGAATAGCTACAATATTGAGAGGTTAACGATTGAAAGACAGCTGGTCTGGCTGGATACCACTTTCATCCAACGAAACTCGGTATGACCCATTTTAAGCGCTTCCGAGTAATCGTGATATTTCACTAGTTGACCAGGCGGCAAACTGTGTGGCTCTACCACCCAAAATAATAAATTTCTTTAAACTGACTATAAATTCAGCTAAACAACACCTTAAAGGCAAAGGTGAACCTACTACCAAATCACTTATTACATTAATGAGAGGGAAAGAGATAGGCCAGGTAAAGAGTGGCCACAATCGACGAGCATGTATGAAAGCTACAATAAGAGTGGAGGAAGCAAGAAATGTGTGACAGAATCGTAGCAAATGGTTTCAAGTGAGAGTTTCGTAGCAAAACAAGAAGTCGGTATTTAGGATCTAAATAAAAAGAGTCTGAGAAATAAAAAAATGCGTGGAGTCCCTCCGCGCGTTGGAAGTGTAACTTCCTGTTATAGAAAATAAAATAATAAATTAAAAGCAAAAACCCTTTTTAATGAAGCTTTTATTTAAGCGCTCTAAAAATAAGAAAATAATATTTCTTTAAAAACTTCAAGTATCAACTTGAGTCAAGCTTGTCGCGAGGTTTGACTCTACACCGATACTCTCTTTCAAACCAACTTCCTTCCTTACAACCTTGTTTTCTACGCGGTCAGCGAGAGTTGCTCCGCAGATTTTGCGTAGTGCCCTCATTTCTACCGCGTTTATTCTACTTTCATGCACACACTGCCATACCCAGCTCTCGCTTCCATAAGTTAGCGTTGGGATCAGGACTGCATTGTGGATTGCTAGCTGGGCTTTTCTGCTAATGTTTTTTTTTTTCATGTTTTTTATTAATTGTTATTGTTAATGTTATGTATTTATTTCTTAAATAGATTTTAAAATTAAAATAATAAATTCAATCAAATATATTCATAAAGGAATGTAGTTGACACTAAAGGCCGCGTTTCTAGTGTCAATTATAGTACCTCCATACATCTAGTGGCGAGTGGCGGTACTATGATTGATTTTACAAATCAATTATAGTACCTAAACCTGCCACTGATGTCTGTGTACTAATGAAATTCAAGCTTAACAAATTGAATGGTGGTGGTGGAGCCAAGCAGTTCGCTGCATGAATGGGCCGGCTCTACTGGTAAAATACCACGACCTCTCGGAAGATCGACGTAAAGTGGCTGAGGCCGCGTTTTGTTCGGTTACAGAGGTACTCGGAGGGCCGCTCCCCTTTCCCATCCTTACCTATTTCCCATTCCCTTAAAGGTTGGCAACGCAACTGTAACACTATATGTGTTGCAGGTGTCGATGGGCGGCGCTGGTCACTTACCATCAGGTGACGCGCTAACTCGTTTGCCCTCGTTTGCCCGGTATGGCCACCTATTCCATTTGGGACGTAAACAAAACGGCGAGTGGAGACTTAAAAGCCACTGCCTAGACCTTCGGGTAGAAAAAGCGTGAAGCTATGTTACTATATGTGCGCGCAATACATATTTGCCTAATAATCTAATACTTATATCGTGTATATTGCGATATCTTTTGAATGAAATGTCCGAATTAAATAATTCAAAAAGTTCTAGGAAGCTATTGAATCTATCTTAAATTATAAATAATTTATTTTAATTAGAATTAATACCAAAGTTTAAAATAAAGGGCTTTTAAAACATCACCATTCAAATTATTTTAAAAAATTAAATAAACACTTATTGTGAGATAACTACAATAGTTAGACACATGGTGTTGCAACCACTTGTGTAGACAACTATATATTCTGTAAAGTTGTAGTACATTTTTTTGCTCTACAATCAATACTTTTTGCAGCGTACGCGATGTAATAATTTTTTTTGGTCCTTTTTTACACCTTGGGTTACATTATCGGACTTTTAGTAAAGATCCCTAATTGCTTATAAAATATAATATAGCCTAAATCCTTCCTCTATAAAAGGACTATCTACCACTGAAAGAATATTTAAAATAGAACCAGCGGTTTATGAGATTAGCGCGCTTAAAGAAACAAACTATTATGCTTTATAAGTATTAAATGAGTGGTATAGTGCCACCACTAGCTACTAGATGTCTATGTACAGATAAAAATCACGCTTAAGCAATTCTCTTCCTGGATTTATATATAGACTGGTTCAAATTCGTCTATTTTATTATTATATAATATGTTTTGTGGCCGCAAGGGGGCGTTAAAAGCGTTAAACGGTTGCACGAGACATTAGAAGTTACACTTCAATATAGTTATTTTATGTGCATAAAAAATAATGTAAAGATTAATACACACATAAATAACTTCACGCCAAATCCCTTGCTGAGTGGACAGAGAGAACGGAGCGCCATAAGGCACGATTCTTAGACACCTCACTTGCTTCGTTGACTTTCATAACTCTTTTCATGCACAGGCGTCGATTTTTGAGGCTCCTAACATCACCTTACTTCAGAACACTTTCTATTTGGTCATGGAATGTGTGTCTTGGCCGTCCTTGACTCCTATATCCATCCGCTTTTGCATTTTTGTATATCTGCTTAGTCAATCTTGCATCAGATTAATAAATCAAACTTAAAGTTCAAAGTTAGCGCAAATAATTACTTGTTAAATAATTACAAGTAAAACAATCACAACTTAAGATTAAACGCTTCAACGTAGCGTCAATGTGTCACCACCTTGTTGGGATTCCTGGGTGTGCGGTGGAACTAAATTCCTTAGTGTTAATTAGCACCTGTGTTGAACATAGTTGCAAGTGCAAACTAGACACTGTTTAATGTTCTATCTATGTTATATAGCTGAAAAGGTTATATCAAACAACATATTTAATATAACCTTTATAATATATTTAGGCTGAATGTTTTACCTAGACTTAGAGTGGGTGAGAATTTTAGGCTGATTAAATCTAGGACAGCAACTATTCAATTATTAATATTAATTTTGTTACGAATTTTATAATATAACATAAGATAAATTCATCCCTTTTCTACTCGAAGGTGCGGGCAGCGGCTTTTAAGCCGCGTCTTGCCGTTTTGTTTACGTCCCAAATGGAATAGGTGGCGTACCTATTGCCATAGTTTTCAGTCATCGATATGTTTCACACATAACTACCGAAAAGAACTAGACAATTATTAAAATTAATTTTGTTGCGAATTTTGTATGTTTATTTTAATTGTTAATAGAAATAAAAATAGTTTTTGAATCAACATGAATAGATACTTGGGTTAAAATATTTGAAGTAACTACATACAACAATGAGTGCTTTGACTCTTAGTTTGGACCAGTCACTCTTTAGAAGACTTTCTAAGTCATGTCCAAAATTGCAGCAATGATATGAAAAACAGAGGTAGCTGTTAAAGGCAATAGCAAATTGTTGGTTTTCGATATTTATCGTACCCGTATATAACTTTCAAAAAGTTAGTAAACATGGAGTTGTGATTTTTACCCGAGACTTTTTGTTTCAAAAGTGCGGTAGTAAACCCTAAACCACCGAACCACTTAGGCACGTTTTTTAAGTTCCTTTATGATTGTTAGAAAGTACAAAAGCTCTAAGAACCTATAGTTAGTCAATATATTATATTAGTGGCACGACGTTACTCCGGACAGTTACAAACTGAACTAGTATCGTCATTTAGACAAGCTTCGACATGTTTAGTAGTTCAGTAGTTGTAACCATTCCGAAGTTAGTAATTGAATTGCTTGAAGTGTTCGAGTACGATTTGAGCTAACTTCGTATAAGTGAAATTCTCTTAACACGATGTGTCGTTACTTTTAAACCTGTACAAAAACCGTAACTAGGGTTAAATCATTGCTCCCATCATAGTCGGTGGAGCCTATAGCGACATTCCATTCTGAAAAGATTTTCCAAAAGTATTTTTTTGTACCTAGATTTGCCATTGAAACATCTCAAGTAGAGTGCTGACACCAATCACTGAGATTGCTAGTTTATTAAACCTTCTATTTTTTCTTTAATTTTAGTAGTCTCGTTGGTCCAGTGATTGAGCTCCCCGCTTTTAATTCAGGAGTCGTGGGTCTGATTCCAGGCTCACAACAAATATTTCTTGGTATTCTTTTCCGAAGTTATGCGTGACAATTATCGACTGACTGAAACCTTTGTGCCCGGTGTATAACAATAGGTTCGCCACCCATTCCAATTTAGAACGTAACGGAACTATTCGGCAAGTACAGGCGCCGCTTTCATCTTAAGATAGAAAAAATAATATTGCTGAATATATTTAAATGTCACTCTGGTCCTGTGGTCGAGCACCCCGCCGTTGAATCCGGAAGGAGTAGGGTTCGAACCCTGACACTGGCTCACACCAATAACTTTCAGAATTTTTTTTCGGAAATTGTGTGTGATAGATATCAAAGACTGATGATTTGTGCCCGGTATCGCAATAGATTCGCCACCTATTCCATTTGGGACGTAAACTTAACGGTGAGACGAGGCTTAGCAGCCGCTGCCTACACCTTCGGGTAACAAAGGCGTGGAGTTATGTTATCGTCAATAAAAGTATACAGTTTCTATTATATAATCCCTTAAAAAAATGTTAAATAGAAAACTCAAACAACGAGTAGGTATCAACAAATATTGTTGAAAAGCACGTGGAAGTTCCAAACCCCCTGTTCAGCTCACAAGTCACGACCCGGACTAGCTCCGGTACAGCCATCTGCTATGTTTTTTATATATTATGTATGTATGCATATAGATACTTATCTTGTCTTGCATACTGACATAAGACGTAAGACGTACCTTAACAGTACCGTATATTATATTTACTCTCTTGAAAATTGTTTTTTGATACCATTACGCTTTTGTATTACCCTTTATAGGTGTAGACAGTATTAATATCGTTTGTAAAAAATAATCTCTTTCTATATTCCTTAAAATTGAAGATTATGTTTGGAGCTTCTCGCCTTTAGTTAGTATGTCTGGACATGTCAGATTTTTTTTAGTCCGTAATATCAATAAGTACAAAATCATAGATGAAGAAACCTAACAGCATTCATCGGACACTTATTTTATTAAACATCGAATGCAACTAACACGACTTTTGTAAAGTTTTTATTGATTTGAGTGAGAATTCAAACTTGAGACCTCTTAACTAGACGTCTGGCTCAGATTATGACATATTATTCTCTATAGTAAGAGACAAGGTAGCACTATCACTCTCTAGTGATAGTGCTACCTTGTCTCTTACTACTTACTACTTGCCTCACATTATATTTTAATTTCTTAAATACTGTGGACTCATATACTCCAGTATTAAATTTCAACCATCGTACACATAGGATATTTTTTTATAACAAAATAAGTTTGTTTTAACGGGAGTCGAACCCGTCGTCCTATGCATGTTAATTATATTATTAGAACATAAGATACAGGATTTGCATCACATATATATACGAATAACTATCTCAATTCAATAGCTTGGCTATGTGTAAAGCCTTCAAATAAATATTTCGCTTGCAAAAATCAGGAATTCAGTCTCTATTGTGGAGAATGAATAGGCAGTAATTTTGCAGAGAGCCCGCACCAGCTTATTGACTCCCTTCACGTCCACAAAATGTGTTGGCTCCAACACTCTACACAAAAGTATTAAAGTTTTATATTTCCGGTTTTCAGTATTACAACTTTTACATTACAAATAATGCTAACATCAATGAAAAATACCTATAGTCTCCATGGTCTAGTATAAAATTTTTGTTTATGGGTCCTAAGTTCAATGACCGGTAACTTGAGTAACTTTAACTGTGTATTTAACCGATCAAGCCAGCCCATTCATGCAGCTAATTGCGAGGCTCTACCACTATCAAGTGTGAGAGGCAAGTAGTAATTTATTTAATAGATATTCGTACTTATAGACAATCAGCAGAGAATTGGTAAACACGTGTAATGCAGAAGAAAAAAATCCTGTTTAGTCCTTTAAAAGGTAACAGACTATTATTTAGAAAATTAAAACGCAAAGCGAGGTTTTAATCGTACCGTGCGATTATTAATCGCATTGCTATCTTCTATTTAATCCAAATATTCCAACTTGGAACGAAATAATTAAACGAACTGAAATATTTTATAGGTCCTTGTCCCCTGATTCTTTGATTTATTACCGAGGAACTTTTAATCCACCTCGCCAAAAGTAATTTTACCTTTTTTATAATAACATAATGGATTACTTAACAGTTTTTAAAAGCTTTAATTTAACTTTGTAGATCTCGAAGGTAGTATAAAAGTTAATAGGACTTTATTTTATTGTGAAATTGTGATTTTATGCATTTATATGAAAGGTGAAATAATTAATCAGCGGCAGTGGATTGGAACCTGAACTATCTTTCAAAAAATATGATGAAATAACACCGTAGAATATCTAAAACTGCCAAAGTAGATATAATAACAAGGAATCTTAATAAAATAAGACCAATAAAGGCGATAAAATCCACAAGTGGGTCTTCCGTTATTAAGAGTGTTGTTCGCGAAAACTTAAGAGATATTTAGATATAATACTTTTACTTCTCAATTTTCAAGAGATAATTATTATTATGAATATAATATTTGCAATTTAAAAGTTTATAACTTAAAGTAAGGAAGTTCGGTCGTGTATCAAAACAAGATGAAACGTAAATAAAACAAGATTGACTAAGTATACATAGAGTGCAAAAGTATCCTGGAAACACGCGGAAACACTCTTCTCATGACCGATAGAAAGAGTCCTTGAGGCCAGTGATTTCGAGAGCCTTAAAAACCCACAAGCGTCTATAACAAGAATTATTGCCTTATGGCGCTCTGTTCTCTATGCCAACCTCGCAACGCAATGTATATGGTTATCTTATATTTTTCAACGCGAAGCTCATTTCGTTGCGTGTAATAGCACCATCAATATCGCCATTTATAAAAACTTCTTACAGAAAATGTTCAAGTTGAACTTGTGAATAAACCTCAAATGACCTGACTTCAACCATCATTACTCTTACAAACTAGTTTTTGTACCGAAATACTTCTTGCTTTCGACAAGATAAATTGTATCGTGCACGACCTTAGCTTTCCAATACACTTGTATGTATTTATTTGTTTGAAAAAATCTGCGAATGAGATATATATATTTTTTTGGTATTTTAATTTTGTGATTTCAAATTTTATAAATATTATTTTCAACTCAATTTTTATTCTAGACTCTCATTACAATATTTCAATCATATTTACTATTATTTACATTAATCATGAAACTACTTATAAAAGTTCATAAAAGCTCATAAATGCGGCGCATACCTGCTGTACCTTACCTTTTACCCAGATACAAGCGTTGCCTATCCTGTAGGAACCTATAAAGCCCTACCAAAGGAGCCCGTTCATTAATATTATAATTTTTAGAAGTATGGGCTTTGGAGTCAAGGAGGTCACGACAAATTAGCCGTATCCGTTACACAGCTAATATCAAAAGCCTTCAAACGGACGAGCCTTTCACAAGAGCTATAAACGTTTGGAAAGGAAGTACGGTATGTAAGAATCGTCTAGTGCTCTGTTCCTTCTGCCTACTTCCCAAAGAATTTAGAGTAAAGCTATGCTTTTGTCAGCTCAAAGAATGACCTGAATATAATCAAGCCTCATTAGTGATCATTTACGGGTACGTGATCTTCAACTTGCCTACTTCTATGACCTTATTTTGTAAGTAACTTAGAAAAGAAAACGCAGAAATTGCTTCCGTAAGCCCCAAATATTGAGTATTACATAGATTTATTGTTGTAGGGAGCTTATTTCTATTGTTGGGTACAAGCCACTTATAGGAAATATCGTTAGCGGTAATGTTATTAATAGGCTTCTAACCGTTAGAGATTTTTTCGGGGTCAAATTTTCATCCCCAGTATTTCATTGCGCTTCATATTTTTCCTTGAAACTGGCTTTCTCTAGCAACTCTAACAATAATTATTTATAATTCATGTTCGTCTCGATAGCCTAGATGTTGAGCATTTCTAAAAGCAATAGTCTAATGTTCGACTCTTTGTTTATCTGGCACCAAAGACTTTTCGAAAGTTGTATGTGATATACAACTTTGCGATCTGGACAAAGCTCTATAAAGCTGGCAGTGAAAAGTCAGCAAAAATGACTAAAATTTTCACGTGAATTTGTAGCTAAATAGTTGCTAATTAGTTGCTGCAAAACCGATTTTGTAGCTCTAACCGATTTCCCAAAAATCGAGTTACTGCTATCTTAACGATAAGCTAGCAGTAAAATCCCGAAATCAGGGTTAAATGAAACGACTAATCGGACAAAATTTGTTGCTAATTTGTAGCTGAAAAACGACGTCACAAAAAGGTCAAAAAAGTTAAAATCGGCCGAAGGTAGAGACCGGTCACTAATGATCACTGTCCCAGCAACCTCAATGCACGGTTCTTATTGACATCGGGTAGTTGTAGATTTTGTTGCTGCTCACGAATAGCACCAGACACACTCAGAGAGCCAGCAACAAAATAGAAACAAAAAATCGGCCAGGCCTAGTGGCCGCAAACTGGGCACCAGTGTCCCTGCTATCTTAACGAGCGGATTTCATTGACTTCGGGTAGTTGTACATTTTGTTGCTGCTCACGAATAGCACCAGACACACTCAGAGAGCCAGCAACAAAATAGAAACAAAAAATCGGCCAGGCCTAGTGGCCGGAAACTGGGCACCAGTGTCCCTGCTATCTTAACGAGCGGATTTCATTGACTTCGGGTAGTTGTAGATTTTGTTGCTGCTCACGAATAGCTCCAGACACACTCAGAGAGCCAGCAACAAAATAGAAACAAAAAATCGGCCAGGCCTAGTGGCCGCAAACTGGGCACCAGTGTCCCTGCTATCTTAACGAGCGGATTTCATTGACTTCGGGTAGTTGTAGATTTTGTTGCTGCTCACGAATAGCACCAGACACACTCAGAGAGCCAGCAACAAAATAGAAACAAAAAATCGGCCAGGCCTAGTGGCCGCAAACTGGGCACCAGTGTCCCTGCTATCTTAACGAGCGGATTTCATTGACTTCGGGTAGTTGTAGATTTTGTTGCTGCTCACGAATAGCACCAGACACACTCAGAGAGCCAGCAACAAAATAGAAACAAAAAATCGGCCAGGCCTAGTGGCCGCAAACTGGGCACCAGTGTCCCTGCTATCTTAACGAGCGGATTTCATTGACTTCGGGTAGTTGTACATTTTGTTGCTGCTCACGAATAGCACCAGACACACTCAGAGAGCCAGCAACAAAATAGAAACAAAAAATCGGCCAGGCCTAGTGGCCGCAAACTGGGCACCAGTGTCCCTGCTATCTTAACGAGCGGATTTCATTGACTTCGGGTAGTTGTAGATTTTGTTGCTGCTCACGAATAGCACCAGACACACTCAGAGAGCCAGCAACAAAATAGAAACAAAAAATCGGCCAGGCCTAGTGGCCGCAAACTGGGCACCAGTGTCCCTGCTATCTTAACGAGCGGATTTCATTGACTTCGGGTAGTTGTACATTTTGTTGCTGCTCACGAATAGCACCAGACACACTCAGAGAGCCAGCAACAAAATAGAAACAAAAAATCGGCCAGGCCTAGTGGCCGCAAACTGGGCACCAGTGTCCCTGCTATCTTAACGAGCGGATTTCATTGACTTCGGGTAGTTGTAGATTTTGTTGCTGCTCACGAATAGCTCCAGACACACTCAGAGAGCCAGCAACAAAATAGAAACAAAAAATCGGCCAGGCCTAGTGGCCGCAAACTGGGCACCAGTGTCCCTGCTATCTTAACGAGCGGTTCGATATACAAAAAACTTTCGTTTACATACTCTTTGACGTAGTTTATGGTTGAAGTTGTTTACATAATTCGAAATTCAAACTGCGGCGTCATTGTGCTCGCGTCGGAGTGTGTTTTTTGGTGTTCTTATTTCAGTTATTAGACTCCAGGTGCCTTTTAACAGCATAAAATTATGGGTAAGTACTCTATAATTCTAATACAACATTAACAATTGCACAATATTTACATTTTCATTCAACAAAATCACACGTAACCTTGAAAATCGTCATTTTACGACGTTGCTTCGCATTTCTACTTTTCTGACCTAGAAAGTTTATTAAATCTGTGCAATTGTTAGTGTTATCATATCATTATATATTGAACTTCGATGTAAAACGAACTAAATGATAGTGCCCAGTTTGCGGCCACTAGGCCTGGCCGATTTTTTGTTTCTATTTTGTTGCTGGCTCTCTGAGTGTGTCTGGTGCTATTCGTGAGCAGCAACAAAATGTACAACTACCCGAAGTCAATGAAATCCGCTCGTTAAGATAGCAGGGACACTGGTGCCCAGTTTGCGGCCACTAGGCCTGGCCGATTTTTTGTTTCTATTTTGTTGCTGGCTCTCTGAGTGTGTCTGGTGCTATTCGTGAGCAGCAACAAAATCTACAACTACCCGAAGTCAATGAAATCCGCTCGTTAAGATAGCAGGGACACTGGTGCCCAGTTTGCGGCCACTAGGCCTGGCCGATTTTTTGTTTCTATTTTGTTGCTGGCTCTCTGAGTGTGTTTGGAGCTATTCGTGAGCAGCAACAAAATCTACAACTACCCGAAGTCAATGAAATCCGCTCGTTAAGATAGCAGGGACACTGGTGCCCAGTTTCCGGCCACTAGGCCTGGCCGATTTTTTGTTTCTATTTTGTTGCTGGCTCTCTGAGTGTGTCTGGTGCTATTCGTGAGCAGCAACAAAATCTACAACTACCCGAAGTCAATGAAATCCGCTCGTTAAGATAGCAGGGACACTGGTGCCCAGTTTGCGGCCACTAGGCCTGGCCGATTTTTTGTTTCTATTTTGTTGCTGGCTCTCTGAGTGTGTCTGGTGCTATTCGTGAGCAGCAACAAAATGTACAACTACCCGAAGTCAATGAAATCCGCTCGTTAAGATAGCAGGGACACTGGTGCCCAGTTTGCGGCCACTAGGCCTGGCCGATTTTTTGTTTCTATTTTGTTGCTGGCTCTCTGAGTGTGTCTGGTGCTATTCGTGAGCAGCAACAAAATCTACAACTACCCGAAGTCAATGAAATCCGCTCGTTAAGATAGCAGGGACACTGGTGCCCAGTTTGCGGCCACTAGGCCTGGCCGATTTTTTGTTTCTATTTTGTTGCTGGCTCTCTGAGTGTGTCTGGTGCTATTCGTGAGCAGCAACAAAATCTACAACTACCCGATGTCAATAAGAACCGTGCATTGAGGTTGCTGGGACAGTGATCATTAGTGACCGGTCTCTACCTTCGGCCGATTTTAACTTTTTTGACCTTTTTGTGATGTCGTTTTTCAGCTACAAATTAGCAACAAATTTTGTCCGATTAGTCGTTTCATTTAACCCTGATTTCGGGATTTTTGACCGGACCGGGACCGATTTCCCAAAAATCGAGTTACTGCTATCTTAACGATAAGCTAGCAGTAACTCGATTTTTGGGAAATCGGTTAGAGCTACAAAATCGGTTTTGCAGCAACTAATTAGCAACTATTTAGCTACAAATTCACGTGAAAATTTTAGTCATTTTTGCTGACTTTGCTGATTTTACTGCTAGCTTATCGTTAAGATAGCAGTAACTCGATTTTTGGGAAATCGGTTAGAGCTACAAAATCGGTTTTGCAGCAACTAATTAGCAACTATTTAGCTACAAATTCACGTGAAAATTTTAGTCATTTTTGCTGACTTTGCTGATTTTACTGCTAGCTTATCGTTAAGATAGCAGTAACTCGATTTTTGGGAAATCGGTTAGAGCTACAAAATCGGTTTTGCAGCAACTAATTAGCAACTATTTAGCTACAAATTCACGTGAAAATTTTAGTCATTTTTGCTGACTTTTCACTGCCAGCTTTATAGAGCTTCTGGACAATCAAAAAGTGTTTTAGTAACTTTAATCGAACTATATTTTATCGCAAAATCAAATAAAAATAGCAAACGTTTAAAAAATTAGAAATAATTTCCAATAAAACTTCAGTTGAAATTCCAGGGAAGTGTATGAATTTTGCAGCTGATAGTTGTACTTGTTAGGAAAGTTGGTCGTACCTGTTCCTATAATAAGCTACTAAATTGTCGCGTTTATAGAAGAGTAAAAACTACTGATCATGGTACAAGTTTTCTATCTTTTTTGTTTTAATTAATGAAATTATAATTTTAATCATTGACATATTTTTTATGATAACATAACATAACTTTACGCCTTTTTCTAACCGAAGGTGTAGGCAGTGGCTGTTAAGCCTCGACTCGCCGTTATGTTTATGTACCAAATGGAATAGGTGGCGAACCTATTGCCATAACGGGCGCAAAGTTTTCAGTCATCAATTTTCATCACACATAACTTACGAAATTTATTTCGAGAAAATTGGTGTCCGATTCGAATCCGCGACCTCATGATTCAAAAACGGGGTGCTCAACCACTGGACCACCGAGACAAAGTATTTTTAAGGTTTAGTAAAGGGAAAAATAAGCATATGTCCCAAAGGTTTTAGGTTCTAAAAGTTGTATTCGACATTGACTTTTGGAAAATATATGTGAAGTACGGTGAGTGCAATAATCGCGCTAAAGATCAAAGATGGAAGATTAATGCAAAGATTCTACTCGAGGAAAGTTTTACTCCATCTCTTCTCCAGGGTCTTCTACAGACAGCCAAATTTATATGTATACGCTGAATACGCTTTCCACGTCAAATATAAACATACAGTAATACAACTCAGTAACAAAACTATTAATTCCGTCAAAGTATACTTTTTATATCTACAATTGGTAATGAAATATTGTAGTATATTTTTTTTTTTAATTATCTTTAAGCTAAATGAAATTCTGCATCAACTAAGATGTCAGCTTAAAACAAATAATTCACACTATCTTGTCACCATTCAGGCTGAGCGCCAAGAATCTTTAAATGTTCTGTAAAAGCACTACTTTTACTGTTTCTATATGTGAAAATATAAGCTAAGGATAATTACTTTTGCTGATTATCGACACTATAATATTGCTATAATAAATTTACAGTTTATATACATAGTTATGTAAAAGTGAATTATTTTAAAGGCAGTATTGCCACGTTGAATAAAAACAATGCTTATTTTCTGTACAAAGAATTATGCCAGCCATCTGCTCACGTGTAACCTCTCGCCGATTTGCAATAATATATGAACGTAATTGCTATAATTAAATTCTGATTTGAGTAAAGCTCTTGTCAATTTTAATGTTAATAATTATTTAAAACCTACATTTTTTATTAGTACAAATTTACAGTTTCTATAAAATATTATACAATTAGAACTTTCTTGTCAGGAAAGATTTGTAATCTTTTTCACTTGCTTCTAATTAATTCTAAACGTGTTGAAAATTTGAATCCAACGTGGTAAATCTGGGACCCGTTCTCGTTCGTTGCGGATAGAATTAAAATCAGAAAGACTCTAGAGAATCATAATTTTTGGAGTAAAAGCACGAATTTTAAATTTGGTGCCAAAAGTTTCGTAGCTACCGCATTCATTTACATTTAATCTCAATTACAGTTCAATAAACGATATAGTGTCTTATCTATAACCTAGTGGTTTAGCTCGAGGAATTTAGGAGATTCTAGATTCAATCCTGGTACTCTAAAATCCCGCCATGAATCATAAAAATTATCGTGAACTGAATACTGGTTTCGGTGGTCCAGTGGTCGAGAGCCCTGCTTCCGAATCTGAGGTCGCGGCTTCAAATACTCACACTGGCTCACACCAATAACTTCTCGAAATTAATTTCGTAAGTTATGTGAGATGAAAATCGATGACTGAAAACTTTGTGCCCGGTATGACAATAGGTTCGCCACCTATTCCATTTGGGACGTAAACATATCGCTTAACAGCCGCTGCCTACGCCTTCGGGTAGAAAAAGGCGTGAAGTTATGTGAACTGATTAATTGGTGGTTTGTACAGTGCCATAAGTCCGTCATAAATGTCCGTATTTATTTTGTCCGTATTTGACGAAATGAAGAAATACCACACTGCCTACACTTTGGGATATTGGAGTGGTATTTCTCCTGGGGTTATAAGAAAATTTCTATTCCTCCACAGGACTTGGTCTAGTATCTAGAGTAGCTGTTAGGAGATAAAATAACTTTGATGTTAATTGCTATGGAATCAGACCGGTACTGTAATACATTGCCGTTTAAAATTTCACCTCTACGGAGGGAACATGAGTAATGATTATTTAATTCTCCACATAATGACTGCCATTAGGTACCTTATTCTGGGAGATATGCTATTGTTCAATTTTAAATACTGAGCCCAAGCGAAGCGTGGACGAATTTAAATAAATCAAGTCCTGATAAATTAGCTGCATTTGAAATAATTCACAAGTCATGAATGAATATGAGGTATGTAAGAAACGTATCTTATGACACTCATATCTTCCTGTTCACCTTTCAAAGGAGTTAGTGTGAAGTTATCAGGTGAATACGTGACTCATATAGCATTAACGTATAATTATTGGATTCACTGTGAGAAGTTCCTGTATTTTCTCAAGAAAATTTCGTAACATATCATTAACTTGGAATGGAAACATTTTTGATGGAAAGCCTCAAGTATATACGCTGCCTTCTGTTTATAATAAAGCGTAATATATTAACAGAGAAACGACTTACCATTTTATACATTTATGAAAAGGGTAATTTAATATTTCCGCCATAATCGAGTTTGTTGAGGGTGAAATATGAAAAATAAAAACAAAAACTAAAGTGGATATTCGTTTTTTTTTTTATTATAGCGAGGGTTCATATAGCTTTTAAGCAGCGCTAGATAATATATCTACTTATAATATAATTTCGATCTGCATTTTATATTTTAAGAGTAGAGCCATGCGATTCGCTGTATGAATGGGCCGGCTCGACCAGTTTTATTTGACGATTATCTAAAATATTGAGTTAAGATACATTTCGTTCGTCGAGAGAGCCCTATCGCCTTTCTTCCCCGCTTCCTTATCACATTCTGAATGACACTGCACTACTGTGATCCTCTTGGTGTTGCAGATGTTCATAACTTACTTTATTCGCTCACCACTCATAAAAAAGAGCAGTCTTTCTCGTCAAATTCATAAGAAAATAAATGTAATGCGATTTTTTAAATTAGGTGTTAACTATTATTTTTTAAATTAAAGTTTTTAGGCAAACCCATCATAGGTAAATCACAACCTGGGCTCAGAATCTCGTTTTTCTCCTGAAACATCAATTGCTGAAACAATATTATCCAGTTATTGCTTATTCAACAAGAGGGCAGTGTTAGTTTAATTTCTCGTCAGCAAGTTTTGTACAACGCAATCTCAGCCATGTTGCGAATGTTTGCAAGCTGACGTCCTAATGCCTTTATTTGACTTTACTAATAAAAGTTCGTGTTATTTATTCAATTATTTGCTGAAAATATATCGTTTTCTATATTGGAGCTCAGATTAAGGACTAAAACAAATATCAAGAAATATAAGATGTTTTCTGGCTAGTTAGTGTTACTTAAATGTCGTCGGGTTCTATACCTATCTGTGTTGAATAATAGCTTCTGGTTTCACTTCAAACTTGGCCTGAAATCTGAAACTCACCAACTAAACCATGGGCCTATTCCCTTGCTGTTACATGGTACCGAATATTGGTTGTGTCTTGACATAAGTGCTGTTGCAGTTGCTGTGTATGACATAAGTGTTGTGTATGTAACTTCAGAGATCAATTTCCAATGAAGAAATAATTTTAGGCATTAATTCAAAATTAGAAAATAGAACGTTACTACGCTTTCAAAACCAATATTACTTTAGATAATTTTTCAGCTCATATCCCAATCTAAGTAGGGTTGGCACAACATGAACAGTTCAAAAGGATTAATCCTTTTGAACTGTTCATGTTGTCCAAAGTTTTAGCTGTGGTTTTATGACCGGCCGCCTGCCTGACGTCAACCCTCCTTGGAAATGTTTTCGTTGGTGGTGTATCCTTCACTAGAAAAGGTTATGCAGAATGTATGACCAATATTATTTACGTTATTAATTAATCATATAAAATTAAAGTATTAATACAGTTTAGTAAACCACACATTCTTATTTATTAGAGCTGAAAACTTACGAACATTTAGCTGTTAACCTTATTATGTATAACTAGAGAGACAGTAGCTTGAGGGCTTTTAAAAAAAGAGGTAGGGTAATTTCAGCATTTTCCATATTTACTACTAGTTATTACTTCATAAAATACGCGCTAATTACTTTGAAAGACAAAGACTCACTTAAGAGGTTTGAAGTACTTGAAGTACGGATTTTGTGAAGTAACGGACCTACTCAGTGCTCATTACTACCGTTTCATTAATGAGCCATTCAGCCAATAAGTACAATGCCCGGCCAATATTAATTAGTCTCCAATAAATCCTTTAGAAGTAATTCAAAAGAGAAGAAAATAAAGGAATTGATTTAGTCTCTCGTAATATAACTGATATTTATATAATAGAAAAGAAATGGTTTCTTATCTTATAGGATAGAGAGCAAATCAGCATCCATACCAGCTAGTAGTGACAACTCTGCCCAATTTGTAACACGAATAGTGTTACAGTTGTGTTGACGACTTTTTAAATGGAATAGAAATAAGGTTGGAAGTGATATGGGAACGGGAGAGGAAAGGGCGTTGGGCCACCTAAAACATTATACCATTAGCCACATTTTGCATCGAATTTTCTAAGATATCGTGGTTCTTCGTCAAATATGTGAACATATTGAAATGGAAATAGTGGATATAAAAATACAAACATCACAATCTAATATATGTTATATGAAATCTAAAATTTTAAAACAATATTTTGGGGTTGTTACTCAAATAGTTAGTTAATAGCTGTTAGTTAATATGCCATACATTGGGCACTTATGGGCAAGCGATTTTTTCAAAGTCTTTCATTTCGCCACGCGATAACACACTGCCTTTAAACTCTTGTTAAACTGATAACCTATCAAATAGGAGTTAGAATAATTGTGGTATTGTCAAATTGATGTCGTTTAAGGAGAGCTATACATTGAAATGGTCTAACTTGTTGCTCCATTGGCATAGAGCCAGCCCAATAAATATATACAAACGTATTCAAATCCCTTTGCGGATTTTCACTTCGGTAAATTGGTTACGGCTGAAGCGGCAGTGATATGATTGAATTTCTTGTTGTCTTTATAAACAGGCTTATTTTTTAAAGTAACTTCATTTTTTATTTGTTTCTGGGTTGTAAAAACATTAAAATTAAACAAAAATTAAGGTGACCATTGTAATAAATCAATATTATTACATAGTAAAAATCTGGCCGTTTAAAGTGGGTCAAAATCGCGCCCAAAGAAATCGGTTACAAACAAACATACAAACATACAGGTGAAGCTAATAAAAAGCTAATAAAAAATAAAGTCGCTTTCCGCTGTCTGTTCCCTTATATGCATAAATATTTGAAACTACGTAGTTTTTTTTAATAGATAGAGGGTCTCAACTAGATGGTTTGTATCCATAATTCATGTATGATGTGATAAAAAAAGGTAGTAAATCCAATTTTTACTTACTTATTACTTTTGATGCAGAACAAAGTTCGCCGGGTCAACTAGTAATATATAAGTCTTACTTACTACATTATTAAAATGCAATAAGCCACATATATTTTAATGGGATAGGAGGCAAACAGGAACCAGGTCACCTGATGGAAAGTAACTATCGCCGCCTCTGCAATTCAGATACAGTCATAATTGCGTTTATGGCCTTTACGGGAGAGAGATAGAAATGGAGGGAAAAGGAGGGTGGGGTATAATCTGAGAGGTCGTGGTATTTCACCGGTCAAGCCAGCCCATTCATGCGGCAAACTGTTTGGCGCTACTACTGTTAAAGTTAGTTGATTAGATAATAATAAGAATTACCTTCGGTTGCCTTCAAAACAATAATGTGATAATGAAAAACAAACATAAAAGTATTTGTTTCAGGGAAGGATAAACAATATTAATTAAACCTTTTTCAGGGAGGCTGGACAAAGAGAGAGAGAGAGAGATTTATTGCACTAATGGACGACCTTATCAAGGGAGTACTTCACCTTACAGAAAAAAAAACATGACCCGCATTGATTTGTCTCTGATTAAGTTCTCCATAAAGGTGTTTTTTGCTGGAGGAAAATGGTTTTTGTTAATGTGTACCTTGATCATGATCACAAAAAAAATATAATGCATCTGAATAGTTGGTAATATTGTTGGAGTGCAAGATATTATTTATGAAAAAGTAGAAATAATACGCATATATTATTTGTATGTACTCACACTAATGACTTTTTAAAATCCTTTTCAGGAAATCAAAATGTATATGTGTGAAAAAATATCGGTGACTGATATATATAAAGATTCCGTCACTTCCGAGATGTAAAAGGCACTCCTTGCATATTAAAATATTAAAGGAAATACAATTATAAAACAACATATTTTATACAATACTAGCTAACCTGGTGATCTTTGTTGCGCATCAAGATCAACAAAAGAGTAAATTTTGGATTGGATTATCACTTTTTCTTTACTACATCATACATGAATTATAGACAAAAACCACCTTGTTGACGACACCCTCTATCTATTAAAAAAGACGGCATCAAAATCCGTTGCGTAGTTTTGAAGATATGAGCGTTTAAGCGGACAGACAGCGGGAAGCGACTTTGTTTTATATTATGTAATGATTTATATTCACTTCTTGTTATTATGTAACATTCAGTTTTTTGTAATAACCTATTAACCAATACATATATATGATATTACGCACGTCCGAGCAGGGTTGACTCACACTGAACTGAAATTCGTAAGAAACAAAAACATTTCAAAGGGCAATTGAATGAACAAAATTCCGCTACAAAATGCGATATTGCGGTGACCGTCTGACAGTTTTTACAAATGGCATATCTTTCCCAAAAATGGAGCATTATCTAAAGCATGAATGACTCATGTTTTCAATTAAATATTTTGTTGTTACTAAAAAAAACGTGAAAAAGTAACAATGGCCGACATAAATCACTAGCGTAAATAAAGACACAATGGAGAGTTATTAATCATGGCTTTCCCGGACAAAAATATAAAAATCGGATGGTCAACGATCCGATACTGGTAAAAGGTTTTAACACAGAATTTTCAATTGATATTTCGATCCATTTCTTTATGGCTCAGTGACGCCAAGTCTACGTGACTTCTGTTTGTAAGCGAATATGTGTGAACTTACTAGGTTTTTGTGATAATTGTTGACTACAGAATAAATGTTTTAGTCTGCAGTATGAGCAACTTAATATCACCTATTAAGTTGCTCATACGCTCGGATGTTTAGTAAAGATAAAAAAAATAATATAATTGTTGTATATTTTGGACATATTATTAACCTAAACATTTTATTTAATGCCGTAAATTAATCCTAAAAAGGTCTCGGTGGTCCAGTGGTCAAGCACCACGCTCGTGAATCAAGAGGTCGCGGGATCGTATCGTGGCTCACAGCAATGACTTTTCGAAATTAGTTTCAGAAGTTATGTGTGATAAACGTAAGCATAACGGCGAGACGAGGCTTTACAGCCCCTGTCGGGGTAGACTACCTTTGTGTAGAAAAAGGCGTGAAGTTGTGTTATGTTAATCCCGTAAATCACTGTCTAATACGTTTACAGACCTTTATACCTGTTTACTGTATAAGCGTAAAGTATTTATTGATTAACTAATTTTAACCGAAGCGAGATTTAACATACTTGATCGATACCTTTTAATAATATTAGAATAGTTGAAGTATTTTGCCCATGGCATACATTATTGGGATGAATAGTAACCATTTTGGTTACTATAAGTAAGTAGTAAATCCAGAAAACTATATATTTTTTAACAAACTCAAAACGAAAGATGTTAAATAATTTCCTTTGGAATAAGACTATCGCGATACAAAATTTCATATAAATAAGGCCGTTAATTTATGGTGTAATTATTAATTTCCCTCATTAATCTAGTTTCACACTTTCCTGTAAACGAATGATTGTTCAATTGAAGGCCTGAGTTTCATGAAAATTCCTTTAAAACTGATGGGACACTGGCTTGTTTATCAACATAATAACCAATGATAATCAATGTAACATGATATTTTTTGGGCACATAATTTCACGATAAATCCCTTGCAGGGTAGATTTCGGGTACAGAGCGCTAAGGCATCGCTATAAGGCATGATTCTTAGACACTTTGCTCGCTTCTTCGACTTCAGAATACTTAGTGATAATAATGAACGGGAATTAACGCGACACTTTTTTAGGTAAACAAATATTTACCTTGATTAGCTTGACGTTTCGGCCAGGTTGCACTGGCCGTAGTCACAAGCAGACAACGTCAAGCAGCAACGTCAAGCTAATCAAGGTAAATATTTGTTTACCTAAAAAAGTGTCGCGTTAATTCCCGTTCATCATTATCACTGAGTAATATGCAACGCGAAAGCCTAAAAGTTTTCCAGAATACTTCTCATTCAATTTATATTTTTTGTACACAATAAAATATTCTATGTAAGCATTAAAATTGACCCCTCCGCAGTCACCATGTCCATTATGGACATACGCATGGTAGGTACTTATATGTCCCTATGTCCATTATGGACACGTAAGCACTTGAAAACACTTGAGATAAATAAACACTTGGCTCGGGTTGTTATCGATTTTATGTTCGGTGGAGTTCGGTTACATCGATTAAGAATATAATAAGCTCCCGTCCAGCATATACTATAAACAACTTTATGGTACTAATTAAAATGTAATCGGCGTTTGAAAAGAGGTCCGTTTCGGCGCGTATTTAAGGGTCAATTTCAAAACAGTACAGTGTGTTCTAGTTTATTGTAACATATGATAGTTATTTTTTATGAGAAAGTAGATATAATCATGTACAAATCAATATAATTCATTAGTAAGCAGTTTTTGTAGTTTATTTGTAAGAAAATTTTAAAGTTGAAGCAGTACGAAATCTGGTAAGTCGTAATATTTTCTCATTTATCTACTAAACTACTATTTTTATATCATAAAAATCTGAATAAATAAGTACGGCAATATGTGTTTAACATAAATCTAACTGAAATTTTTCGCACATAGAATTAAAATTGTGTAAAAAATGCAAATTTTGCAAGAAAAATTATGCGTTTTTTGGAATCGATGCCGTCTGTCACGGCGTCCACTTTGGACGTAACAGTTAACTAGTTTACGCGAAACGTCAAAAATTTGACGAGTGACACACAAGTGGTTGATTTGATTGAGCAATACGCCCTATATAAGTTATACCCATATAGTTTAAAAGTAGCACTATGTAGTGCCAATGCAACTTTAAATATACCTACTCTCGAATGCCGTCCTTCTGCGCAGTTGGGTAAATATAAAAATACAGAAAATAAATTAGCCTTATATTTTTCACATAACTTTATTGATGTTAAGCAAATTCGTTATCGCACGAGATGTCATTAAAATTATATGAAATGGCAATTTTCAGTTGACGTCATTTCCGATAAGGAAATGAGTTTGCATGTTTTCAACATCCATATAGCTTGCCTGCTATTTTTTTTTAAATATATAATATTAGCAGTTTAAACTATATCTTAAATACCTTTGGGAATAATGCCTTGACAAGGCAATGGATTTTTTATTCAACCCTGTGGGCACAATTTTGTATCATCATCAATATATAAAATTGTGCCTTATCGCGGTAAGTTGTCTCTGTCTATCACGAAACGGACTTGAAGTGAAGTTATCTTAGTTTTTTTAGTGTTGAAATGAACAAGCGACTAGCGCCGCCCATGGACATCTTTCTTCAACACCGATAGGGTCACAGTTGCTTTGCAGATTTTAAAATGAGATAGGGAAATAAATACCCCCTGTATGGGCAGACGAGAAGCAGTCCTGGCATTTCACCGCTCGAATTGCACGGTTCTGTTACTGTTAATTTCAACCCGGGTTTTCTCAACGCCAAATGAGAGTGTTAAACCATCAATAAAAAACTAATGCGATCATAATACATTTGTGTACGATTTTATTTTGTATATTGCATAAGCGTTTTATGAATCTGTATTAAAATATTAATTATTAATGCAGTCAAGCGCTAATTGGTGTACCGCAGAACGGTACAGTTGTATGTTGAATATTAGATGAGTTGGCCAGTGCGATATTATTGTCGTGGCTGTCACACGAAATGCAACTACGAGTATGTACTGTGATTTTGTAAATTAAAATTATTTAATAATACGCCGCGCCGATAGCATTAGGATTGTTAATAATAAATACGAAAATATAACGCCCGTGGAGCCTATTATTGATACTGATAGATATAAGATATTATTTTATTTTATTATTTATTTTATTTTATATTTTATTATTTTATATTCTAATTAAGAATAGCAATGTTAAAAGCGATGCGTTTTTTTGAGATTCATTTTATTATAAATACTTTACCTATATGCCCTTTAATTATAATAGTTATATCCAATATCAGTATCATACTCGTATAGATGTCGTTTGTTGTTTGATGCCTCGATGTTCTGCAGGTCAAGCACCTCGCTTTTTAATCAAGTAGTGTCAGATTCGATCCTCGCTCATGCCAATCACTTTTCGGAATTCTTTTTTGGGAGATGTGATATGTGTACTAATGTCTTACCGCAGAATTATAAGTATTTATCCAGGTGGACTGACGACCTGTGACGACGACGACAAGCTTACGTCCAGTGGACATCAAAAAGCTAATGATGATCTAAAAAAAGTAAGCTTAAATCTAAGTAAGTTTAGGATTCCTGTTTTTGTTACATGCTTAATAGTTAAACTTATAGTCCATTGAAATGTTACATGAGAAAATCAATCATCCTCTAAGAAATGCATTTGATAGATTAATTACTATATATTATTTAATAAAATAAAAGGTAAAGGTTTAGTTATTTATATTTACTAAAAGTCAGGTAGTAACAAAAACCACATTTCATAGAATCGTATTAGTAATTTATTCATTTTAATTATTTTTGTAATAATTACCATTTAAATTTATTTATTTATCATTTTATTTATTTCTTAGATTTTCGCGAATCACATTCATAACATTAAAACAACTTTTAGGATTATATCGCGTTTATTTATTACTTATTTTTATTTATTTCCCGACGTTTCGAACTCTTTACAGAGATCATTTTCACGAGTGATGAAGAAAAAGATGGTAGTTGTTCAAAATATAGTATCAGTGAAAAAGCTTTTGAACGACTACCATCTTTTTCACCATCATCACTCGTGAAAATGATCTCTGTAAAGAGTTCGAAATGTCGGGAAATAAATTAAAATAAGTATTTATTATTTTGAATTTATTTGGTAATATTTATTTATATAATTATTATTAATATTTATTAATTTTTATGTATTTATTTATTTATTAGTAGTATTTATTTAATTTTCATCTAATAATATTTATTTATATAGTATTTATTGTCTTATTAATATTTATTTTGATAAATTCCCTTAGCTTTTATGACCCAGAGCTCCGTCTGCTTCGATCGCTCACAATAATTATATCTATACAATAAATACACGTCTTTTTATAGCAACTAACAAACAAAATAAAACGAGATCTACCCTCCAAATTACAAAGTCAATAAATGTCACCTAATTCATCACATAATTTCCAAAATCTCTCTTATTTGTGTAAGTAGACATTTATAAGAAAGACAGACACATATTTAACCATACATATTTCAATGATTAAAGTCATATTTTTGAATAATCCATCACATTCAAGGCACGATTGATTTTCAAGTTAGGGCAAAAAGTTATTTTGCCTACAAATATATTAATATTTGTAGGCAAAATAATTTGCTACAAATTATGTCCAAACAAATTTTTTGTAAGACGCGTAGTTTCGGAGATATCGCGAAAAAAGTGTTTTTACTCCTTTCTTCAAGATGGCGGCCGGATGACAAGGGTAGCGACCCCAGAAACTTCAAGTTAAGCTTCTATTGACCCCACACACGTCCCTAAAGTAAAATTGCTTCATCTAAGAAATGCAATATTCCGTCCTAAAATTGTAAAATTTAAATGGACTATTCATCACCATGACTCTTTCTAATCATCCAGACAATAAAATATAAAATATATTTTATACATATATCACCAATTTAGTAACATAGCCTAAACCGAGGGATTTGGATTCGGTTAACTCCCTGGCCATTCCATTTAATAACAATTATGTTATTAATTAATTTATTAATTATGTTTAAATTATTCAGCGTGGCAATGCGGCAAATCAAATTTCTCCGCATCTCGGTCTTCTGGGCACGCTGCCAGTAGACCGAGATGCGGAGAAATTTGATTTCAGGTAGTTTTTTAATTGTATATATTGTAAATAATGTAATTAATTTATTTGTTATTATGTAAGTAATTAATTAATTAACAGAAATTAAAAATAAATTTAGCTCATTACCACATTATAAGGGTAATTCGGAAGCTTATCGTGAATGTGAAAAGGTCAGAACAGTATTATTTTGATATCCAAAAAACATATAACACATACATAACACACATAACTTTAGTACACTTATACACTTTACTCTTGCGCGGTAGGCAGACTCACCTAACTCACTTTTTCGTCTGTCTTCATTTCTTGTCATAGACGCTCGTCGTCTATTAAAGCTTCTGACATCAACTTCAGCAAAGACACGTTCAATTTGGTCTTGGTAAAAGTGTCGTTGCCGTCATCGACCCCTAATTGCGCTATCTGAAACATGTTCATGTATATAATTACATAGTATAAAACAAAGTCGCTTTCCGCTGTCTGTCTCCTTATATGCTTAGATCTTTAAAACTAGGCATCGGATTTTGATGCGGTTTTCTTTAATAGCTAGAGGGTGTCAACGGGTTAGTTTTTATCTATAATTCATGTATGATGTAATAAAGAAAGAGTGATAGATCCAAAATATACTTCTTTATTATTTTTTATTTTTGAAGCAGTCTCGGTGGTCCAGTGGTCGAGCACACGGCTTCTGATCTAGAGGTCCGGGTTCGAATCCTGACACTGGCTCACACCAATGACTTTTCAAAATTGTTTTCGGAAGTTAAGTGTGATAAATATCGTTGACTGAAAACTTTGTGCCCGGTATGGCAAAAGGTTCGCCACCTATTTCATTTGGGACGTAAACATAACGGGGAGACGAGGCTTAACAGCCGCTGCCCACACCTTCGAGTAACAAAGGCGCGAAGTTATGTTATTATTTTTAATGCGGAACAAAGTTCGCCGGGTCAACTAGTGTTAAAATGTTAATGTTAAATTATTAATTGATTATTACCATTTCCAGTAAGCGTGGCAATACTGATTTTCACGTTGCGATAGAGTGCACTTCTGGTTTTGTCCTATTTACAAGAGTCAAGTACCTAGGTCTGGATGACGTGTGGATAAATTTAAACTATTATTAAGTAGCTGAACATTTTGCTGATATATTTTTTCAGCATCTCAAATTGTTTTTTTTTTTTCTTGTTTTTTAACATTACTTTATATGAGTCTAAATGCCCCAGTATTTCAGCACTCCGACCCAAATCCAGAAAAATGACTTTCTGAAAATAAATCGTTAAATGTTAATGTAATATCGATATTGTCAAAATTATTTTTTTTTATGGGATAGGAGGGCAAACGAGCAGGCGGATCACCTGGTGGTAAGCAACCAACGCCGCCCATGGACACCAGCAACACATATAGTGTTACTGTTGCGTTGCCAACCTTTAAGGGCTAGGGGATCGGAAAGGATGGGGAAGGGGGTGGGCCTCCGGGTACCTCTCTCACCAACCGAAACGCGGCATGCGCCACTTTACGTCGGTCTTCTGAGAGGTCGTGGTATTTCACTGGTCGAGCCGGCCCATTCATGCAGCGAACTGCTTGGCTCTACCACTGTAAAATCATACATTAATCATTTACATCCGGCGTATTTACCCATCGGACAAAATATAAATTATATTTGTAGCTGTCTTCACCTTCAGCTATTACAATTGTGAAGATACAACTCAAATGAGTGGATAAAAATAAAAAAGTCAGCTCATTATCATGGTAATTCTGGTTGACTGGTCACACTGAATACAGGGACTGGCTGATAGGTATTGAAAGCTATATTGTACCTACGTCCTCGACTGATTCTAATGGATCGCTCACATTTTAAAAATACGCTTTATGTGGTGACTACGGATGGATTCCATTCATCATTTCTTTACAGGGTAATTTATTAAAAGTTACTTTGTTATTATATGACCGTGTCATTTTACTTTTTTTTTAAACCTGTAACATGCAGTTTGCTAAATAAATGGGTCGACTGACGACCTCTCAGAATATCGACGTAAAATCTTCTATAGTAAAGACCAGCAACCGTGACAGCAACAAGTTTTTATTTTATTGCTTATGGGAAATGAGGGTAAACGAGCAAGCGCGTCACTTGATGGTAAGCAACCTGCACTGCCCAACTCGTTTGCCCCCTAGCCTATAAAAAATCATGCCTTTAACTACTGAAGATTTTGGCAGCGTTAACTATTGAGCACAAATAATAAATTTGTTTGATATAGGTTCAATTCGATTATAATATACTTTTTAAATAATGAATATTGAAAAAAATCAATGGTCTGGTAGATCAGACTATGATAACATTTTATCTGGTCACAGGTAAGAAGTTCACAATACACAGATTATATAAAAAAAAAATTATAGCGTAACAATAACATGTAAAAAACAGCACAACTTCCTTTAATCTTGAGTCTTATTTACCATGTGTGAGTTATCACCATTATTATTTAGGGAAGACGTGTTCACTTGGAATTTTTAACAACATATATCTTGGTATCGGAAGCCAACGTCAACCCATGAAGTAAGACTAGTGACTACCACCTATAAATCTAAATGACAGAGTTTAGGATTCCTCCCAAGATATCGTATTGCAGCGTTTAAAATAATTAAATGATAAATTGTCCAACATTATGAGATATGTTTACAAAGTCATTTATTACAAAATTATACAGATATTACTTTTATCCGACATTAAAAGAAAGAAACAATTAGTTTATGTCCTTCGACGTGACCCACACAAGTCCCATAACTCAGCACCTACTTCCTTATATTCAATAATAAATGGAGACTTTTTTCCTTCTTGAAGTGAAATATAATTAATTAATAAGGTATCTACTGTAATATATTTATGATATTATTGTACTCGCGGAAGAGCCACGCTATTTCGATGCATAAATGGGCCAGCGCGATCGAAGAAATACCACGAATAAAAGGGGCTAAAAATACGTTTCATTTGAAGACAGAGAGAGATCTCTACTCTCTGTCCGCCCCACTTGCTCATCCCACTTCCGATTATAATGGCCGACAACGCAACTGTGGGCTACGGTAGTAGCTCACCGTCGGGTGACAGCTATTTCGTTTGCCCCTTATCCCATAAAAATAGTAATATGTGATATATTTTTCATTAAAACTACGACACATAACACTGTGTGTACTTTCATAGAATTGAAATGTAAGCCGTGATGATAGTATCCGCAAGTGCGGTGTTGTACATTGTCAGTACAAATGTGTGGTCATTCGTCACGTTCTATGTAAATGACACGTTCCATACAACAACTCAAACTAGTACCAACGGTTGTACGTGGTTGTACGTGACGAATTACCTTATTTAATACTCTGGAACTATTTACCACTGTAACTAAATATGGACAGGTTGAACTGGAAGAATTAGTTTGAATTCAAAATATGACAATTATTTATAATTAAGCTTTGTATGTAGCAGTATACACATAAGTTTGTTATTTAAGGCATCTAGGAACTTTAATTACATGTAATATTTAATAGTTTGTTTTTTTATGAGATAGTAGGGCGACCGAGCATGCGTGTCACCTGATGGTAAATTGGTAAGTGACCAGCGCCGCCCATGGATACCCGGAACACGTATAGTGTTACAGTTGCGTTGCCGACCTTTTGGGGAGTAGGATGGGGAAGGGAGGCTTCCGAGTACCTCTCTCACTGAACGAAACGATCTTCTGAGTGGTCGTGCTTTTTCACCGGTCGCGCCGGCACATTCACGCAGCGAACTGCTTGGCTCTACCACTGTTATAAAGTTTCACTTTTGTGAAATAATTTAAATTTAAGCCACATTTTTCTTAATTATTTAACATCACGCCAAGTCTCTTAAGCGATACCTATACAGAACAAAATGCCACTAAACATACTTCTCAAATACCTCACTTTCTTCTTCGTCTTTCGTAAGTCTTGTTATAATCGTTCAGCATTTTTTAAGGTTGCTGACATTATTTTGAGCTAAAACCGTTCAGCATGTTTTTTGATCAATCATTTTGATCTTTTCATTAAATAGACCTTGCCCTGGAAAGGAGAAACAGTTGAGGAAGATAAGTATTGTTGAATGTAACCATTTGACTTATCTTAAAAGACAGTTAAGAGATAATATTATTATACACTCCTTTCTAAATCTCTGGTTGGTCGTGTAAAACTTATGTCATTAGTCCCTGAGAGTACCAGGTGTACACGTCAAATAGTAATGGAGAAGGCGTGTTCCCGCGTTCATGTCGGATTTACTTGAAGGTTTGCTACGAATGTTCATTACTCTGGTTGTAGTATATTTTTTGTTTAAATGCACATATTAAAAGGTCAAAGTAATTACATTAAATATTTGATGCGTTTTTATATGTACAATAAAGATATATATAATTTTTTGATTTTTTTTTTTTATAGACAATATATTATAATATTAAAGTGTGTTCGATATATTGGAAAACTTGAGTTATTAATTTAAACATGTATTTAGTTAAATTAAAAATATTAATTTTAAAATTTCCACGTTATATTTAATGGCTACGGAAAAATATTCTATGCAATTAACCCACACTTTCAGATATCAAGAATGAATGATTACAAAGAAAAAATATATTTGTCCACATTTGTCGCAGCGTACGAGATGGCTAATTTTTTTCTTAACATTAATCACCATATTTTGTACAACACTTACAATAAGTTTCTAAATTGTAACCTATATGTTATTCTCGCGTATAATATACATACATACATAACTTCACGCCAAATCCCTTGCGGGGTAGGCAGAGAGAACAGAGCGCCATAGGGCACGATTCTTACACACCTCACTCGCTTCGTTGACTTTCATAACTCTTTTCATGCACGCGCGTCGGTTTTTGAGGCTCTTAACATCACCTTCCTCCAGAACACGTTCTATTTGGTCTTGGAATGTGTGTCTTGGCCGTCCTCGACTCCTACATCCGTCCGCTTTTGCATTGTATATCTGCTTAGGCAGTCTTGCGTCAACCATTCTTTCTACATGTCCGAACCATCGGAGCATGCCCTTTCTTACTTTTACACCGACACTCTCTTTCAAACCAACTTCCTTCCTTACAACCTTGTTTTCTACGCGGTCAGCGAGAGTCACTCCGCAGATTTTGCGTAGAGCCCTCATTTCTACCGCGTTTATTCTACTTTCATGCACACTCTGCCATACCCAGCTCTCGCTTCCATAAGTTAGCGTTGGGATCAGGACTGCATTGTGGATTGCTAACTGGGCTTTTCTGCTAATATTTTTTGCGCCCAGGAATCTGCCTAACGCTCCGTTTACGCTATTTCCTATCGCCATTCGTCTTTCTACATCCGCGGTGTACCTTCCATCTCTACTAAAAGCGCATCCAAGATATACAATTTCATTCACCTGTTCCAGCACTACATCTTCAACCATTATCCTTGCATCTGTTCTGGATTCCTCCCTTTCAAACACCATAACTTTAATATAATATATATTATTGCAAATTTTTTATCAATATCCATACAGTATTTTATAAGTGGTAGAGTAACACTATACTTATTATTATTGGTAAGATTTTCTTTGATCTATTCGTTGATGATTTGAATCAATAAAAAAATGCACCGTCTATGTTTACCGATAGAGACATTTGCATATCATTTAAATTCTGAATTCCGGATAAATGTTTTTATCCGGTTACATTAATGTACAGTAAACTGAGAGAACATAACTCAAATGAATAGATAACCACACTTAATTGTACATACACACATCAACAAACACATCATCCGTTCTCCTGTCAGATATCGCAAGATATAAGGTGCAGGAAGCCGTCCATCATTTGTAGACGAGCAAGAATGATCATTGTAATAGAGACAGTTACTTCGGAAGTAAGACTCTGGTGATAAATGCTTCTCTGTCTATACTTTTTTTGCGAATATTGTGTGATTTATTTTGAACACTCAGACTTTTTATTTAAACGCTACCAGTTCTAGGTAGGGATTTATTTTTATGAAAATCTTTTAATGCGTAATTTTTGATAAATATTATTGAATAGAAATGTAAATTTATCTTAAACGTAAACTTAAAAAAAGCACATCATCATTATCAGTATCCATAGCACAAGCATTTAGTCACTTAGTTTGGAACTAGAGGGCGCATACCATAAGGGCACATACCTTGAAACATCGTACTTTTATTTCCGATACAGATATTGCATACTCAATAATTACCAACATTACAAAAAGAACTCTTCAATACTCATGTTTTAAAGTCATATCGTTTGGAAATCAAACCTCAGTTTTCTATACAGGTCCTAAAGCGACTGATCAATTGTGACAAGAAAGATGCAGCATACCAAGATACTCCGTGAATAACTAATGTAATAATAATATCTCGGACAGCGCCCTCTAGTTCCAATCTAAGCGACTAAATGCTTGTGCTATGGATACTAGATAACGGATTTGAATATATATATATATATGTATATTGTAAATAAATACTTAAAATACATAGAAAAACACCCAGACGTCATACAAACATTCATGCTTGTCTATAATATTTGTATTCGGGTGGGGATTGAACTCGCCAACCTCGATTCTGCAGTCGGTAGCTTTACTTATGCATCACGAGGCTCGTCTACCACGGGGCTGTTCATTTATTTGTTGTACCTAAATAAAAACTACAAACAACCCAACCCCCCCAGTAAACTGTAATCTCTCAATCTCTTTTTTATCTTTTATTTACCATTAACACCTAAAAAATAAATAATTACGTAAATTTAATCTTAATACGCTCCGTTGATCTGTCAAATTCATTTTGTTGCCACTTCAAAAGCAATCGATAACATTTAATAGAAATATATTTTTCAATTCCCCAAATCAATTGTACATTTCTTTCTTATTAAAATGAATGATTGATCTGTATTATACGCGACAAATTGAAACCAATTTGTCAACGTCTCTTTGATATTATAAAAGACGGAATTAATGATTTTTTTATTATTGTTTCATTAAAAAGAATTGTACATAAATAATTTATTATATTAGATTGTCACCTGTTATTTCCATAACTTATACTATCCAGACGTTATCTTCCTCTTCAGGCTGTAGGCCATTCCAAAAAAAAATGTTTTCAAGAAGAGTAATTCACCAAGATATTAAAATAGAACTTAACGCCTTTTTCTACCCGAAGGTATAGGTAGTGGCTGCAATAGCCTCGACTCGCCAGCCGCCGAGTCTGTATGGTCCAGTGGAAGAGCACACGGCTTCTGATCCAAAGGTCTGGGTTCGAATCCCTGACACTGGCTCACACCAATGACTTTTCGAAATTGTTTTCGGAAGTTAAGTGTGATCAATATCGATGACTGAAAACTTTGTGCCCGGTATGGCAATAGGTTCGCCACCTATTCCATTTGGGACGTAAACATAACGGCGAGACGAGGCTTAATAGCCGCTGCCTCCACCTTCGGGTAACAAAAGCCGTGAAGTTATGTTATGTTTTAACAAAGCCGGAGGGAAGTAGGAGTTGAAATACGCCGTGGTTGGACTTCAATGAGTATATTATTACTTTCGATGACAATGGTGGTAGATGCCTCAATAAACTACTAGTTAAGAAAGTGCGAGTACCGGATGTAAAGACTGTAATTTAACATCAAATCAAAAGGAAAATAATAAAAAAAAATATTTTCACAGTTCCTTACATCCAAATGTTAGTAAAATTTGATTAAAACGATGAAAAACACGAGCGCTTGAGGAAATTGAATGCCAGAATATCTATCCCTTTAAATTTCTGCCCAAGGGGCCTAGACAATAAATTGCACGAACAGCCCAGCCCATACTTTTTGAAGTATAAGGATTGTGTTTAAATCTGCAGATGAACCCCACAGAAGTATGCCACAGGACATAATACTATGGAAATAACTGAAATTGACCATTCTCATCACTCTACTATTTCTGCCTTACCCGCTTGGAACTTGATATAACGCTATTTATGTTGATTATATTTAATTTTAATCAACTGAATACAAATGAAATTTTCTTACAACATCTCTCTTTATTTAAATAAAGGTAATGTGATATCTGATATTAAACATACAATTACCCCAGTAATAACCTACCCTACTGTAGGGGGTTAACAGGTGGTCATTTATATTTATGTAAAGTCATTGACCTACCCTTATATCCGCTATATACATATAATGCTTAAATAAATAGTCGTAATAAAAGCTTTGTGACTTTGAATACAAATGCTCCTTTTATTACAATGAAAGTGAACAGAATCAGACAAATTTTCTAGTACAAACTTTTGATGTTTTTAATATAATGAGACTTTGTTAAAATAATCGTTAATGTATCGGCTGTTATCATTTTATTCGCCACTAAATGGTATAAAACACATGCAGCTATAAAGAAAAATATTTATCAAATTTGTCTCTACTTCCAAATGGTTCAACAGAGAACAGTGGTAGAGCCAAGCAGTTCGCTGCATGAATGGGCCGGCTCGACCGGTGAAATACCACGACCTCTCAGAAGATCGACGTAAAGTGGCTCATGCCGCGTTTCGTTCGGTGAGAGAGGTACCCGGAGGCCCACCCCCTTTCCCCATTCTTTCCTTTCCTCTATCCCCTAAAGGTCGGCAACGCAACAGTAACACTATATGTGTTGCTGATGTCCATGGGCGGCGTTGGTTTCTTACCATCAGGTGACACGCCTGCTCGGTTGCCCTCCTATCCCATAAAAAAAGAAGTGATTTGGTTGCAGTTCCCGAGTTCGAAAGCTGGCATACGTATGTATATATGTTCGGAAACATTGTCAATTCGGTCACTTCACAATTTTAAAGACGATTGTAGACCGCTTGGAACATACATGAAGCCATTTTCCCCAAGTCCGTTCCGGGGTAGGCAGTAAGATCAGAGAGTTATAAGGCACATTTTTACACACTTCACTTGCTTCATAATTCTTGTCATACAAATCCGCCGCCCTGCACTCCTACGGCCTTCTATTTTTGGACTGTGCATCTGCTTAGTCAATCTTCTAAACGTCGGACCCATCAGAGTATGTCCTCTTATCCTTAAGCACCGACACTCTCAACAGCCAAAGCCTACGGCTTCAACGGCCATGTCTACTTCATAATATAATAATACTTATAGTTATATATACGTTACATTAGAAAACACTATGATTGTGGTACCCGTGATAGTATTTAACTACACGCCTCTGACAGACATATAACAAGTTTCCTAAAGAACATTTTAAGCTACACAGCATGCACACAGTTGTACACACAAAATGAATGTAATATACAATACATTAAGAAACACAACCTTCATATTTACGCAGTAGGGTAACAACACAAAATCTACTTAATAACTTCCTTTAATAGAGTACGCCTTCGCAACTTAATCTGCTTATCTTCTGCCTCATCGATTTTGGGATTAACGTGATATATTATTTTATCTAAATAACGATGAACCGGTCAACATTTTTCCAGCCACTAAAACGTTATTCATTTGACCGGATAATCCTCGCTCTGGTATTAAGTTTAAACCAGTTTAAGTAGGTTTCTATGTTTTACCATTAATACACGAACGAAAATCACTCCTGTTTGCTACAGAAATAACTTCCAGGTAAATATATCTATCAATATCCCAATTAAAGACACATAAAGACAGAATAGTCTCGGTGGTCCAGGCGTCGAGTACACGGCTTCTGAATCCAGGAGTCACGGGTTCGAATCCTGTCACAAGCCAATGACTTTTCGAAATTAATTTCGATAGTTATGAGTGACAAATATCGATGACTAAATACTTTGTTCCCGGTATGGCAATAGGTTCGTCACCTATTCCATTTGGGACGTAAACATAACGGCGAGTTGAGGCTTAACAGCCACTGCCTACACCTTCGGGTAGAAAAAGGCGTGTAGTTATGTTATGTTAAAGACCATATCACACAAGATGAATCAATTCCTTATGCCGTAGTTTTTGCCGTAAGGAGCGGTCTCGTTTGGTTTTGTGAAATAAACCTTTAAATACCAGTTCTTCAGAACTACAGTCTGATGCAAATAAACTGTAGATATAACAGAGTTAGAGCCACGTATCTCGCTACATGGATGGGCTGGTTCTACTGGTGAAATACCACTACCACTTAGAACACCGACGTAAAGTGGCTTGTGCCACGTTTCGGTCGGTGGGCGGACTGTCCGGAAGCCCATCATCATCTTCTCTATCCCATTTTACAGGCCGGTAATGAAAATGTTACACTATCCGTGTCGCAGAAGTCAATGATCGCCGTTATTCAGTCACTATCAGGGGATCCCTGCTCGTTTTTTCTACTAAAACTAAATAAATTAAAACCTTCGACAACTCCTGGTAATATCGAAACCTATAAAACACCTATTTAGTAGTGAAGTCTCGGCAAATTTTTGTCGCTGGCTATTGCACCACCTGGGACGTCCGATTTTAACATCGACTTGTTACAACTTGTTCATAAAGTACGGTAACGACTTATAAGTCGTACGGCTTTAATTCTGAACGACTTCACCCGTACTTATTAAGTATACCTACTTACCTTTGTCAGGAATATTCACATTTAAAATACGATATTTCACTGAGAATGCCTGATGAAATTTGTTACTTTATATAGCTTTTGTACTTATTCTGAGTACTGAATACTTATTACGTCTGAGTTCTTATACCGAGTAAAATTTCTTTAGCCATAGATAATATATGGCTTCCGAAAACTTCTTTCAGAAGTTATTTATTACTGTGTACCGAGATTAGAGTTCTAAACGTCTCTAACTCCCAATACTCAGACTAAACTACGCTCCCACCAAGAATATAAACATAACATTACTTCACGCTAAATGCCATAGAAGGATAGCCTGACAGTACTTTATAGCTACAAGACGCCTTTTTAGATACCACAATCGCAACCTTTTCGCAACCTTTACATACATTACTTGTACTTAAACATGTTTATAAGTAAGGATATCAGTTACGATTGGATACTTTTGGAACTAGAACTAGATGGACCACACGAAAATTTACACAATGAAACCAAAAACTTTCTATTTCATTCCAAGAAACAATATAACGATGTATGCCACTCCTTATATGAAGGATATGAAATTCCAAAAATAATTGTAGAAATCTGTATTTAGAGCTACGCAGTTCACTGCATAAAAGTCCGACTCGACCGGTGAAATACCACGCCTTCCTAGAATATCGACTTAAAGTGGTTCACGCCGCGTTATTTTCGGTGAAAGAGATATCCGGAGGCTCATTACAAAAAAAAAACTATAACTTTCAAGAAAAATTATGACGCCTTAAGAATACTTCAAAGTTTTAAGTACTAGAATTATAATATCCAAGTTGTTCCCTGCGGCGGTATTCGTGTTGTTCCAGCGATAAATTTATCTACAAACAGTCAGGCAATTTGTCTCTCGTATACTTAACTTTAAATACGAAACAATAATATATTTTGTAGCTATTACAAAGATTCAAGTAAGTACTGAGTACATACGAGATTACCAGTAAGAAAATTACGAAACGAAATTTATTCAGTTGAGTCACAAATAGCAATTAATGTTATTTGTGATTTTCCTATCTTAATAACTACTTACTATATACTAGCTGACCCTAGCAAACATTGTCTTACCAAAAAATAAAGTTTTTGATCAACAAATAAAAATAAGGGTTCAATTAAATTTTTACTACTCTTCGTAGTAAAAATGAGAGGTTGTATGTATTTATGTATGATGTTTTGTAACAAAAAAAATCTAAAAATTAGCAAAAAAATATTCAGGCGTGAGTTACCCATAAGATTTAAAGAGAAAAATAGATGTTTTCCGATTCACTGACCTATTGGATTTGCTCACCAAATTTCATGAAAATCCTTCAAGCCGCTTCGGAGGAGTATGGTAATTAACACTGTGATACGAGAATTTTATATTTTAGATTTTGAGTTGCCAGCTTTTCTTTGATCATATAGATTGCATCCCTCTTCCAGAGTTACTTTAGTATTTAGTGTTAATAATGGTAGTAATACACACACACTTTTTTATTTCATTTATATCAAACATGTTTAGAAAAAAGTATTGGGCACATGAATTTTTTGCTCGGTTCTTCTCATGACAGCCCCTACACTCGCGGACCGATCGTGGCGATGACGTCCATTTTCTTGTTGCACAGAAGCACTTTCCTTAAGCGCATGCGTTTAATATGTAATACCTTAACTATAATATCTTTATGTAATGACTATTTTAAGTTTCTGTGAAGAACTACTAAATACAGCTCTTTGACCAGTCTATGGCGCCGTTCCACACTCGCTTCAACTATAAATTAACCAATACATTTTCTTGTCTAATGGCCTCGGTTGAATTTTTTTTATGAGATAACAGGGCAAACGAGCTAGTGGATTGTAAGCAACTATTCACTACCCACTGTGGTGCGTTGCCGTCATTTAAAGAAGTAAGAGGGGTCAGGAAGGGGAAAGGAGATCGAGCCCCCGGATACCTCTCTCAACTTAAAAAATGCAACAGGAGCCACTTCACGCCGATATTCCGAGTGGTATTTCACCAGTCGAGCCGGCCCATTCATGCAGCGAACTGCAATACTCTACCTTACCTCTAACTTAACTTCATCCGTGTTTCATAGTCTGTGCTATTGTGAAAATAGAACATTATTCAGTAGTCCTAAACAGAAACTATTCAAATGTATCAAGAGTATTTATTGCAGACAGTAAATGGTCTTCTCTTACAATTCTAGCCTGTTGAGTTATTGAATATTAATATTATATTGGTCTTGCTTAGATGAACACCAAATACGTGCTGACTATTGTTATTTATCACAAATATAGCTGGCTCACACCAATGACTTTTCGAAAATTGTTTTCGGAAGTTATGTGTGATAAATACCGATGACTGACAAACTTTGTGCCCGGTATGGCAATAGGTTCGCCACCTATTCCATTTGGGACGTAAACATAACGGCGAGACGAGGCTTAACAGCCGCTGCCTACACCTTCGGGTAACAAAAGGCGTGAAGTTATGTTATGTTATGTTATGTTATATTTTTATAAATTACTTACTAAGAATTAAACATGCTCAGCATGAAACTTAAATGCCATGTTATTGAAATAAAATTGATAATTGAGGATGATTTAAGCCTGAGACATCTGCAATACAAGTGCAGTGTTTTGACCACAGAGCAAAGGCAAATTCTCATTTCCTGAATATGACTTATCAAGTCACATATGTATGAAATCATTAAGCTTATGAATAATACTTAATGCGCCATTTATGTCATGTCAAATCTTATACATAAGTCGTGATCGACTCTACTCCGTACTCTATCTTTCTCTCTTTCTCCGCAACTACACAAATCTTCAAATTCTGCTTCGAAAAACTGGATTATTATTTTTAGTGCCAAGATGAATCCTGCTTATAGAAATTATGAAATTCAAATTATTAATTAATATGTTTGTAGGTAATCTATCTATATTTATCCATTATGAACGAACCGTTTTTAGCTACCTATAGTTTTGAAAAAAAAAATTGTTATATATTATATAAATAGTTTTGGTGGCCCAGTTGTCGAGATCCACACGGATTCTGAACCCAGGGGTCAGGGTTTAAATCCTGGCACACACCAATGACTTTTCGAATTTAATTTTGTAAGTTATGTGTGATAAATATCGATGATTAAAAACTTTGTGCCCGGTATGGCAATAGGTTCGCCATCTATTCCATTTGTAGGCTATGGTTTATCAGCCACTGCCTGCATCTTCGGGTAGAAAAAGTCGTAAAGTTATGTTATGATAAGTAAAAAAAATACATACGTATCATATTGCGCAGTAGTTCTCAGAAACACTTTACCTGGGTGTCAGGATAAGCAAAGACAGACCACCACCACTGCATATTCAGCAAAGCGTCCATTAGAGAGACACACCCGGTTCGGTAAACACAACGAGAGAACTAGAAAATCTACCACAAAGCATTTATTAAATCAATCATGTAATATGAAGTATTTTTTTTAATGCTTTTCATCTGTTTGGCTACTGATTCTGAGGTTTCTTGTTCAAATTTAGATACGGAATAATCGACTTTTCGGAAATATCTTCCTAAGTTATGTGTGTGTTTTGTAATGTTGCTGACAAAATTTTGCGCCATGTATAGCAATAAATAAAGACGTCGTAACAATATTTGATTTACAGTGGTAGAGCCAAGCAGTTCGCTGCCTGAATGGGCCGGCTCGACCGGTGAAATACCACGACCTCTCAGAAGACCGACGTAAAGTGGCTCATGCCGTGTTTCGTTTGGTGAGAGAGGTACCCGGAGGCCCACCCCCTTCCCCGTCCTTTCCTATCAACTATCCCTTAAAGGTCGGCAACGCAACAGTAACACTATATGTGTTGCTGGTGTCCATGGGCGGCGTTGGTTGCTTACCATCAGGTGACACGCCTGCCCGTTTGCCCTCCTATCCCATAAAAAAAAATATAATAAATAAATAAAATTGAAGTGTTTTATTATAGTATTTATGACAATTTAAATTTATTATGGATGTACACACATACTTAAATTCACGCCAATTCCCTTGCGGGGTAGAAAGAGAGAATAGAGCGATATAAGGCACGCTTCTTACTTGCCTCACTCGATTCGTTAACTTTCATAACTCTTTTCATGCACGCGCGTCGATTTTTGAGGCTCCTAACATCACCGTCCTTCAGAACTCGTTCTATTTGGCCATGGAATGTATGTCTTGGCCGTCCTCGACTCCTATATCCATCCGCTTTTGCATTGTATATCTGCTTAGTGAGTCTTGCATTACCATTCTCTATAAATGTGTATTAAACCTAATCCTATTTAAAATGTTTGTATAAGCAAACAACACATGTGTAGGTGTTCGCTTTATAACCGCGTAACATAATTCATTTCGTACAAACTCACCGCATTATATTTCAAAGTTCAATATTATTTTAACGACGGAAACTTTGAAGACAAGCTTCGCGTCTTAATAACTGATGATATCAAATCTCACAGTATTCTCGGAACTGCCTCGAGGTAAATTGTGAGGATGCTGACTAAGTATACCTTTAATATAGGTATTATTAATTTTAATAGCACTACCTTTATGAATTTACGTTTTTGTGTTAAAAATACAAACCTTTCACTAAATTTAAGGTTATCATTAGATTTATACAATCTTATCTATACATATAATAAAATTGTAGAAAAGTCAAAACTGTACATTGAATATTTTTTAAAAAGAATACTTGGTGTGTGATCTGCAATCGATACCGAAGCCAAAAATATACTTTTTAGAATTTTTGTCTGTTTGTCTGTTTGTCTGTATGTATGTCCGGGATAAACTCAAAAAGTACTGCATGGATTTACTTCAAATTTGGCACGAAAATTATTAAGAAGTCGGGTCAACATATAGGCTACATATTATCACGCTATCACCTACGAGGAACGAGCAGTGAACCTTTATTTCTTCAATGTATTCTGTAGCAACGTATAATCTAACGACGCATATTTGTATGTTGTTATGGTGTTATTATGTTAATAACCATGCTTTAATCTATACATATAATAATAATAATAATATAATATAAGTTAGCTTCACATTTTAATTAACTTATGCCGTTAAACATAACAGACAATTTTAAAACAGTGCCATCTATGAGATTTACAAAACAGAAAACATTAAGTTGAATTACACGTGTAAGCACTTTTTGGTTTTAGATATAAATAAATCTTTGAGATTTTAAAAACATCAAGTCGAATTACATGTTTAAACACTTTTTGAATATAAATAATTGAAATTTCATCATGCGCTTGCGGTCAATAGATGTTTTTAAGAGTCATAGATGGAGTTGTGCATTTTCTTCTTTAAAATTGTATCGTTAATTCTTTTCAGAGATGAGCAAGACAATTAAAAAAATGTATTTGTATATGCTAAAAACTGTTAATATTTTTGTTCGGTATTTATTGGTGTAATGATTGCTTCGTAATTTTATAATTTTACACCATTAAAAAAAAATGTTTCCTATTCGCTAACTAGATGGCGTTGGCGTCGAATTAGATCGCGCTATAATTTCGTTCACCAAAAGTGATGTTATGAGTACGGATGTCGCCGCGACAACTCATAGAAACTGGGGTTACCTGCGTTGCTATAAGTTATCGTGTGCTTAGTCGAATTTAACGTGAAAACTGAAAATACTTTCCTGAAATATAATTAAAAAAAAAAATATTTACTTAAATAAACTTCATTCGGAATCGGACTACTGCTTACTGCTTAGCTATCATTATCTGTGTGTAAATTCTCAGCGTGTAAATTATTTTCTGTTATTTTTCAAACTTAAAATAATCAAAATGCCTAGAAAACGGTCTAATCTATCCCAATCCTCAAACGATAGTCGAAGGAAAAGGTTAGCTCGATCTCTTGAAACCACCATTGAGCGTGAGGCAAGGATAGCTACTCTTCGAGAACACAATGCGGAAATTCGAGATGGAGAAAGTAGTACGTCGCGCCAGTCCCGATTAGATACTATGCGCACTCAAAATGCATCGTTGCGGTCTCTGGAAAGTATAGAAGCATACGAAATGCGGCTATTAAATGATCGGAAGCGCCATGCTGAGTCTCGCGCGTCAGAGACATACACGCAACAAGAGACAAGACTGAGTTTGCAGCGCAGCCGCACTTATGCCGCTCGATCGTGCGAGAGTGCTGAAATTCGAGAAGCTCGATTGGAAAGCGACCGGGAGCGTCACGCTGAGTCTCGCGCGTCAGAGACGTACACGCAGCTAGAGACGAGGTTGAGTTCCCAGCGCTCTCGCACAGATGCAGCTCGATTTTGTGAGAGTGTCGAAGCGCGAGAAGCTCGACTGGAAAGCGACCGGGAGCGCCACGCTGAGTCTCGCGCGTCAGAGACGTACACGCAGCTAGAGACGAGGTTGAGTTCCCAGCGCTCTCGCACAGATGCAGCTCGATTTTGTGAGAGTGTCGAAGCGCGAAAAGCTCGACTGGAAAGCGACCGGGAGCGCCACGCTGAGTCTCGCGCGTCAGAGACGTACACGCAGCAAGAGACGAGGTTGAGTTCCCAGCGCTCTCGCACAGATGCAGCTCGATTTTGTGAGAGTGTCGAAGCGCGAGAAGCTCGACTGGAAAGCGACCGGGAGCGCCACGCTGAGTCTCGCGCGTCAGAGACGTACACGCAGCAAGAGACGAGGTTGAGTTCCCAGCGCTCTCGCTCAGATGCCGCTCGATTTTATGAGAGTGTCGAAGCGCGAGAAGCGCGACTGGAAAGCGACCGAGAGCGCCACGCCGAGTCTCGCGCGTCAGAGACATACACGCAGCGAGAGACGAGGTTGAATTCGCAGCGGAGTCGCACTTCTCTTTCTCGGTCGATCGAAGATCATGAAGAGCGGATGACCCGGTTAAGAAGAGATCGTTCTCAGCATGCCCTTTCACGGTCGTTAGAGAACGATGAGCAGCGTGAAGAACGTCGTGCAGCTGCTCGGCAGCGGTACCACGACGTGTGTGGCGATACGTCTGCTCATCTATCGCTAGAACGGGATAGAATTCAAGAGTTTCGAGGATCTTGGTCGGGTGAACAGCGTGCGGCACAACTAGAACTAGATCGTCTGCGGCGTAGCATGAATCAACTTTCAACATCTGACGATGAATCCATGGTTTACGATATCGAAGAGCAATCGTGGCTAAATAAAGAGGGAAGTGGATTTATGTACAATGTTGCGATTAACTACGCCGCACACGGAGATATTGGTGTCTTAGAAGAAGTGTGTGCCCACTGTCAAGCCCGCAAATGGAAAGGAGAGCCCAATGGGATGTGTTGTGCATCTGGTAAGGTACGCTTGGAGTCTATGCAAGACCCACCAGATCTGTTAAGAATCTTACTAAATGGCGAACATCCGAAGTCCAGCCATTTTTTGAAAAACATCCGAGCTTATAACAGCGCCTTCCAGATGACTTCGTTTGGTGCAAATCAAATCGTTGAAGCAGGTTTCATGCCGACATTCAAGGTCCAGGGGCAAGTTTACCATCAAATCGGTTCGCTGCTACCTACAGACATTCCAAAATTTTTGCAAATTTATTTTGTAAGTGATTTTGAAGAACAAGCAAACCTACGAAGTAGACACATCCCCAATTTGGACCCTGTTCTGGTCAGAGGATTGCAAAGTATGTTGCATAACGTTAATCCGCACATTGGCAACTTCAAAGCCGCTCTGGCGTCGGTGCCTGAGAACGAGCGCAACCGCTTTAAGTTTGTCATCAGTGCAGATAGAAAGCCGATTGCAGCCCATCCGGGACGATATAATGCGCCAACGACGAATGAGGTCGCCGTTCTCTTAGTCGATCAGGAGTGTGATAAAAGAGATATCGTCTTACGCACGCACGATGACCGGCTTCAAAGGATCAGCGAAACTCACCGCGCGTACGATTCTCTTCAATATCCGCTCATGTTTTGTCGCGGAGAGGATGGCTACCATTTCGCCCACTATAATGTAGACCCCCAGACAGGCTCCCCAAATTATAACAAAAAAACGTCCGCCATGCAGTTCTACAGCTTCTTGATCCAGCTGAGGGTGAACAATGGCTCTTATCTCCACCATCATCGTACACTCTTTAGTCAGTTTCTGGTGGACATGTATGCCAAAATTGAGACAGAGCGTTTGGTATTTATAAGGTCCAATCAAAGAAAGCTGAGAGCTGAGAACTACGTCCATCTCAGAGATGCCATGCAGAATGATGCCAATGCTCAAGATGTAGGAAGGATGGTCATTCTCCCCTCCACCTTCACAGGAGGTCCGCGGTACATGCACGAGAGGACCCAAGATGCATTTTGCTATGTGCGAAAGTTTGGTCGCCCGGACCTCTTTATTACTATCACTACCAACCCAAAGTGGCCTGAAATAACAGCTCAACTCCTTGCAGGACAGGTTTCGTACGACAGGCACGACTTGATCTCTCGCGTATTCCACCTGAAGTTGAAATGCCTTATGGATCTTCTAACAAAGGCAAAAGTGTTTGGTACAGTCCGATGTCATATGTACTCCGTGGAATGGCAAAAACGCGGCTTGCCACACGCGCATCTGCTTTTGTGGTTGGAAGAAAAGATCAGGCCTATCCAGATTGATCAAGTCATAAGTGCAGAGCTTCCGGACCCTGACGTTGATCCTGTTCTGCATCAAATTGTTAAAAGTCACATGGTGCATGGCCCCTGTGGCACGTTAAATCCAAGTTCCCCTTGTATGAAAGACGGACGTTGTACAAAAAGATTCCCAAAAAAATTTACCAACGAAACCATTACTGGTGAGGATGGATATCCCTCATACCGGCGCCGATCACCAGCAGAGGGCGGGCATTCCACTGAGCTGAGCGTGCGTGGCCAGGCGCGACCGGTCGATAACCGATGGATTGTTCCTTACTCACCAGTACTGTCCAGGACCTTCCAGACGCACATCAACGTCGAGTCGTGCACCAGCGTCGGGTCGATCAAATATATCTGCAAATACGTGAACAAAGGTAGCGATCAGGCGACGTTTGCTTTACAGAACACTGACAGAGACGAGGTGACCAAGTATCAGTCCGGTCGCTACATCAGCACGTCTGAAGCAGTTTGGCGGATACTGGCGTTCTCTATACATGACAGGCATCCTGCCGTCATGCATTTAGACGTCCACCTAGAAAACGGTCAGCGCATATATTTTGATCCCAACAACGTTGCTGAGCGCTTAGAAAATCCGCGCCAAACAACTCTCTTGGCATTTTTCAGGCTCTGCGAAATCGACCAGTTTGCGAGGTTCCTTACGTATGACGAGGTGCCTTCATATTACACGTACGACAAGCAAAGGGGAATATTTAACCGACGTCGAAGAGGAGGTGCTGTCGAAGGTTTTCCGGGAATTTTCAAGGACACCGTATTGGGTAGAGTTTATACCGTGCACCCGAATAATGGCGAATGCTATTTTCTGCGGTTATTACTTCACACGATCCGAGGCCCAACGTCTTTTGCCTTTCTGAGAACATTTGATGGCGTGGAGTATCCCACTTACCGCGCAGCCTGTGTAGCACGTCACCTTCTCGACGGTGACCAAAACTGGGATGACACCCTCGCGGAGGCGAGCGTCAGTAACAGCCCCAGCCGTATGCGTCATCTGTTTGCCGTCATCTTGGTGTTTTGTGGAGTCACGAACCCGGTAGCTTTGTGGGAAAAATATCGACATCATCTATCTGAAGATTTTCTACGAGCTTTGAGGCGTGCTACTGGAGACGAAGTCGAAGTAACTGATGAACGCGTGCTGAACACCTGTCTTAGTTCACTTCAAGACGTGGTCATTTCCATCGGCGGCAATCCATTGGTCGAATATGGGTTACCAGCTCCCCAATCATCACCGCATCAAGACCGTGGAAATCGAGAGTATAACGCTGAGACAATTTACGATCCGAGCGAAATGACCACCATACGAAATCACCATGTCGCTTTGTTCTCTTCAGAGCAAAAACAAATTTATGACACTGTTCTTAAAAGCGTTGGGCAAAACCAGGGTAAAATGTTTTTCTTGGATGCTCCTGGTGGAACAGGAAAAACATTTGTTACCACTGGCATACTTGCAGAGGTCAGGAGGCAAGGCAAAATTGCCATTGCTGTAGCGTCGTCGGGAATCGCTGCCACACTGCTTCCGGGTGGCAAGACAGCACATGCCATGTTTAAAATTCCCATCGATTTAGAGAGCACCGAAACGCCTGTTTGTGGTGTGTCACGCAATAGTGATAAGGGACACGTGCTGAAGGATTGCTCTCTGATCGTATGGGATGAGTGTACGATGGCCAATAGAAAAGCAGTTGAGGCCGTGGACAGAACCCTGCAGGACATCCGCAGGAACGAACACTTGATGGGTGGTGTCACAGTTCTATTCAGTGGCGATTTCCGACAAACGCTTCCCGTGGTGACGCGGGGATCGAGGGCTGACGAGGTGAATGCTTCGTTGAAACGATCTTCGCTGTGGTCACGAGTTCGTACGCTGCGCTTGACCATTAATATGAGAGCTCGGCTCGGCGGCAATGCACGTGCTCAAGAATTCTCCGATGTTCTTCTAAGTCTTGGCGAAGGCACTCTACCAGAGGAGAGAGGTGGGCAGGTGGTGCTTCCAGAGTCTCTCGGTAGAGTCGTATCCAGCTTAGAAGAACTCATTCGCTGTGTGTACGGGGACATCAGTCATATACCGCACCAGCAGAATTCTTGGGTATGTGAGCGGGCAATTTTGACGCCCAAAAATGGTCAGGCTGAAGCAATCAACGAATGCATTCTCTCGAAAATTGAGGGGAATGAAGTGGTTTACACCTCTATAAACACTGTCATCGAGCAAGATGATGCCACACATTATCCCGTGGAATTTCTGAACTCTCTGTCAGCAAGTGGACTTCCAGCGCATACTATCAAGCTGAAAGTCGGTGTCCCGATTATGCTTCTTCGGAACCTATCTCCTCCGAAGTTGTGTAACGGGACCCGCCTTAAAGTCATCTCGCTCCACAGACCTGTGTCTGCTGTCATTGAGGCGGAAATTCTTACGGGTTGTGGCGTAGGCGAGGCAGTATTTGTACCACGCATTCCCCTCATACCTCATAACTTCCCGTTCCAGTTCAAGCGCGTACAGTTCCCCGTGAGTGTTTGCTTCGCGATGACCATCAATAAGTCGCAGGGGCAGACACTGAGAGCAGCGGGTGTCGACCTCAGGACGAGCTGCTTCTCACACGGGCAGCTGTACGTCGCTTGCTCCCGCGTCACCAGTCCTGACTCTCTTTACATTTTGGCTGCGGAGAGCCAAACCAGCAATGTTGTTTATAGAGAAGTTTTATAAGTATATATTTTTATCCTTTTCTATATTTATATTTTCTTATTCATTATTTTCTACATTTGCTTCAGTCGCAACTTATTACTTAATTCAGCAGAATCACCATAAAGTCATTTATTCAAAGCAGACTGAAAATCAGCACTTTTGAAGTTCAACAATTTTACAAAAGACAGTCTCCCTCTGTTACTGTACTTTCTGTATTTATGAAATGTAAAGAAGTAACGGGTAAATAAATGTTATTTTAAAAGGTATAATCGTAGGTATTTTTGGTGCTGTATAGCGTTCAGGCAGATGACGTCGCGGGCTACAGCTATACTACAAAAATTCCTGTTAAAATGAAAATAAACAATGCGGGCAACAACCATTGCTACCGCAATCTGTACTTATCCTACCAGTTACAATTTCATTTTAGAGGTAATTACTTCTCAACTGTCTATGTAAAAATATAGCTATCTGATCACAAATTCCACGCGTACGAAGTCGCGGGCACAGCTAGTTATCTATAATATTATAACTATCGCCTTATTTTAGCCAAGTTTGATACACGTTATAATGTAGTTCTCGGCGAAAACTTCTACGTGCTGCTAATTTCCAAAACATCCGTGTTCATGACAGGAAATCTCTTTGAAACCTGTAAACTTGTTGAGATTTAACTGATGGGTATCGGTCTGTAGTAACATTACAAAAAGGACACTTTAACAGTGGTTGAGCAACATAGTTCACAGCGTGAATAGGCTAGACTGATAAAATACCACGACCTCCTAGAATATTGATATAAATTGGCTCATGCTGCGTTTCGTCCCATAAAAGAATCCTTCTAAATATATATTAATCTCCGAATTGCCGAATTGAAATACAGATACCTAAACCTTTATAACTCCCGGTTCACTAAGACAAAGAAAGACGTCGACACCTGAATATTTAGTAAGCATCTCCCAATAAATGTACAAACAAGTAAAACAAAGCTTAAAATCCCTCGTGAATCGTCCAAATCGTGCTATAGCATTGATTTTATCCTTTCAATATAACCGGGGATCTGATCGTAAGTGCTGGAACAAAATGGGTTAATGCAAACTTTTCTAAGGGACCGCGTGTTGAATAAAATGATATGGGTGTGCCCGTGACACTTAAATGCTTAACTTTTCACGAAGAACTATTCATTTTAAAGTAGTCTTTAGGACCAAAGGTTTCCTATTAGCAACAGGGAACTAATCTGTAATGAAATAGTCGAAATTAAGAAATATGTTTTGAGGCAAGAGTCGGAAAGATATTTAATTTATGTAAAATGTTCCTTCGTCTGTAAATTACCAGGAGTCGCTGGCATATTTTAGGTTATATTTACATTGCTTAAATATATAAAACTCAGTTCTAAGATTTCAACGAAACTTAGTCTAGTATCTAAAATATTAGTTTATACCATAATTAACTTATTATTTAAGATTGAAGTCAAATGTAAACTCATTTAACTTCAATCTTGAATAATAAGTAACATACGTACTGATATATTTTGGACAAGTTTGAAAGGTATGTTTATACCTCTTACTGACTAGCAGTCCACTTGACTAACCTGGCTGTCTACCTTTAATAAATAAAAGTATCACTTATATTCGAATTCAATTGCCACCTTATGAGAGAAAAGAGCATACTACGGAACTTGCAAGATGTAGAGTAGTGGCTTTCAACTCTTTCTGGAAAACTTTAGGCTGCTATAAGAGGTTGCTAGTTTCATAACTAATGTCCAACAAAATGATGCCTAAATTCATCGAGAAATAAAGAAGGGTCACAATATAAAACTATGATAGCAAATGAGTTTGATTTCCAATGAAAATGTATTTAAAAATCGATGATTGAAAACATTGTGCCCGGTATGGCAATAGGTTCGTCACCTATTCCATTTGGGACGTAAACATAACGGTGAGACGAGGCTTAACAGCCGCTGCCTACACCTTCGGGTAACAAAAGACGTGAAGTTATGTTATGTTTTTTAAGTTATATATTTTTTTAAGTTTTTTTAGAAATTTTCATGTGATCCTTTATTCTTGTTGTACTGTGTTGTAAATCAAACATCATTTCCATATTCCATATACAATAAGAAATGTAATGTTTTCAAAGTAAATGTCTCTTTAATATCTCCATGGATTCAATTTACGGAACAAGAGTCTATTTGTAGGGTGACTTGCCATTATAAGAAAGTGGGGTCTTTACTTTATTTTAAATGGGATTATGTTTATTGCTTTAAATATAAAAAGTTATACTATAATCATACAGGTTTTAATAAGCCTGAATTTCTATTTAAGTGTCTTTATGGATATCAGCGGTAGAGCCACTCAGATTGCTGCATGATTGGGCCGGTTCGACCGGTAAAATACCTCGGCCTCTCAGAATATCAACGTAAAATGCTCATGTCGAGTTTCGTTCGGTTAGAGAAATATCGGGAAGCCCACTCCCCTTCATACCTCCCTAAGGGCCGGGAGCGCGAACATTATCTGTGTTGCAACAGGTGCAGGTTGCAGCTAATGATCAAATTTCAGACTCGCAATTATGACATAAAAATATTACAGTTTAAAAATTTGTGTTCCCATAGAGAAGTGATATGGAATTGGCATCCTGTAGTTACTGCATATAGTGTCTGCACGTTTTTATCATAACCATGGACACCCTACATTATAGTATCTCATGCAGCATCACATTGAAATCTGTCCTGCTTTTCATAAATCACGAGGGCATCCTACAAAACGACTTTACTCCACCGAGCCGCTAAAATGTATATGAACAGTATGATATCTATATTAGACTAGCGGACCCAACAGACGTTGTCCTGGATGATAAAACAAGCGATTACGATATTAAATAGAGTATGAAATAATATAAATATAAAAATAATATATTAATTTTGTTATTCTATATTTTGAAATATTATTGATTATTCTAAAAATAATTCGTGTCAGACTTTACTTGTGGTTTATTTGTCGATCTAAACCTTCCTGAAATACACTTGAACACAAACATCCTTAAATCTGTCCAGCCGTTTAGGAGTTCACTGACAACATACATACAGAAGAATTGTATAAATGTAAAGATTAAAAATATGTTTGAAATGCTGTCGAGAGAAAAAGGCTACATTTTATGTTATCCAGTATTTTTGTTCGAATAAGGCTAAATGGATCAGACATCTTTAAATTAGTTCAAAACAAATGTTGTCTGACGTAAGCAAAAAATTTTTGGTGTCGACACGAATATGAGGCTTCTTATAAAATACCGATCATAATAAGCGTCTACAGGCACACATTATCATCATTACATAGTATAAAACTAAGTCACTTTCCGCTGTCTGTGCCCTTATATGCTTAGATCTTGGAAACTACGCAACGGATATTGATGTAGTTTTTTTTTATAGACAGAGGCTGTGAACGGGGTGGTTATATGTACCATTCATGCATAATGTAGTAAAGAAAAAGTGTTAAGTCAGTAACAGTAGTGTTTGTAAATTTTCGAGACTTAGCACTTTAATCACTCATTTATTATTTTCGACGCGGAACAAAGTTCGCTAGTCAGTTAGTCTATAAAATATTTAAATAAAAAATACAATAGCGCCATTTTATTGTCTTGTCGAACTCGGTGACTTTATTTGACTTACCTGCGTACATAAATCTCTTTAAACATTTTATGAATGAAATGTATCAATGTACGTATTTCTACATCTACTTACTGCCTCAAAAAGAAAACTGTCACTCAATTTGGTTCCATTTTCACGGTTAAGAAACACTTGGACTTCATACCACCACGACCTTTCAGAATATTGAAAGAAAATCGTAAGTAAGTGCATATGCCGAGTTTCGTGTAGTGAGAGAGGTTTCCAGACGCCCAACCCCTTCCCCCAACCCCGTCCCCATCTCACTTACAACACGTAAGATAACTTCACGACTACTTCTTTTACACGAAGGTGTAATCCGTCATGGATTCAGAAACAGGGTACTCGACCACTGGACCACCGAGACTGTCTCACTTGCAAACCTTTCCCTATCCCGATTTAAAGGCAGGGAACGGAACTGTAGTACTATGAGTACTGCAGGTGTCCACAGACCGCGCTGGTTGCTTACCATCAGGTGACACGCTTATTTGTTTACCTCCTTCATAAAAAAAAGTTGAGTAAACGAGATAAAATCCATAAATGGGTCTTTTATTATTTTGTGTGTTGTTTTCAAGCATTTTTTGGACTTAAATACCCAAGGTCGAGTTTAAATGAAATTGCTTTTGAAATTTAGTTGAAGCCGTAGACACCTCCAGACGGGTGTCATATCAAGGGCGTGTCGCCGACCCTTTGAAAATATATTTATACAAATCTTTAGCAGAGCTTGCTTTCAAAAGGGTTGTATATAGTTAGATTTTACAGAGGATTTGCTATAATATCTAGCAATTTAAAAATCTCAGTAAATGTTAGGAAAGATACTGTTTCTATCTGGAAAAAATAAGAAATTCTTTTCAAATAAATCTTTGGAAGTTACTTGTTATTATTATAAAAAAAATTGACTTGCTATATATCGTCTGGCCTTGTTGATCATGTTGATATTGAAAAAAAATTGAAGATAGTGACTTATTTAGGTTTTCACTATGTTGAAAAAGAAACGGTATTTTCTACAATAATATCGACTAAATAACTTCGGTTGATAAATTAAATCTCACTCAGATAAATCGTCTGAGATATTTTTTTTATCTGTGTCTCGTGAGTACGTTCAGCGCCATATTTATATGGCACTTAAATTCTCATTTCTTCACGACGCGACCATAAATGTGCCGATTTGGGTGTACACGTGGAAATGCCTGTGTTAATATGTTACCACGAAGGAAGGTTTTGTGTCACTTCCGTGTAATCTCGATAACTCCCGATTCCGATGATTCAGTGGTCCTACGTTTGAATACGAGTAACGATCAATGTCTATCGAATAGCCCCGTCTAAGTATAACTTCCGCTGCCTCCATAATAATATTCGAATAGTAAATGCATGAATGTACAAATTATATCTATAACGCTTTTGCTGGTAGGTATAATTTTGTAGCAAGAATGCTATGCGTTAAAAGAGAAAATATAGAAATATTTTCTCTTTTAACGCATAGTGGGACGCCGTGCCGGGAGTATGAAAATATCTTAATGGATCCGGATAAAACTGGTTTTATTTTTTTTAATGTCCGGACCCTATGGCCCCGCCCGCGGATTTTCCCCTAACATTATCAGTGACCTATAAATTCCATTATTTTCCGTATTTCTTTATTCATTCCGTACTCCCAATGGTTGTTTTTATTTTAATACATTATTATTACTAAGCTGCATTTTAAATTATTTCCAGAATTTAGACAATATCAAATTTAAAACAATTATTCTATACAATTTACTATTTCTTTATTTCTAATGACCAATAATTATAACTTCAACAATTGTAATGGTGATTCTGTGAACAAAAACAATACCGAATGATAGCATCAAATAATCTTTTAAACAATCTTATAGTCAACAGTTCTTTCAATATATAATATAATAAAGCAGTGCAATGATCATTCATATCATAATAATGACTTACAACTAACACAATTCTATTTATAATTAAATAATCAATAATAATAACAATTCAACTGTCACAAACGATCGTACAAATATCATCACAAAATAACAATTTCGAAAATAAAATTTCTTATAAAATATAAATAATATCTTAATTTTATCCACAATAGTATGTTCAAAAATTATTCCACAATAATCACATCTATACAATAATTAATTTAATAATAATCCATAAAATAATAATCATTTGTAACATAATCATAGCTTACAACTAATTTATTGCTAGTTAAAGTTTCATAATCAATAATAACAATAATCATCAATTCTCACAATAATAATTTTAAATAAAGCAATTCAATTCTATTAATTATAGTTTAGTGGCAGAGGAAATAAGATAAACTAAATATAAAACTGGTTAAAAAAATAACTCTGCAATAGGAAATACAGGCGCCTTATTAGAAATAATGAATGGTTCCTGTGGGATAAAATTTTGCCTGGACTAAGCAAGTTCTGCAACTGGTTACATAATAAATGCTCCGTAAATCTCATAGCAAATAAAAGTTAAGTAATTATAATTATTGCTCATTAAATAATTTTAGCGTGAAAGCAAAATATCGTATAAAACTAGTGAGTTTAAAACCGCAGTTAAATTATTTGCCTGCGATGGCTTCATTTTAATATTTTACAGAACACGAAATTTGTGTTACTTTTAATAAAGATTTCTAAGAGATATTTCAGCCTACTTAATAAAAAGCCAGTTTTTGTCTTATTTTATTTTGTTCATCAGAATATAAGTGAGGATTCTCACGCGGTAAGTTCTTGGACTATTACTTTAAGACGAGGACAATTACTTGTCTGCAACTATGACAAAGATCTCGTTGTACATTTTGCTTTTTATATTCTTACTAGCTGACCCAGCAAATGTTGTCTTGCCAAAAAAAATTTTTTTTGATCACCAAATGATGATGAATTTAATCAGCACGCATAAATATATACATCCTTAAGCTGTATGTATTTCTAAAATTAACAATAAAAATTGGGATCGGGCTACCCTTAACATATAAGAAGATGAAAAATACATGCTGTCCGCGTCTCAGATCTACCCGACATGTCCGCAAAATTTTATGAGAATCGGTCAAGACGTTTTGATGGAGTGTGGTAACTAACACCGTTACACGAGAACGTCTTAGAAGATACATAACTCCTTATACCTTCTGGAGGGAGGTGATATAGATTGTCACGACCAATTGTTTTTTGGTCATATTCTATAGGGGGTAAGACTTTTTGCCATATGTTGAGCACAAATGGGTCAAGGAAAATACATTGATATATATCTGCATTAAAATAAAAGACTTAAGAGACTTCTGATTCTTAAGCAAAACCACTAGACTATTGATATTGCCGTTTGGTGCACCAAAGAGTTTCACAGCGCTAGCTCTGACAGACCGCCACAGAAGTCGCAGCTGCCCATACAACTGTGGGGAGTGCTATAAAGCACCACTCACCAGCACTCCTGAATCACACAATTGAGGTTTCCAATGGTAGAAAACTATCACTGTTAACTGTGACTAAAATATTAATAAATAATATATCATATTACGCAACATTATTTATTTGATCCCCATTAGGTAGGGTACTATAATGTCCCGCCCGGGGACATAATAATAATAAGTACTTCTTGTATTCACAAATATACCCATATGTCGAGGAAAAGCAATCTCCTGAGACAATATTAGGTACATACAAAAATTATGATTACCTACCCAAATAAATATATGAATATAGTAGTAACATTTCAAATTTATCTTATGTGCTTTTGATAGTAAATTTAAAATAAGTGAAGTGCCCGGCTCGACCGGTGTAATACCACGAAAGTTTCGCATATATCGCTATAATGTGGCTCATGCTGCATTCCAAAAGGTGGGTCACCTTTTGGAATGCAGCATGAGCTTGAGATTGCTTGTCTGCCGTTATCTCATGTAAAAGAAATAAATTTTTATGTGATTTAGTTATAATCTCCACAAAGAATTATTAACAGAGTAGTAGAGACTTGATCGGTGAAATACCTGCCTGTCAGAATAACGATGTAAAGTGGCTTATGCCATGTTTTATTTGGTGAGGAAGGACTCCGGTGGCCCACTCCGCTTCTCCCTCTCTTCCCACCTTATTCCCTTGAAGGCCGGCAACGAAACTATAACACTATCTGTGTTGCAGGTGTCCCTGGGCGGCGGTAGTTGCTTAACACCAGGTGGGCCCACTTGCTCGTTAGTCCTCGTTTTCCATAGCAAAACAAATATATATAAATTTTACATCTAAACTTCCGTGTGTACAAAATGGCCGCTTTGCATTAAGTTGATATATTACGTTTAGAAAATTTAAAAATACAAAGTTTAAAAGTCTTTTGCAAAGAGAGAGCACACACTTCAACACGAAGCCAAGAGGTGCGGCAATAACCACCTGATCTCCATCAAGCAAGCGTCGACTGGAACGAGGTTAAGTGTCCTGTAAGAAATATGTTACGGCCACCGCCAGATTACGAGCAGAACAGGTCAAGATACTAAGAACAGATTGTGCACATTTGTTGAACTAAGCTAAAAGCTAAGTTGAGTTGTAACCTTAACTTGGCACTTTACATACAAAACTTTACATTCTGACACTTGCACGTGGTATAATAATAATAAGTAGGTTGAGACTACTTTAAATAATAAAACAGTGATGTTAAAAATACTATAACTTTGGCTTTTCAGCCAGCCAGTTTTCTATATCAGAATGTAACGCAATTTAGTTTTAGTTTTTTAGTTAGTCATCGATTTTTACCACGGATAACTTCTGGGAAGTCATTGGTCTCAGCTTGAATATTTCTAGGGACCTATAAACTAGAATTCGGGCATTGAACCTAGTGGTTCATCACGATTTCTGAAATAATATTTTTTTTCTTATTTGGTCAAATCTCATAAGACAAACAGCATATCACAAATGGTGCTTGAATCTCCAAAAGCTGAGGTAATGCATAAAGGTGGCAGCCAAATCTGTAAAAGATATCCCAAAACCCGTAAAATATAGTGATCCGAACGAAACTAATAAAACAACAAAATATTTGGCACTTAGGTACTACAAACATCAGAATGTTTAAATTGACGCCGGCGAGGGTACAGGACCCGTATCGACCCGTAATAGACCTTGCAAATTAAATTCCTTAGCTGGATTATGTTGATGTATATGTTACAGGCGTGTTTGTTTCAGCGACGGGCTTACATGAGACCAAGTCAGTGTCTAAATATCCCATCTAGCTCCATATTATGTACCCATATATATTTGTGGAAATATACTGCCTTCCTTCTTTCATGAAGTAATTCATAATTTTAGGTATACCGAGTCATGTATCGCTTTAATTAATCATAATAGATTTTTTAAGTCTCCAGATTTTTTAAGGTCCAGTGGTCGAGCACCCCGCTTCTAAATTGGGAGGTCGCGGTCTCGAATCCTGACTGACACCAATGATTTTTCGAAATTCTTTTCGAAATTTATGTGTGATAAATATCGATGACTGAATACTTTGTGCCCGGCATGGCAGTAATTCCATTTGAGACGTAAACATAACGGCGAGTCGCGGCCTAACAGCCACTGCCTACACATTCGGGTAGAAAAAGCCGTGAAGTTATGTTGTTATGCTATGTATGTGTTAGATTATTGAAATGTAATTTAAATGTGGATTAAAGTCATCTCTCTAAGAATATACATTCTTATTCTTCATAGTATGAGGGAGGCCTGTAAGATCCGTAAACTACACTTAGCCTTTAAACTGTAACTATAGGTTTATTGCTTTAAGAATATATCGATCGTAATCGATATTAGGTTTATTGCCTTAAGAGTATATCTCTTAAAGCAATAAACCTATAGTTACAGTTCTATATTTCAGTTCGCTGTATGAATGGTCCGGCTCGACCGGTTGCGCCTTTGATTTGACACACACAGTATTGTCATCAGCAACGTTCCTTTTTTTTTACCTTGAGTGCCGTCAACGCTTTTTTCAAAGTTGTTGTAAAAAGTAAATATATCTAATCAATATAACTTAATAATAAGCAATCATATTATTTTCCTCGTAAAGCAAAATGTATCATCATAAGCCGTTTAATCTGTGCAATGCATTGGCTTTTGCCAATTTGGATTTGTACATCATTTAACAAATCACGATCTCTGGTGAATCGAAATCTGCGTGGACGGCCGTTTTGCCGACATAATCCAAACGTCATCAGCTCGAATGAGATATAAAGATGAGTGTATAAATGGTTAATCAATCCTACTTTTTTAATTTAAATAATTTATAACAATCGTAAACAAATGTTCTGTAAGTACAACCAACTATTTATGAGTGATACATTTTGTTTTTAGTGTTTGTAATAAAATTGTGACTGCAAATAACTCGTGACTTGACTGTCGTAATCGCATAGTCGGTAAAGTATTTTACAGTTTATTTCATCACAATTACGTACTGTCAACACATAAAATAATTTATGACGATTATGAAATAAAATAAATACTTTAAATAATCCACCATCTTTAAAAATAAACTAAAGCTCCAGTTTTGAATTTTCAGCGGGCTTAGTCGTAAGTTTAATAATGTTAATGTCATTTATTTTACATCAAGTAATATAGCCTGTTTAATACAGACATTTATATACAATAATATGAAGAAATAAATTAATTACATATTTAACGACATATTAAAAACGAAAAACTATCTGAAATCAAATTTCTCAGCATCTCGGTCTACTGGCAGCGCGCCCAGAAGACTGGCCGCATTTCCACGCTGAATGGCAATGCTAATCCACTGTGCAAAGAATAGACCAGCCCTCTGGTCGCGAGAGGCTTCGATCAGCCTCTTTGCAAGATCTTTATAAAGTGCACGAGCTCTCGGACCCCATGTTCCCAAAGTCTCAACCCTATTATTTAATTACTTGATCTGAAAACACAGATTATATCATCTGATTTACATTTACGCAGTAAACGAATGAATGATAGAATGGCCGAACGGTTCGTTCACAAACAAACCTTTATCATTCACGTTCATACGGAATGGTATTAATTAAAATTTTATCTTCCACCAGCTTTTACCTGTAAATCAATTCGAACAATTGATATGAAAACAACGAAAAGCGATTGTGTTTTTCCTAATTTATTTGTACACTAAAGATTCAACAATTAAAAAATACAATATTTGAACGCATTCAACGGCTATATAAAATATTGAACAACTACTATTGACATCTTAATAAGGTTTTATTAGTTGAATTATTGTAATACATAACATAAAATAACTTCACGCCTTTTTCTACCCAAAGGTGTAGGCAGTGGCTGTTAAGCCTCGACTCGCCGTTATGCTTACGTCCAAAATGGAATAGGTAGCGAACCTATTACCATATCGGGCACAATGTTCTCAGTCATCGATATGTATCACATATAACTTTCGAAAATAATTTCGAAAAGTCATTGGTGTGAGCCAGGATTCGAACCCGCGACCTCTTGATTCAGAAGCGGGCTGTTGGACCATCGAACATAACATAACATAACATAACTTCACGCCTTTTGTTACCCGAAGGTGTAGGCAGCGGCTGTTAAGCCTCGTCTCGCCGTTATGTTTACGTCCCAAATGGAATAGGTGGCGAACCTATTGCCATACCGGGCACAAAGGTTGTCAGTCATCGGTATTTATTACACATAACTTCCGAAAACAATTTCGAAAAGTCATTGGTGTGAGCCAGTGTCTGGAAACGAACTCCGGACCTCTGGATCAGAGGCCGTGCGCTCGCCCACTGCGCCACCGAGACTTTAATTGTTGTAATTGTGAATTATTGTAGTAAAATAATGAGATCCCTACTGTATAATATCAGAAACAGCATTATAGAGCCATTGTTTATGAACAAGCATCATAATATGTGTTGCTTTAACAGGTTATAATGTTTTTATTTTAATTGAAAGATATTTGGTCAGTTGAAATGCTCGTACCTCTTTCAATTTATTTAAATATTTATTTCTTGACCATGGATGCAAAGTATTTCACCCCCTTTCCCCATCCTTCCCTATCCCCTATCCCTTAAAGGTTGGCAACGCAACAGTAACACTATAAGTGTTGTTGTTGTCCATGGGCGGTGTTGGTTGCTTATCACCAGGTGACACGCCAGCTCGTTTGCCCTCCTATCCCATAAAAAAACGATCAACAGATTTAAATCACATAATGTATATTATTACAATTTATAATTGTAGTCACATACATACATACTTAACATACATAACTCCACGCCTTATTGTACCCGAAGGTGTAGGCAGCGGCTGTTAAGCCTCGTCATCAATATTTATCACATAATTGGGTTTGAATCGTGGCTCACACCAATGGGTTCGAACCCGTGACTTCTTGATTCAAAAGCGAGGTGCTCGACATTTTGAAATCCGTCCATAATTGACAAAAATATCAGTGAACAGACATGAAAAATAATAAAAAAAATTCACGTGGAGTCCCTCCGCGCTATAGAAGTGGAACTTCGTAACAAACATACGTTTATGACACGCTTAATTTAAGAAGAGCTCATCTTACTTACATTACGACGGGCCTCAAGGTGCATTGGTTAAACTACCGACTGTGGAACGGAGATTGGCGGGTTCGATCCCCACTCGAGTATAAATCTTAATATGTGTCTGGGTAGAATTTGGTAATTACTCCTCTATTTATGAGGATCCGCCATATTCAACGTCGCATTATTCTTTGATTTAGGTACTCCCCAAAGCTCTAGTCCATTTGATACCCATATTGTAAAAATGCATTAAAATCCTTATTCCGCAATATTGGATTTAGAATGACGTCACATTTTTCAAGGTACGCGTTATATATAAGCGTATAAGGTTAGCGTGTTTAAAAATTTCAAAATTGAGTCCTAATATCAAGAACTACGTAATACATATTTATTACATTCATAATATATACCTACATACTACATTGCAAAATAAAAAATATCGGCCCCTGCGGTTCGCTGCATGAATGGACCGGCTCGACCGGTGAAATTTATTTATTTAATACCACGATTCAATACACACCAATGAAATACCACGACCTCAGAATATCGACGTAAAGTTGCTCGTGGAATATATATCTATACAGACACCATTATGTTATTGATGACCAATCTATTTTATGTCTGTTAATCACAATCTATTTGAAGTGCCTTGCCGTTTATAATTTACATTTCAACACATTATTCATACATTTTTAAAGTTCAAAGGGATTATATTAAAGATAATATAAAATAATATAATAATAATATTTGATATTTTTTTATTTCATAATATAGAGATTATTTCACCGAAGACCAGAAACAGACTGTTATTTATACCCTTATTGTGAACTCATTTTATTCCAAATATCTCTGGTTCAGCGTTCATTTCTAAGATCTTGTAACTTGTAATTGCCAAACTAATTATGAATTAACTACATATATTTATTAGACTTGTACAACCAAGACTCAAGTATCTTTGCATTTCTTAATATAGAGATTATTTCACCGAGGACCAGAAACAGACTATTATTTATACCCTTAATCTGAACTTATAAATGTTTCTTTTTATAAGATTATTTAACCATGAATATAAATGTTTATCATGTCATGATTGAAGTCAGTTTGTCATTAAATTATCCTTGATATATATTATACTTGAAAATTATTTCTCTTAAAAATAATAAATGAAAATTATACCTACACCAAGTTACTTGATAAATAACATATTTTTATGTAATATACCTACTAAAGAAAGGAATTATGTTCCTGTATGCCTATAGAGGAAACTGTAAATAGCTAACGTTGTTTAGGTATTCTTTGCAAGATTTTAAATGTGATGAATTAAAAAACAAAATAGAATTTATAAGTTTATAATTACTAAAATATTCATAAGTATATCCAGTAACAAGTAACATATTTGTTCAAATCACGACTAACTTTGGTTTATGCACAAGCTATTCGTCGTATTGTCTTTCACGGAGTAAAATTAATTCATCGTCACTCGTTATGCACTATTTTTTTTGCGTTGATCAGTTTTACACTTTACCACAGAACAATAGTCCTCCGATCCTACTTTACAGTTGGAGTACATAGTTGAACATTTTTAATAAAAACAAACAAATAGAGTGGAGTACCTTACTGTCACGATTGTTTACTAATAATATGTTTTTACATTTTCGGTCATAGAGGTCGCAATACGCCAATTTATTAAATCACGCTATGGTTTCACTACCGTAGGGTTTATACATGATTGATATTCCAAATCATTTATAGTACCTCCACCTGCCACTAGATGTCTGTGTACTATTAAAATACAAGCTTAACAAATTAAAAAGTTAGCTTCATATATACTTCGATATTTTAAAGTACTTTTATATATTAATATAAACCCCGCGAGGGGGCGTTAAAAGCGTTAAACGCTTTCGCAAGAGACATTACAAGTTTCACTTCAAAAAAAAAAATTATACATACAGACTGAGATTGAGATGAATTGAGAACCTCATCCTTTTTTCGAAGTCGGTTAAGGGCCTCCAAGTGTCAACTTTTAGATAATTACTGTCCATGTATTGAAATAAAAACATTCTGATAATTTTGTTTTTTTCTGACATGTACCATCTACTACAGTCTATAATAAATCTATGTACAGTATTTTAGTTATGTTTGACATTATTCAATAAGTGTGTAAACATAAATAACTAAAAACAATGGAATTGTTGATTTGATAATTGGTGCAAATTTTGTGTGTGTTAATTAGCGGACATTTTACTATATTATGTGTTATCAATTTAAATTTTAGTCAATATTATATTGACTCGTCTGTATTTTAAATCAATATTAATTTTATGAAATTAAAAACGTCGCAATGTCATGTTACGAACAAATTAGTTTATTCAATAAGAACAAATAAATTAATTACATTATTTACAATATATACAATTAAAAAACTACTTAAAATCAAATTTCTCCGCATCTCGGTCTACTGGCAGCGTGCCCAGAAGACTGGCCGCATTGCCACGCTGAATGGCAATGCTAATCCTCTGTGCGAAGAATAGACCAGCCCTCTGGTCGCGAGAGGCTTCGATCAGCCTCTTTGCAAGATCTTTGTAAAGTGCACGAGCACTCGGACCCCATGTCCCCAAAGTCTCAACCCCAAACGGCTCAAACACATAGTCACCTACAAGGTTTCTGTATTTGTGCCGCTTGAGATTTTCTGCCGAAGCAGCAGCAGCACCGGCCACCTCCACCGTGCTTGGAAGATGCGATGGCGCAAGGGTGTCGACGCAAGTAGCGTCCCACGCCAAAGGCCTACCCATCCTCCAAGGCAAAAGAGACATCCCGTCCGGTCTCTTGCCATCATCGCGCACCAAACCGTTCGGTTCCAGAACGGCTGGTACACCGGCGGTGACAAGAGCACGACGGATAATGTCGTTGATGTTGGCGTGACGTGAAATGCGGCCGGCGCTCCTGGCGCATGAGAGGCCATGATGTCCCTTGCTGTCGAATGTTTATTCAATTAAATAATCATAAAAGATAATCATATGAATAAACCCTGATTAATCAGATATTAATCAGATATTAGTTATTAGTCACACACTTGCAAACCCAATGTGATACAATACTTATACTTGTTTTTTGGTAGTAGTTTTAATAGTGTTAGAAGCTTAAGGCGTGTTTCGTTCGGTAATAGAGATACTAGTGTCCAACCGAAGCTTCGGCTTCAGCTTTGGCCTAGAAGCCGATGGTCTCGCCGAAGGTCTAAAAAACGTCGGGATTAAACGAACTTTAACGAAAGACGGAGTGACTGACAGACCGGACTGCACTTAGTTCAGTATTTGTTTAGTGAATAACTAATACCAATAGTTATTATTAGTTAAAAGTTCAGTAAATTAATGAATTAATATAAGTTATGTATTGCTCATTAAAATTTTAAGTTTTCATTTTATAACTCTAGAACAGATTATTCTAGTGTATAATATTTTTAATATACTAACACGAAAAAAGATTAATAAAGTAGTAAGTTCATTAATTCAGTCGTCGTCGTTAATTTAGTCGTACGTCAACCAATGTTTTTCGTTGGTGGGATAGGGAAGGGGTTGTAAATGGGATGGCGAGGGGAGAGGGAAAGCCAGCGAAAAGCGATATGAGCCACTTTACGCCGATATTCTTCTAAAGAAGAATATCGGCGTAAAGTGGCTCAAAAGATGTAGATAATTTTGAACAGAATTATTAAATCACTAAGAGCTTACAAACCTTCGATTTCGGCTTCGGCCGAAGTTTGGGGAGATTGCCGATTAATCGGCTTCGGTTTCGGCCAAAAAAAGACCGTCGGTTGGACACTAAGAGATACCCTGAGACCTGCCCCTTTCAGGCAGCCATCGGACGAAGCAGCTACGACTTCTTGAGTTTACAGATTTCCATGAGTCATACTAGTCACTCTCATCAGGTGACCCGCTTGCCCGTGTTCCTCTTTTCCACATGAATATATATGTACATATTCTAAAGAAACCGGCCATAAAATTATAAATATAACGACGTAATAACAATGAAATTGCTCCGGAAAATGGCTTCGTTTTATATTTTTGGTCCAAAATTAATAACGGCACACAGCTGTTGTGCTGTTCCGTGAAAAAGTACAATGATTAAGAATTATGAGAATCCGTCGAATAATTTAATATGATAAGCCATTGGCGATATTGTTTTATAAAAATTATTGTAATGTTTATTAATCTAATCAAATTTAAACGCATAATACCTTTAGATTTAGTCATAGCACAGTTTATTTTCATATTATTACGAGAATTAAGTAAAAAAAAATGTATTTGATTTTGATGATTATGTTTTTGAACTGTTCAATCTTAAGGAATATCGTGATTTTTTTATGTGATAGGAGGGCAAACGAGCTGGCGTGTCACCTGACGGTATGCAACCAACACCACCCATGGACACCAGCAACACATATAGTATTACTGTTGCGTTGCCGACCTTTAAGGGATAGGGGATAAGGAAGGATGGGGAAGGGGGTGGGCCTCTGGGTACCTCTATCACCGAACGAAACGCGGTATGAGCCACTTTACGTCGATCTTCTGTGAGGTAGTGGTATTTCACCGGTCGAGCCGGCCCATTCATGCAGCGAATTCCTTGGCTCTAGACTAAAGGCCGAAGAAAGAGAAGAGATTAATTGTTGCCCTGCATGAGCTGGTATTTTACACAGAGAATTAGCATCATCATTCAGCGTCATGTTCTTCTGGGCACGCTACTAGCATACATCTTTGTTACAGCAACTTCTTACTACATAATTAGTGATTAACGATAAAAAATGAATGTATCCAAAAAAGACAACTAAAATACGTCATAGAAATTACCACTTACAAAACCATTTTATTCAAATAAACATGCAATTGAATATGAAGTCTTTACTAAAATGGCTATACCAATATTGTAACACATTTAGAACGACAAAAATATGACTTATTAGGTTGATAATAAGAATAAATAGGATCGCAAATATGACATTGTATTTCGTGTTTGAGACGAAAACTCATGAATAGATATTGCGATGACGGAACCGACCGCGGTAAAATTAGAATTTTATATATTGTACAATTATTGTTTTATCTGTTTAGTGTCGCGTTTATGATGTATGGCTACCAAGGGTGCAGTAATATTGTTCCACAAGCATCTCTTTATATTATGTTGGAAATAATATTTCTAATATACAGTATATTTCCCTTAGCTACGGCAAAATATATTTTATACCTCATATATTTATATTCATACCTGACACTGGCAAGGTTGAGTTTTGATTTTCAATAATCCTAAAAGTATGGACTAGTATAAAAGTACTGATTGTCATGATCAATAATCATTCATTCGGTCAGATTCATTCGTACACGAGTAATTACACATTCACTCCATAACTAGTAAATTGCCGTTGTCTTTTAACAATTCAGAATAAATATATATTTGCGTATAACGATAAGATTAAAAACCAAATTACTTGAATATACAAATCGTGTTATTCTTCTAAAGACATCATTTAAACTTGAGAATAATCGCATAATTAAATATTAAAATAAATGTATGAAATATAAAAAAGCACTCAGAGAGAGAGAGAGAGAAAGAGAGTCCAGAAACAATGAATAAACATTCTCTAACAGTGCGTACTTAAATTAATTGAAGTGTAACAGACGGACACCCGTTATTTAAGAGGCTGTCATCTGCAGACATTTTGAAACGTGACTAAGCAGAGTGTTCCGCTGCTGTATCACGACTTTGTTATAACTGATTATGTCCGGGGTATAAATTATGGCATTTATTTTAAATTGTTGTACAACGGCACCGTCGGGGGAATTACTTTAGAAGGGCACATCGACAGATTTCGGCAGAAAAATATGAAAATATTAGTATAGACTTTAATAGGAAGATTATTATGTAAGGGTTTCGGGATGATAACTTAAAAAAGTGTGACCTAATTAATCTAAGATATTGGTTTTAGTGGACCCACGCAATCTCTTACATGAATGAGCCGATTTAGTTGTGATAAACCGTGACCTCTCTTAATATCATCATCATATTATTAACATCTCGTAAAGTGGCTCATACCGCATTTCGTTTGGTGTGAGAGGTGTCCAGAGGCCCAACTCTTTAATACCTCCCCTTTCTATATTACTTTCGAACTCTGCTTTATCTCATCTAAACCGTGGTTTTACGGTGGTACGTGGGTATACGCAGTTCACTGCGTAAATAGGCTGGCTCGACCGGTGAAAAACCGCGACCTCTCGGAACATCGACGTAAAGTGGCTCTTCCCGCGTTTTGCTCGGTTAGAGAGGTATCTGAAGGCCCAACCCCTTTCCCCGTCCCCTTCTCATCGCACTTTCGACCCCTTCCAACGGAAAGGGTCGAAAGTGAGCGAGTGATTGTTGCTCACCATCAGGTGACACGCTTGACCATTTGTCTACCTAAACAATTAAAAAAAAAACTGACAAGTCGCAATGTAACTGTAATACTAGCTGTAAACAGCGCTCCCATAAGAATATAAATAATGGGAAAAAATCTTTTAAAACGTATGATGTTTACTTTATGTATACATTCTTTATACTGGGGTAACTGCAATACAGTGAGAACAGTCAGGTGTTAAAGGCTTGAAGGTATAAATATTATAATAATATCACACGTTAATATATTACGAGATCTAATGCATCACAAACATGACTCCTAAAAGTCCTTCATAAACACCGTCCTGACTCTGAACATAAAAATTGGCAATACAATAATAACTCCATCAAATACGAGTCGAGTATACACACGCAAGGTTCCGTATTGCGACATGTTTTGTTATTATTTAACAATCAGCACATATAATAATATAAAAAATGTAGTAATAATGTTTATATTTACAAAGATAAAGTGAGATTTTGCTCGCTCATACTAGCCCAATCGGATAATTATCCTGAATTTAAGCAAAGCCTGTATTTTTCCTGTTTGTGAATAAAGCTTCAAGGTAACTCCAGTAACGAACAATATTATTATCCGGAATTTCATTCAGCACATGTTTTTTTTCAGAATAAATAGTAGCATACCAATTTTTTTTAGGGACGGCAGGGGGCAGTTTGATACTCCCAAAACAGTAAACTGCAATCCGATCCTAGGGTTACAACCTACACTTTACTTTTGTTTCACCAAAATCTGTGCATCCAATTAACATGATATAAGTACATTGACAACACAATTTCACGACATGTTTTTTCATTAGGTATAACGAATAGCTTGACTTAAGACACATGGAATGTAAAAATTTAAATAATCTTTTTCTGGTATGATTGAACACATTGCACAGATATTTATTCGGATAGGGTTCCGTTATATATTTCTGATATTGCGATACCCTAATAAATTATGTCTCCGTCACCTGTTGCATACTTGATTCACGCGACGTCAGTCATGTCACTGCCTGCCTTCGTCCACGTTAACATCATATCAGAGTTATTAATTTATTATTTTACAGCAGCAGTACGTATATTTCATTTTCAATTTTACCAATTCACCAGTTAATATAATTCTTTAGATAGTCAAGAGCTTTTGTTTTCCGAACTCTGATTGAGATATCTGGAAATCGAATCCGATGGTTTTCCTAATATTTTACATACATACATACATACATAACTTCACGCCAAATCCCTTGCGGGGTAGGCAGAGAGAACAGAGCGCCATAGGGCACGATTCTTACACACCTCACTCGCTTCGTTGACTTTCATAACTCTTTTCATGCACGCGCGTCGGTTTTTGAGGCTCTTAACATCACCTTCCTCCAGAACACGTTCTATTTGGTCTTGGAATGTGTGTCTTGGCCGTCCTCGACTCCTACATCCGTCCGCTTTTGCATTGTATATCTGCTTAGTCAGTCTTGCGTCAACCATTCTTTCTACATGTCCGAACCATCGGAGCATGCCCTTTCTTACTTTTACACCGACACTCTCTTTCAAATCAACTTCCTTCCTTACAACCTTGTTTTCTACGCGGTCAGCGAGAGTCACTCCGCAGATTTTGCGTAGAGCCCTCATTTCTACCGCGTTTATTCTACTTTCATGCACACTCTGCCATACCCAGCTCTCGCTTCCATAAGTTAGTGTTGGGATCAGGACTGCATTGTGGATTGCTAACTGGGCCTTTCTGCTAATATTTTTTGCGCCCAGGAATCTGCCCAACACTCCGTTTACGCTATTTCCTATCGCCACTCGTCTTTCTACATCCGCGGTGTACCTTCCATCTCTGCTAAAAGCGCATCCAAGATATACAATTTCATTCACCTGTTCCAGCACTACATCATCAACCATTATCCTTGCATCTGTTCTGGATTCCTCCCTTTCAAACACCATTACTTTCGTTTTCGTCGCATTCAACTGCAAGCCTTTAATCATGCAATCATCTTTCATAGTAGTGACTAGTGTTTGCAGGTCCGACGGCGATTCGGCTAGAAGCACGGCGTCATCGTCGTCGTCGTCTAATATTTTACGATGATTATATTTGATAAATATCGATGATGCATCATCCGTATACTACTCTGTGTAAAAAGTTTCGGGTATATGTCAATAAAGAGACCCGCGTAAAAGAGGTCGTTCTAATTTTTTTACTGCATGTTGGTAGCACTGTACTGATTTAGCGCGCAAAATTTGAACGGGATCTGTCATTTAATTTGTTTTAAACTAAACTTTTTGTTGGTCATAGTTTTGAGTCCTCGGCGATTTTTACAATGGAAAATATTGTTGAACAAAGAGTGTGCCTTAAATTTTGTGTTTCGAATGATATTTCATGTGGTGAATCACTAAAAATGTTGCGAAATACCTACGGCGAATCATGTATATCGAAAACAGGGGCTTATGAATGGTATAAGGCTTTTAAAGAAGGCCGAGAAGTAGTAGTAGACTTGCCTCGTTCTGGTAGACCTTCAATCGCTACGACCAAAGAAAACATCGACAGAATCAAGAAGCTAGTGCTCGAAAATCGACGTATGAGTCTGAGAGAGTTGGCTAGTGAGGTGAATATCTTTTAAGTCCGTCCACAATATTCTCATTGACATTTTAGGCATGAAACGCGTCGCCGCTCGACTAGTTCCAAAAGAGCTCAATTTTGTTCAAAAAGGGCAGCGAAAGCATGTCGCTGAAGACATGGTTTCCCGAGCTTCTACGGATCCGACCTTTATGAAACGTATAATAACTGGCGACGAGACATGGGTTTATGAGTATGACATGCAAACAAGCCAACAGTCTTCAGAATGGCGTCTCGAAAACGAGCCGAAACCCAAAAAACCGCGGCAAAGTCGCACCAAAATCAAGGTGATGCTGACAGTTTTTTTTGACTACCGTGGTGTGGTTCACTCCGAATTCCTTCCAGAGGGAGAAACAGTGAATAAAGAATATTATTTAGGCGTCATGAAGCGTTTGCGTGAGAGTATCCGCCGAAAACGTCCAGATTTGTGGCGACACAACTCATGGATGCTGCACCATGATAATGCACCATCACACACAGCCATTATAGTGAAAGAGTTGTTAGCGAAAAATTCAACAAACGTTCTCGACCAAGCACCCTATTCACCTGATATGGCTCCGTCTGACTTTTTTTTATTTCCCAAGTTAAAATTACCACTTCGAGGAAAACGTTTTGAGTCAATAGAAGCCATAAAAGAAAATTCGCTGAATGAGCTAAAGGCCATACCGCAAATAGCCTATGAAAAATGTATGGAAGACTGGGTGAAGCGGTGGAGATGTTGTATTGCAAGCGATGGGGCCTACTTTGAAGGCGATAAAATAAATTTAGATGAATAATTTGTATTTTTTGTTTTATTGACAAATGCCCGATACTTAGTACACAGAAGGTATATTTTTTTTTACAATTTCTTAATCAAACAGACAATCGTAGGAGTCGAGGAAGAAGGCACCTTCCGCGACCAAATTTATAGCATTTTGTCAGAATTTGATGAATTGCTTGAATGTCTAAAATTAGAAAATCAAAGAAACTTCTTGCTGCGTACTCCACGAGATTCTTGTGTAAAGGCGTAACGTTGGCGTAAAATCTTCATATTAGCATCACAAATAAGATAAAGTAATACTATTTTTTACTTTAAGCAATTAGGAACATAAAAAGATCGACGTCCTATTTAAATTTTACCATATTATGCACATTTATTTGCACGGTTTTACAAAAAATAAATATACATACGACCACTTTGGCTTCCAGTAACGTATTTAAATGAGGGTAAACAAAATTGTCCACAATTAGGGAGGCTAATGAAGTAGCGCAGTGTTAAATACTAATCGTGAAGAACTTCAGCGTGGATACACGGTTTGTAGTCGAACGTAGTCTCGGGTTCGAATCCTGTCTCTCACTAATAACGAATTATTGCCCATCGGGTTCAATTTGATTAGTTGTTGTTGTTATTTATCACTCGTAACTTTATGTTCGACTTTATGTTTTAAAATTTGTAATATTTATACGATACAAAGGAATGCACCTTAACTTAATATTTACTAAATTGCATTCTCTGGAGTGGTAGCTGAATCGCTTGTCTGTCTCCTCTACCTGCAAGCCTCCAGGCTCGATTGCAAGACGTTAAGCCAGATGATTGGCATTCAATTAACGCAACCAATTTCCATCAGGATTTTGACGTATTAGATTTCCAATTCATATTCATATTAGAACCTCGGTGCCAACTAGTAATTTGCATGTAAATAATTGGTGTTTAAAAATCTATCTGTGCGAAAGGTCTCGGATTTTTTTTATGGGATAGGAGGGCAAACGAGCAGGCGTGTCACCGGGATAATAAGTGACCAGCGCCGCCCTGCAACACATTAGTGTTACAGTTACAGTAGGATAGGAAAGGATGGGGACCCCTTTACCTTCCCATCCTTCTGCCTTAAAGGTGGGCCTCCGAGCACCTCTCTTACCGAACGAAACGTGGCATGAGCCACTTTACGTCGATATTCTGAGAGGTCGTGGTATTTCACCAGTCGAGCCGGCCCATCCATGCAGCGAACTGCGTAGTTCTACCACAGATTGGAAGTAAATTATTGTATTTCTTTAGTAGCTTAGCACTTCGCCTTTTTATTATAAGCTTGAAAGGTAAAATGTCAATCATATATAACTAGAAGAAAAATAATGATAAAAATATGTACCCGGCATTCCTTATAAGCTCCTATCCTATTTATAGATTTCGCCCTGTGTGAAGGGGGTGGAGTCTGCACTAAATTTGTGCAAATCAATGCTGAGGGCTCCTGCCACTGCGCGTTGTGCGTCAATTGTTCCGTAATTGTCAATCAATACGTCAATTAATTTCGTTTGACAGAGAATTTTTTTTCACATACTTGGGAGCACAAAAAAAAGTAACTCCACGCCTTTACGTACCCGAAGGCGTAGACAGCGCCTGTTAAAACATCGACCCGCCGAATCATCACATCCATATAATCCATCCATGGAATTGCCATACATCGGGCACCAAGTAGTCAGTCACCGATATTAATCACACATAACTTTCGAAAAGAGTTCTGAGAAGCTGAGTATGTAGTCCAGCATCGAACCCGAAATCAGAAGCGGGGAGCACAAGTTTGGAGGACATTTCTTAACAGCAAATAAAATCCACCATTTGACCACTTACTTCCACTCCGCGGTAGGCGAAGAGAACAGGGTGTCGTTAAACACGATTCTTACTCACCTTGTCTGTTCTGTGACGTTTTTTATGCACATTATTTTAAATTTACAAAAATTAAAAAAAATCCGTTGATAAAAACCCACCATGATTCAAATTCGAGACATCTGACTGTAAAGCGGAATGTCGAACCAGTAAGCCACCGCGACGATATACCGTGGTAATCATGCCCCGACTAGTTGTATAGTAGTCAGGCATGATTACCACTAACTACCCTCGCATAATAAAAGGTGTGACGCGTATATACGAACGTAATCTTCGTACTGAATTTTACATTTTATGGAACTTATTAAATTGTAGAACACAAGGCCTTAGGGACAGCTGTCACAGATTCAAAAAGTTAGCCAAGAGAAGAGATTATCAATTATTACAATATGCTAACCAATCCCTTATATTATTAGATCCATTAGATTATTCCAGCAAGAGATTAATTATTGAACTAACTTTATCTACTGTTTCTACTTTCAAAACACTATTTATTTCTATTAGGGTTATTAAAAAAAAGGCATTTCTATGATCAAATTGAACGCGTCCTTATGAATAATTGAGTGATGAATGATTTCAAAAGCTTTTAAACCTATGAAAGAAGCGAGTAAGGTGTCTAAGAATCATGCCTTAGGGCTCTCTATTCTTTCTGTCTACCCCGCTAGGGACTTGGCGTGAAGTCTGAAAAAAATAGCGTTTTGATTGTATCTTCACTCCTATAATACTCAAAAGTGTAGACTGAAATAATTCCTCGGCGATGAGGATTATTTTTTTATTCCCAAATGCTTCGAAAGACATTTTTTCTTTGACCAAAATCAATTCAATAAAATCTATAACGATGTTATGATAAGTACAAAAGTAATTCGCAATTTGCCAAATCATCGCGCAATCAAATGATACTTCATTTTCAATTTTATTGAGCAATTGATATGGACAACGCTGAGTAATAATATTATTCCATCATCCATCAATTTGAGTATAGAAAATAAATAACCTCTCTGTAATGCCTATGTAAATTTAAAAAGAACTTTTATCCTATTTATTACGTGTACGTTACGTACTATTTCACTTCAATCTGCTTCTCTTATTGTAATTAGGAACTAATTTTATAAACCATATTTTAAAAAAAGGAAAATAAATTAAATATAGGGAATTATTAACTATAGTATTGGTAATATATCCAACTTCACAATTTATTCTCCTGTTAATAAAAAACTGAAAAGAGAGTCTTCGATTCAACAATACGTTGTAATGGGTTACAAATTGGCAAATTGTGTTTAAAATCATGAAATAAAACCAAAACTTAAACATCAATACCTCTGGAATTATCGGTATAACATATAGGGCTGAGACATCCTCTCGATAAAATGTAACGCACTAGCAAAGACAATACTTCTGTATATTTTATTCAGCCTCCCGACAAAGGAGCCATTCAATTCAGCGGGGGCTACGGTTTTGTAAATTATTCAGGGATAGAACCTCACTGAATCAATCCCTACCGCGATAGGTGTTACGTTACCTGTGACCCCTATATAATACTATGTACATGAGTATATCCTTTATATTGTCACGACTTAATAAACTTGAGCTCTATTGTACCATAGATTCATTATCCACCAATTACGTTACGGAAAACTAAATATAATTGAAATGATACGGCTATATCTTCTAATATATAAAATTCTCGAGTCTAGATGTGCGTAATTGAACTCCTCCGAAACGGCTTGACCGATTCTCATGAAATTTTATGTGCGTGTCGGGTAGGTCTGAGAATAGGACAACATCTATTTTTCATCCCCCTAAATCACAAGGGTAGCCCACCCCTCAATTTTTTTTTTAATTTTTCCACATATTTCTGTTTCTTATTTTATTTATAAAACGGGATACAAAAATACATGCAACCCTAAATTTTCAACCCCCTACGATCAACCCCTAGTTTTTAAATTTTATTTTTCGGCAAGACAACGTTTGCTGGGTCAGCTAGTATTTATTATACAAACATAAATTGCTTGAGTATTTAGAGCCACGCGGTACGCTGCATGAATGTACTAGCTCGACGGTCGAAAAACCACGACCACTAAGAAAATTGACGTAAAACGTTTTGTGTGAGAGAAGTATTTAGATTCTTGCCCCTTTTCTCTTTCTCTCCTATCCTATCTTAAAGAAGGGTGCCCAACTGTGAGAGTAACGGTGTAGCGAAGTCCATGGGAAGCGCCAGTTGATTACCACCACGTGATACGCTTGATCAATTGTCCTCCTGTTGAATAAAATGTGTAGTACATTGATATCCACGGTCCATGACTTATGCATGTCATACATAAGACATTCAGCTTTAAAACTATACATAATTGAAGTAACTAATAAAATATTTTTATACTACTTGAGCGCTGTCTGAAGATGCAAAAACTACTATTATAGGAGTATTGATTTTCATATGTGAACTAACATTTTTGGATTTTTTTTTACACACACATAAATAAAATTCAAGCAAGTCTTTTTATGGTATAGGAGAGCAAACGAGCAGGCGATTCACCTGATGGTAAGCGACCAGCGCCGCCCTGTAACACATATAGTGTTATAGTTGCGTTGCCGAATTTTAAGGGAGTAGGATAGGAAATAATGAAGAAGGGAGGTGGACCTCCGGCTACCTCTCTCACCGAACGAAATGTGGCATGCACCACTTTACGTCGATCATCTAAGAAGTCGTGTTATTTCACTGGTCGAGCCGGCCCATTCATACAGTGAACTGCTTGGCTCTGCCACTATATAATGTCTTGATATCCTCGAACCCCAAACTAAAATAATGATGGTTCAACAAAATAATTTCCAATCATAAACATGCCAGTTATAATAATAATGTAATATTGCTCTTTTATATAGTAACTAAGCGTTATCATCGTTTTCATTATAGGAAAAATAATACCGTATTACAGAAAACCTTTGCGAAAAATTATTGTTGTTCTGTTACTTCGTTAATTAAAAGATCTCCTTTGTTGTTTCAGTATTTCCTGTTTCCCTCCTAATGCCCTCTTCGCGTGGCTTAAACACCAGACAAGAAAAAAATAATACTCAATCAATACAGACGCCTGGCCCAGATTTTCTTTTTTTGTTTTTGGTAATGGAGAGATTTTTCATGTTATTTTTATTTTGTATACTATATTTATATTAAAAAATGACTTATATTTTACTGAATACCATACATTAACATACTCTTACACTAATTAAAATACATACATTGAAATTTATTTTTTCTATTCTGTGCACGTTTCTTAATAATAATAATATCTTGGACACAAATCACACAGCGCCCTCTAGTTCCAAGCTAAGCAACTAAATGCTTGTGTTATGGATACTACATAACGGATAATAATACATATATACTTTTCTTTTGTAAATACATACTTATACATAGAAAAACACCCAGACGCCACACAAATATTCATGTTTGTCACAAATATTTGTGCTCGGGCGGGAATCGAACCCCCGACCTCGTTGCTGCAGCCGGTAGTTTTACCAATGTGCCACGAGGCTCGTAATGCTTGCTTATCTTCCAAATATCGCATTGAAATAATTTTATGAAGCTATATTCCTGTAAAGTGTTGAGCTTGCATACATATTTACAATACTATATCCATCTGATTCGTATTCAACAACTGGCCAGTCCACCAATCCAGTACAACGGATCTTTGTAGATGACATTTTATTTTAGATGGCCGAATGTCCGGACGTTAACGGTAAGGGCACGAAGTCACGTTTCTCAAATGAAGCAGAACGCTTCGAGCGCCTGTGCGTTACGTATTTATAATTGGAAATGGAAGATACCACGACTGACATGTGCAGAATACATATTGCAGAACTGGATTGAAAATTAAATTTGTAATTGCCAATTAGATTTTAAGACAAAAATGAAGATGAAATATTTGGTATTTGTATATCTCTCATAGACAATAATAAATTGTAATGGTGAATAAAAGACCTCAGATGGAGAGTCATTCGATAAATCACCTAAACATAAATGCCTAATATCTCTCACGGTCGAGCGAGTTTATTCCTTTATACCTATCGCATCAGTCGTAAAGATTTCTACTACTTGCACAATTTAATTTTGACATTTGGCACTGGCAAATACTCAAATCGAGTAGAGCTAAAACGATAAAAAAAATCTACATTTGAATGGGTTCGTACTTTAAACTGTGGAACGAATGTTTTACCTGTCGTCACATCATCCTTTTTCGAACCAAGCAAGGACCGGATCTTAAGAACGATACCTTTTGTGTAAAACTCTTAGTAATAAAGGCTTCAGGCGCATGAATTTAATAGAATTAGGGTTTCTTATTATGTCCTCACAATGCTCACACGTATTGTGTACCCACTACACTATTTTACGAGTGTGCATTGTGAGTTTCGATCACAATTTTCTCAAGATAGTATTCAATAGATTACATTCTTATTAGACAGTATTGTTCTTAGCCGGCAACTCTCTGATACGAAAATCACGACAAACCTATCGAGTGGGTAGTATTTAATTGTTAGATGGATCCTTATAAATATTTGGGTGTTTTACAAAAATAAAAACATTAACATAACTTCCCGCCTTTACTACCCGAAGGTGCCGGCAGCGGCTGCTAAGTAGCGACTCGTCGTTGTGTTTATGTTCCAAATGGAATAGCATCTATTGCCAAACAGTGGGGACAATCTTTTGTGTCATCGATATTTATCACATATAACTTCCGAAAAGTTACTAGTGTGAGCCCAGATTCAAACCCACGACTTTTAGATTTAGGAAGCGGATTCTCGACCGCTGGACCACCAAAACCACGATACTATACAAACATAGACATATGAATTTTTCAACAAAATTTTTCGAGTATACCAGAATTTCAACCCGGGTAAGTTAAAATATTTCTAATTTACCAAATTATAATTTTTATATTATTAAAATAGATATAATTTACAATAATAATATAGAGCTACTGAAACTGAATATATCTATTTTATATGAACCAACAAATATATAAAATATCCCCGCATCAAGAGACTCTGGAGCGTTTTCTATAGAAATACTTTCGAAGCAAGCTGAAGATTGCACCAATTCCCTGGATTATTTACAATTTATGACCAGACATCGATATCTAGATAGAGTACCTATATTTCTATTTTATTGTTTGTAAGCTTCATTACTTATCTTAGCAATATATATTTATGTATGACAGTAGTAGTATATTTTTCATATATATTAACTATTACATAAATAAACTAGATACAATTATTCTACTTATATACGATGAAGATGCCTTTACATACGATGAAGAAAATATGCCAAAAATATTATATTACATTTAAAACAGAACTTTGAGCTAACGCAGTAAATATAATAATGTGTGGAGTTTCTCCGCGCTAAAAAAGTGAAACTTTGTCATAAACATTCAATTATAACACACTTTAAAAAGAGTACATCTTACTTATGTTACGACGGGCCTCGTGGTGCATTGGTAAAACTACCGACTGTAGAATCGAGATTGGAGGGTTCGATCCCCACTCGAGTATAAATCTTAATCTGGGTCTGGGTAGTCTGGTAGAATAACTACTCCTCTATTTTGGAGGATCTGCCATATTCTACTTCGCATTATTCTTCGATTTACTCCCAACAAGGTCTTTCATTTGGTGGCCATATTGTAGAAATGCATTATAAATACTTATTCCGCAATACTAAATTTAGATTGACGTCACATAATGTCACGGGCATGGCCTTACATGGTGAAATACCACATCCTCTCGGAATATCAATATAAAGTCACCCCTTTTCCTCCATCCTTGCCATCCCACTCCCGTAAAGGGGGACGTAACTATAACACTTTGACGGGCCTTGTGGCGCATTGGTAAAACTACCGGCTGCAACAATGAGGTCGGGGGTTCGTTTCCCACCCGAGCAGAAATATTTGTGACAAACATGAATATTTATGTGGCATTTGGGTGTTTTTCTATGTATTATAAGTATGTATTTACAAAAGAAAAGTATATATGTATTAATATTCGTTATCTAGTATCCATAACACAAGCATTTAATTGATTAGCTTGGAACTAGAGGGCGTTGTGTGTATTGTGCCCCAGACATTAGATATAGATATTACTTTCTATTTTGCAGCTGTCACACACGCTTGGTTATATCTACTCCATCTCATAAAAAAATGATTAAAAGATAATAGTAATTGGTGTACGAAGTTGTTATCATCATTTCATTACATGGTATAAAACAAAGTTGCTTTCCGCTGTCTGTCCCCTTATATGCTTAGATCTTTGAAACTACGCAACCGTTGCGGGTAGATTTTTTAATAGGTAGGGTGTCAGCAGGGGGGTATGTATAATTAATGTATGTATAAATAAAAAATACTTTTGATTCGAAACAAAGTTCGCCTGGTCAGCTAGTATTCTATAAGCTAGGTTCTACCACCTGCACCTGTAAAATCAAATAATATTTACTTACGAATTCAAACGACTATTCGTAACAAATTATTTGAGTTGTCAAACCGCTACATGTGTTTCGTTTTCGTGATTGTACGTGATCCCCGTACAAATTTACACGTGCCTCGGAGAAAACTTGGTATTGAATAATATGGCTGGTTCATTGACTTGACAACCAAATACTTATTTTACACGACGATCCCAAAAAAAGAGTATGAAGTTTTGAGCTTCAATCATTTTGTATGTCCGTGTGGATATACAAAATGATTGAAGTTCCGGTAGATGTACGCAATGTAAATAACAATTCAACCAGAATTGGGATTAATAAATCACTGGGACATAATACCACGAATTAAAATTAAAATGCGTATGTCCTTCTTCCGGTTACCTCTTTCAGATTATTTAAGGAGCATATATATTCTTACGTCGATATTCTGTCAGGTCATGGTATTGAACCTGGTCGAGCTATTCCAGTCATGGCTCTACTAGTGTAAAGTGGTAATGTGTAAACTTATTGCATATTGAGATACTTCTAACTGATGATGAAAATTATCCTATTTGGACTATCATTACAATTTTACACATTATTAATTCAAATCATTTTATATTCCCTATATTTGTTCTATCAAACTACTCTTTACAAGGAAATATATATTATTTTTGAATCGTTAAATTAAATTAAAGTTTGAACACAAAATATTTTAGTGAAGTGTAATGCTATTAAAAGTGTCGATTTATTGCTCGTAAACACGTGTCTTGTTACTTATTTAGATCTTTGTGTCATGCATATTTTATTTCACTATCTTTTATATCTTCCTTATTATTTTATTTCCTTCACGCCTATTTCTACCCAAACGTGTAGGTAGCGGCTATTACGCCTCCCCAGGCTAAATTAAAACGCGAAACCTATTGCCATACTTCAGTCATCGATATCCATGATGACCGTTACCTCAATGTCCTCATAATTTTATGGGCTTTCAAATCGAAATTAATTCAAACATTGTTAAAAATAATATAAAGTTGTAAAATAAAATATAACCTTTTCATATAAATGTAATTTTCACTTAAATTCAAACGAAGTACAGAAACATCTATCCCGTTTTGGAAAGTTGAACTATCATAAAATGCACGTTTCACAATAGATTGAGTTCTTAGCATGTACGAAGGGGGACCAAGATTTACGAGCGGCACCACGTCAATTCAAACTTTGCCCAACGAGAAGACTGACCTTCAAATTTATGGAAAAGACATGACTATTATATCAAAGACTAGTTGGATTCCGTTCGAATGTTTTTTTCTCTATTTTTTTTTTGTTATCCACATTAGTAATATTAATAAATGTGTACAGTTTTCAAATTGTAAATATCTAATTGTGTACAACCAATAAAAACATAATTTATTAATAAATAATATTACTTCACGCCTTTTCTACCCGCAGGTGTAGACAGCGGCTGTTAAGCCTCCTTTACTAGTTTTACCTTTATTACTTTTACTAATGTAAATAACAAAAAGAAAAATAGAGAAAAAACATTCGAACGGAATCCAAGACGAGGGTCTAGCCGTTATATTTACGTCCCAAATTTAATGGGTGTCCAACCTATTGCCATACTGAGCACAAAGTTTTCAGTGATCGCTATTTATCACACATAACTATCAAAAGTTTCGAAAAGCCATTGTTGTGTGCCAGGATTTGAACCCTCTACTTCTTGAATCAGAAGCGGGGTGCTACCCACTGCGCCATCGAGACTGTTACAGTCTTTAACAAGTAAACAAAATAGTATTTAATTGTGTACAATCAATTAATACTTAATTTAATAATTAATACTTTTTAATATTTTTAAATTTTGGAAGGTTCTTTTGTTACTCAAACACGTAAGTAGGAAATATAAGTACGTAGGAAAACACTCAGCAAACGAGAGGTGATACAATGGTACATAATGTAATATATTTAATATTGATTAAATTGTGTTTAAAGAACATAGAGATATAACAGTAATGCCGAAATATATAATTACATATTGGCCTACAGGAGTGTTAGCTTGGTCTAACGATCCAATTCGATAATCACAATTTTAACCCTTGAAGTGACTAAAATATTGATGTTAATACGAAATAATCTCAAGTGAACATATATAATATATTTGATTCATAATTATATTATATATATAAACTAGCTATATATGTGGATTGTGGTTCACGACTAACTTCTAGCATTCGCTAACTCAGTTTGTACCTCAGTCCTGAAGCTACAGAAATCGGTTTACGGCAAATATATGGCGCAATTCAAAGCATAAAGCGGTTTTGTTATTTAGATATGTATATATTTTGTTAAAATTATGACTCCACATTTCTTTCAATTGGAGTAGTAAGACATTACTGTAAACAATTATTTTGATACGTAACATCACGCCTATACTTACCTCGTATACCAGAGGTCTCGATGTCCTAGTGTTTCATTTATTTAGTAGTAGTAGTAAAAGCGTGCAAACAGTTTTTGTAGAATTCGCTTCCTGGCTGGAAAACTACCGTAAGAACTTGAGTATTTCAGTGGCCTTAGGTTCAAATCCCGGTATGCACATGAAATATCAGAAAGCTTTTCAGAAGTTATGTGTAATTAAGAAAATAAAGAAATAAATTTCAATTTATGTATTAAAGATATATTTTGCACTAGAAAATTACTCGCTATTTAATCGGCACTTAATAGGATATAGATTTATGTTTTGTGAAAACACTTCGTAATATTGTGACTATATTTTAATAACGGATCGCTACCGCTCATTACTCAATCGCTTCATCACACGTATCAAACATACGACTTTGCACTCAACTTTGCTTATTAGATTGTTTTGTTCCAAGCTTACAAATTAAACAAGTCACACACCTTAGTTTCGTTTGTGCCATCTTAATTTTACGAGTTTATTACTTGGTTAAACCATTTAATTCAACTGAATTTGAACAATCTCTTATTAATATTGTAAAAGAGGCAGAGTTTGTTTGTTTATAAGCGCATTAATTTCAAAAATTTATGATAATATTTCACAAATAGGTTTAAATAAAACAGACTGTTAAAAATACTCTATAGTATATTTATAACTATTACAGGTAGAGAAACGTAAGTCGTTCGGATGATATAATTTTGATAAATAACATAACTTCACGCCTTTTTCTTCCTGAAGCTGTACGCAGCGACTGTTAAGCCTCAAATCGCTGACTATGACATACACCTTCCGAAAAGAATCCCGAGATGCTGATTGTGTGAGCCCGTAAACGATTCCATGACTTATGGAGCGTGATCACCGGAGTACCACGACTAAGTTTATTTTAATACGTTTAGATAAATTGCTTTATAAAATATTACTAATATTCTAACTGACCGCGTAGAAAATAAGGTTGTAAGAAAGGAAGTTGGTTTGAAAGAGAGTGTCGGTGTAAAAGTAAGAAAGGGTATGCTCCGATGGTTCGGACATGTAGAAAGAGTGGTTGATGCAAGACTGACCAAGCAGATATACAATGCAAAAGCGGATGGATGTAGGAGTCGAGGACGGCCAAGACACACATTCCATGACCAAATAGAACGTGTTCTGGAGGAAGGTGATGTTAAGAGCCTCAAAAACCGACGCGCGTGCATGAAAAGAGTTATGAAAGTCAACGAAGCGAGTGAGGCGTGTAAGAATCGTGCCCTATGGCGCTCTGTTCTCTCTGCCTACCCCGCAAGGGATTTGGTGTGAAGAAAAAATAAATTAATTACCTTATTTACAACATATTCAATTAAAAAACTGGCTGAAATTAAATTTATCCATATCTCGAAAAAACAGAAACTTTGAAGTTGATGATGTTTTTGAGCCGTTTGGGGATGAGACTCTGGGAACCTGGGGTCCAAGTGCACGTGCTCTCTATAAAGATCTTGCAAAGAGACTGATCGAGACCAGAGGGCTGGTCTATTCTGCGCACAGAGGATTACCATTGCCATTCAGCGTGGCAATGCGGCCAGTCTGACGGGCACGCTGCCAGTAAACTGAGATTCCACAAATTAAATAATCTTCAACGATTACAAAACACATGACCTATTTTTTTACAGTTTATTTCCATACCAAAAAAAATATAGAATTTATAAAATGATGTCCTCACATTTACTGGAGAGACGTAGCCATCTGCTACGAATGTTACCTACGCTGCGTAGGCGTAATGCTACGAAGTACCTACTAAATAATGCGCTACGCTTGCCGCATTTACGTATGTTTTAAACGTGTTCCGCATACAAGGATTGTTGAATTAGCTACTTATTATACCGTATTGCTAATGCCACACTATTCAATGTAAGAGAAAATGCAATGACCCAGTGGCTATTGATTGCATTTATATAAGCCGCTGTATCCCAATGTCGCCGTAGAGCCACACAGATTATTGTATAAACGAGCAGGCACAACTGAGCAAGTGCTATGTTAAGTGGCTCAAGCCGTCATTCCGTTCGCTGAGATTCATGACCCAGGCCCAATCACTTCCTAACTCCAGGAAAGAAAGATGGAGCTTTCATTCAGTAATGAAAGCCCCATCTTTCTTTTAGACTAGACTAGACTAGATTGAAAACTATACAAAAAGACAAAGCAAAAGCTAATTGTTTATTTTAAACAATATTTCACCACTTTTTATATTATACTGATGTCCATGTGTGTCGCTAGTCGGCTGCAAGCAGCTCGCTCCACCTACCCGCTAGGTCTTTGCACTCTATAATATAAAAAGCGGTGAAATATTGTTTAAAATAAACGATTAGCTTTTGCTATGTCTTTTTGTATTGTTTTCAATCTAGTCCAAGAACTCTAAAGGGTACTCAGATATATGATACAAGTAATAATTTGCTTAAATGGCTCCACGAGAAGAGATGAGTTTTTGCCCACAAGCGGAGTGAACCGTTAAAAAGAAAATAAAAATGTTATATGAAAGCTAATACCATCTGATTTGCAAGTGTAATTTGTAATGTAATATAAATTTCTGTAACTTAATTTTGTTAAAGTTAACTCTCCCAAAAGCTAAATCATTAATTACAATATTTAATCTCCTTTCCTACTCAAAACAATACAATACACACCATCTTATCATTGAATGCAAAATAATATTGTTAATAAATATATAAAATAGAATAAAATACATTAACTCTAATCTGCTTTTACTCTGAGGCATTTGTACCTAAATTGTGTGATTTCTAAATACACACTATTAATATGTCTTTGCCCAAAAATTTTACACATGCGATACTCACCATAAATGTTTGAACTAAGTTTCCGATCGAACCCGCCGACCTTAACTCATCAGACAGCGCTTAACCACCAGAAGGCTTGACTGTTATCATAGATCCCGAGACCACATATCTCTGTCAAACCGCACGTGACTGTCATTTCATCAGAACCAATACCGGGTTCGATAATTGTATAGGACAGTTTCCTGTATTAAAGTCATGAATGCCTACAAATACTATAATAAACATTAGCAGAATTAAAGATGTTATAAATAAAGAAAGGCTGAAGGATGTAGGTGTCAAAGACGGCCTCAATACACTTTCCATGGCCAAATTGAACGTGTTCTTGCGGAGTGAGCCTTAAAAACTAACAACCAAAACCTAAGAACAATGTATGGTATTCAGTACCCTCTGCCTACCTCGGAAGGGACTTAGCGTGAAATTAGGTATGTAGGTATAAATGTTAATATTGTTTCAAACATTTTGTCGAAAATGCACTCGTTTTTGTTTAAAACACACATCCGGTACGTGACCGTTTAATTTATTTAAAAGTTATTGTTCTGGACGAAACTTTATAGTTTTGTTTACAATTTCGTTATGTCCATTTGTTCTTGTTCCTCTCGTGAATGGTGCCAAATAGAAGAGGGAAAATTGAGGTTTTTATATATAAATAATGTCTAAATCTTGATAATAAACATGTCACATTGTTCTTTACAATACATTAAAAATAACGAATTACTGTAAATTACCAAACATGAATTAAATATAATGACACTTTTAGCTTAAGATATCTTTGAAGTTCTTACTTAATTCATAAGCAATGTTTGTGGCTCTGAAAAAGCAGATCGTAAGAAGAAATGTAAATTATTTCGTAGAACGTAAAAGAAAAACAAAATAATTAATACCCTTGATACTTCAAGTAGGTAAAAAATAAGAGAAGAAATTTAAAGATATCAAGTTAATTTACGATATCAAATTGATTTAATGATCTCTTATTAGAGGCTATGGAGATTGCCAGTTATTCCGTTCGAACAAACTCTAGAGGGAAGTACTTATTGTGAAGTAGCTCTTGTGTTTCCACGAATCCCTTTTTAAATCTTGAACAAAGTTTTATAGGTGCACTTTTCCTACAAGCAGTAGCTTTTCTGCAGTAGCTCGATTATATTCCTGGAGTTGCTTAAGTTCTGAGCGTTAAAAAAAAAACCATTCATATCTGAAAGCGAACGCCAAACATTATCAATAACAATGGCAGCTGATGACTAAACATTTATGAAATAATTAACTCGGCTATTTAAAGATAAACAAAGTTGTTTGAAGCTTATTTAAACTTTAAATTGCTTGCTTCATTATAGAGTTATTCATAAAACGTTAATAAAATAATCTTAAAGTGTTCAAAGGAAAATAGTCTTTATGAGTGAGACGGGGAAAAAACTCTTGAGTGAAGCTTACATACCGGCTGAGAGGAAAACTGATCGATTATAGACGAGACCCCATTAAAAAGTTTAACTTTTTCAACGTTATTGAGTTAAAAACGTATCGTGGAACAGTTCCGAAGTATATGCATATATTTTAATAAGTTCCAAAAGATTTAACATTACAAAGAGGTTATGTTTATGAAATCAAATTTTATTTATATATTTGATATAATGCAGTTCATTTTAGCTTCGTTTTTCTTTTTAATTTTAAAACGTTTTCTTATTATTTTTTTGTTATGTTCTTAAATGATCTTTCATTACACTTGCCAATTTCGATTAACCGCAATAAGTAACAGCTTACTGAACTTTCGTTACATTATTTTATCTATCAACTACTTCTACATTTTATCTTGATCTTTCTATTTTTCTCAATATATTTTGTTGTTCACAAAACAGTTTGCATTTCAACGAGCCCCAACGATATTCACGAGGAAGTTCTCAGTCTCACCCGCAACGGGATCGTGTCCGTAAACATCTTAGATTTATGTCTTGCAACTTATTGTGTTCCCGTACACAGTTCTAGTTGCACGCTGCTGGAGTTTATTACAAAAGAGAATATCAAATACACATTCTTTTTTCGTATATTTTTGTATAATTTTAAATAGAGTTACAACAAACTAAATTTATGACAGAATTAAATTGAAGCAAGTGAATTCATTTCATTTATTTAGATATGGAATCGAAAACTTTTTTATAATCATCCATACTAATAATATTTTGTCGTGAAATCGTATCGTGATCGTATGATTTCACGACAAAATATTATTAGTATGGATGATTATAAAAAAGTTTCTCTTTCATACGATAGTGGGACATTGTTGCAGGGGGACTTACAGCCGGGAGAAAACAAAAAAACTTATGCGGACGAAGTCGCGGGTAAAAGCTAGTTTAGAATAAATCTTTAAATTGCATTTTCAAACATTTATTGATGATCTAACTTTTTATAAAATTTAAATTTATATATTGTACTAAGGCTTGGAACATTAATAGCTCAGTGGTATTCATTTTTTTTAGTTACGATACAAAAAATTCTGCTGTAATAAAATTGTATTTATAAAGATTATTTTATTGTGTCAAATATGTACTAAACCTGAAGAAACAAACGAAATCGGGGGTCTCAGCTACTATTTTAATACATCATGAGCCCAGATTAGTCCACTGCTGAACGTAGGCCTCCCCCTTAGCGCGCCATAACTCCCTATCCTGTGCCAGCTGCATCCAGCGACTCCCGGCTGTTTTTATGAGGTCGTCTGTCCATCTAGTGGGGGGACGGCCTAGGCTACGCATACGAACCCGTGGTCGCCACTCAAGAACTTTTTTTCCCCAGCGGTCGTCAGTTCTTCGAGTGATGTGGCCTGCCCACCTCCACTTCAGCGTGCTAAATTTACGGGCTATGTCAGTTATTCTCGTACGTCTACGTATCTCCGTATTTCGGATCTTATCCCGTAGAGATATACCGAGCATAGCCCTCTCCATAGCACGCTGAGCGACTTTGAGCTTCTTAATACGGCCAGCATTAAGAGACCATGTCTCAGAACCATATGTCATCGCTGGTAACACACACTGGTCATAGACCTTTGATTTAAGGCACTGAAGAATTTTGGACGAGAAGATATGCCTAAGCTGCCCGAACGCTGCCCAGCCGAGTTGGATCCGTCAGTTAATCTCTTCCTCGAAGTTCGCTCTACCTAGTTGAATAGTTTGTCCTAGGTAAACATAGTGATCGACAACTTGGAGGATCGCATCTCCAACAGTTACCGGTACTTGAATGACATGGACATTAGACATGACTTTTGTCTTGTCCATATTCATTCGTAGACCCACTTGTTGGGATAACTTGTTAAGATCCTTGAGCATTGCACCCAGATCCTCCAGCGACTCTGCCAAGACCACGATATCATCGGCAAATCGAAGGTGAGTGATGTATTCGCCGTTGATGTTAATGCCTAGCCCGGTCCAATCTAGGAGCTTGAAGACGTCCTCCAATGCAGCGGTGAACAGCTTCGGAGATATAACGTCTCCTTGTCTGACACCTTTCTGCAGTGGAATAGGCTCTGTACTCCCATCTTGGATTCGAACGCCAATGCGCTTCTATACAAACACTTCAGCACTTAGATGTATCGATAGTCAATTTGGCACCGCTGAAGAGACTGCAGCACCGCCCAAGTCTCGACGGAATCGAAGGCTTTCTCATAGTCCACAAACGCCAAGCATAGAGGTCGATTATATTCCTCGGTCTTCTTTAAGATCTGGCGTAGAGTGTGGATGTGGTCTATGGTACTAAAGCCTCTTCGGAAACCGGCTTCATAGCCGGCTGGAAGTCGTCGAGTTTGCACGAGAGTCGATTTGTAATGACTCTGGAGAACAGTTTGTAGACATGGCTCAGGAGCGAGATTGGCCTATAGTTTTTCAAGCGGGTCCTGTCACCCTTCTTAAAAAACAGCACCACCATACTCCTGGTCCATGCCTCTGGAACGTCGCCCCCGAGCACAACAGAATTGAAAAGCCACTGAAGGGCTCTTAGAACCGGCTTGCCGCCTGCCTTCAGTAGCTCGGAAGTAATTCCATCGTCACCCGGTGCGTTCCCGTTCTTTAACTGTTTAAGAGCCATTTGGATCTCGTACAGACTGACGTCCGGGATATCTTCAGTAAAGTGTCGAGTTAGCTTGGATCTGGGATCTGGAGCCAAGCCGACAACAGGAATTTAATACAATTTTTAATATCTTAATACGCATTTTGATTTACTAATTTTGATGACCGTTTGTTAAGGCAGCAGATGTTACAGATACAGCCAGCAAATTTGTTCTTAAGCTAAAAACATAAGAGCTCGTAAAAGAAATTTAACAAATACCAAATACTCGTACATTTTCCAGCAGACACAAAACCTTGCGCGCACGTTAAAATAAATCTGATACATAACTCACTCGCAGGTGCACTGGACTTGTCTAAAGGTAACACCTCAAGGGATTGGCGAACTGATGTAATGTTTATATGTACATTTTGTGTTTACAGGGGCGTTCGGGGAATTACATTATCTGTAAAACTTTGCTGACTTTACAGATCTGAGATTATATTTATATGTGTCAGATCTTTCCCCTCGATTGATGCAGGTGATTTCGTGAAAGAAGACGTAAAGTTATTACGGCAAATATGGATGTGTGCGCTATTTGATTCGTCAAGTATGAGCACGCAAGATGGTGAGAGATGCATGTGAGATTTTTGCGTGAGTATGGTACCACTACATGCAAACGACCGATCATATTGGGGATGATCGATATTAGAAAAATTAAATCATACATGTTTTATAAATATCATATACATACATACATAACTTCACGCCAAATCCTTTGCGGGGTAGGCAGAGAGAACAGACTCGCTTTGTTGACTTTCATAACTCTTTTTATGCACGCGCGTCGGTTTTTGAGGCTCCTAACATCGCCTTCCTCAAGAACACATTCCAAATAAAATAAAATAAAAAAAATCATATTATTTACAACGATAATATGTCCGGTGTTACTTATCGTATAAAACTTCTATAAGACTTGCTTGTTTATTTTATCTCAATCAGATTTTGCCTCAAATTTCTACAGGGAGTATCATTAAAAGGATTAGTTAATAGCGCCTCAACTGATTTGTTTTAATTTTTTATTTAAAGCAGATTAAGATCTCCGCGTTGCAGGTTAATATTTGTATGTTTCAAGTACATATAAAATACATTTTTTTTACATTGTCAATTGGTTGATCGGACCAGAATTGGAACGCAGAAAATATTATACTGACATAAGCCACTAAGCAATTGAGATAAAATATTTATTTAAGCCTCGTCTCGTCGTTATTTTTATGTCCCAAATGGAATATGTGTATGCGCCAGGATTCGAACCCACGACTTCTTAATTCCACCAAGACCAACAACAAGTTATGTATTTGTTTATAATTTTTATTTAGAATTTTATAAAAAATATAAAAGTAAAAGTCCTTTGTAATGCAAATATCTTCCTATCAGAATAATTTCACAATAGGTTTCCTGTTAATCTTAAATTTCTTTGTCCAACGCCATCAGAAAAATATAAAATGGCATGGCCCATTTTGTTTGAAATTACGTTTTGGCCTTTAACGAATACATCAAAGGATTCAAAGTTTAATTTGTAAGAAATTACGACACAACTCTGCGTTGCTTTACTTTGGTTTCAGTTAATTTGCTTTTAATGAACAATTATATTTATTAACTTGCTGACAATGACTTTGTTCAAATTATAAGAATTTGTTTTGTATATTTATATTCTTTGTTGTTTATAATATTGTTTACTAAAGTACAAAGCCGCGTATTAAAGCTTTATTTAAGATATTTATCCGACTGTACCGGTTGAGACTTGTTCATAGTTCTTTCTGCCCAACCTAAAAGAGACTTTAACAGTGGTAGAGCCAAGCAGTTCGTTGCATGAATGGGCCGGCTCGACCGGTGAAATACCACGACCTCTCAGAAGACCGACGTAAAGTGGCTCATGCCGCGTTTCGTTCGGTGAGAGAGGTACCCGGAGGCCCACCCCCTTCCCCATCCTTTCCTATCCCCTATCCCTTAAAGGTCGGCAACGCAACAGTAACACTATATGTGTTGCTGGTGTCCATGGGCGGCGTTGGTTGCTTACCATCAGGTGAGACGTCTGCTCGTTTGCCCTCCTATCCCATAACAAAAAGACTTGGCGTGAATCTGTGTTGCCTTTTCACGTTGTGTTGTCTGTCTGTTGACATTCAACTTCTTGAATAATTTCATTGATTTTAGGAAAGGGGTCAGGTTCGTTGTGAAGTAACAAAAGTTTCTTATATGTTTTTTAAATTTCAACGAGAATAAAACTACGATTTTTTTACGTCCTTAGATTTTTTTTTGATTGCTTTGTGAAATCATACATACGAGTAATCTTAAAATGTTTTGTGGAAAAGACAAATTAAACCGTGCTGAACCGGAAGGGGCTTGCTTAAACCACTGAGTTATTGGATTTGCCAGCCACAATTTTCTGTCTACATTTAGAAACTAGCTGTCCCGGCGAACGTTGTTTCTTAATTAATAAATAGAAAACATCTAAAAAGTAGTCCAAATCACTCTTTTCTACACCAGCTACCCGCCAATAAAAGTCCTGTCGAATACAGTCCAGCCAATTCAGAGATTACACGGAACAAATAGACAGACAGATTGTAGTAAATGTCATTTTGGTGTATGTACCGAATATATACAACTACCTATAATATTAATGTTTATTAATGTCTATCCATAATATTAATGTAGTAGAAAGCAGTTACTGCAAATATATTTCAAATATTGGTTTTTTATGCGATAGGAGGGCCAACGAGCAGGCGTGTCACCTGATGGTAAGCAACCAACGCCGCCTATGGACACCAGCAACAAACATAGTGTTATATATAGGGGGTGGGCCTCCGGGTACCTCTCTCACCGAACGAATTGCGCCATGAGCCACTTTACGTCGATCTTCTGAGAGGTCGTGGTATTTCACCAGTCGAGCCGGCCCATTTATGCAGCGAACTGCTTGGCTCTACCTCTGTGTCATTTCAATAATATTCGAACAATACGATGAACTGTCAACAGTTAGTCACGTTTTACATCCATATCAGTCACATTTAAATTTACTTTGTATCTTTAAGATTTCTGATATTACGTATAAACTGTACAGTATTAAAATTAACTTAATAACTGGAGAAAACAGTAGATTACGAAAAAAATAGGCACAAAAGCATGGTTCCAAGTGATCTAAGAATGTTCACGAAGCGTCCTGTCAGTTGGTGAAAAGGGATCAGGGGAACAGTAAATGTAAGGATGAATACATATGTTTTATGTTTGTGAACCAAGTAAACAATATTTTGAACGAGTCTCTTGATGAAGCTTTTAAGAAAAATAGTTTTGATTAAATAGAGATTATATTTCCGATGGATGACGCCAAGAACTCTTTCGTAATATAGAACATGTTAGTAGAATGCAAGATTTGGTTTTATCACTTGGTTTCTCGATAGCTGACTGAACAAATACTTTATCAAAAGGTCAGTGATTTTTTTTAACAAAACGTTAATATTCATGAAAATAAACTCTTCAAATTAATTAATGCTTTACCGTAATCCGCTAGAAGCGGGAAGAATCAGTATTTAAATAAAAAAATGTAGACGGATTCTAACTATTGCTTTTCGCCTACTTAAGACCTATCAAAAAAATAAACAAAGGGAAGCCTTTACCAATTATTCAGCCTTAAAAGCGCTTAGTTATCTTGACAATAATTGTTGTTTTAAATATATTTCAATTAACTTTATCCTTAGGGAAATACTATCAAAATCAACATAGAAGCTAATTTGCATCCTACTATTATCATTACATAATACATAGTATAAAACAAAGTTGTTTTCCGCTGTTATATGCTTGTATCTTTGAAACTACGACACAGATTTTAATGCGTTTTTTAATAGATAGAGCATGTCAACTAAGTTTTTTTTATGGGATAGGAGGGCAAACGAGCAGGCGTATCACCTGATGGTAAGCAACCAACGCCTCCCATGGACACCAGCAACACATATAGTGTTACTGTTGCGTTGCCGACCTTTAAGGGATAGGGGATAGGAAGGAATGGGGAAGGGGCGGTGGGCCTCCGGGTACCTCTCTCACCGAACGAAACGTGACCATGAGCCACTTTACGTCGGTCTTCTGAGAGGTCGTGGTATTTCACCGGTCGAGCCGGCCCATTCATGCAGCGAACTGCTTGGCTCTACCACTGTTACTCTATCACTGGTTTGCATATATTAAAAAAAAGTGTTAATTTTCGAAATTTAGTACTTTAATTGCGTATGCTGCTGGCTAAGTTATTACTTAGCCAGCAGCATTTATAATAATGTAGTACATTGTTTTAATCTATTGATTAAAACAATGTACTACATTATTATAAACTAAGGACGGTTTACAAAAAGTCTGCGATGGTGTATGTTTATCTCACAAGGATAGGCCACAATGACCATAATTATTTGTTTTCTTTTTACGCGAAACAAAGTTCACGTGGTCAACTAGTTAATATTATATATGCGAAAGTATGTTTGTTTGTTATCTTTTCACGAAAAAACTATTCAACCGGTTATCGCGTAACTTTGTAGACTATTGAAGATATTAGAAGCTACATAGGAGCCTTTTTATTTAGATTTTTTTTTATAAAAAAAATAACATCTTCTATAATTCTAACTTAATGAAGCTCAAACCCACCCCTGCGCCACCCTGGCCGTTGTGTAGTAGTATAGGCAGCAAAATATTCCTTACGCGGACTTAATTCCTCGTTAGAATTTTTTTTATTAGCTTTTTATTAGCTTCACCTGTATGTTTGTTTGTAGGTTTGTATGTTTGTATGTTTGTAGGTTTGTATGTTTGTATGTTTGTTTGTAACCGACTTCTTTTTTAGTTTCCGGTGATTGCCACTAGATGGTGCGATTTGTGAACTATGAAAGTCCTAGACTAGAAAACCGAACTAAAAAATAGAAAATAAATAATAGTTTAAAAAAACTAAAAAACACGCTTTTTATAGAAAACCGAACTAAAAAATAGAAAAATAAAAAAAAATATTTTATTTTAAAAAAAGCGTGGGGTGCATGGTGTCAATAGTTATAAATATTTTATTGACAGATATGAGTAGAGTGATTATCATTTCGTTAATATCTAAAAAGCACCCCACGCTTTTTTTAAAATAAAATATATTTTTTTATTTTTCTATTTTTTAGTTCGGTTTTCTATAAAAAGCGTGTTTTTTAGTTTTTTTAAACTATTATTTATTATAATGAAACTATGTTTCATTATCATTAAATTAGTACTATTCATAAGTGCGAGCAAATAGTATTTTTTGCAAAGCAATGAAATTTTGCCAAATTAAATCTAATTAATCCCATGCAATAAACAAACGTCTGAAATTTAAGAATTTAAATCTCAACAATAAAACAGAATTAAGGTAAATTTAAAGTGGCGAGGATGAAATGAATTATATAGGTGGGTACGAGCCTTGATCCCACACCGACTCAATGCTGCGAAAAAAAAAACTTTTATGCCACTTAAAACTTGGACATTTTTAACAAATCTGTAAATAAGTCTCATAAGATCGTACCCGTGAATACTTAATGTTAAGCTGCTACAATTTGAACCTCGACACCTTTAAATTTTAACTAAGAAAATTATGGACGCTCTCGAAGATTTTGGAGATCTTTTTATAATGGTGGTTGGCTCTTGCCGTGAATAATTTTTGAATGAACGACTGTTTCACGTTGAAAGTGTACTTAATGTTTCATTATGTCTGCTTGTATTAAGAACTTTTCTTTTTATTATTTTTTTCTTAGAAATAAAACAAATACTTATTGAAACATGTAACGGATGACGTTACTAGTGACCATTCAAATGGATTATGGTAAATGAGTGGTCGATTAATGAAAGACGTTGTAAGGGATACTACACCTCATGGCACGTTCATGTACGTGCCATGAGGTGTAGTATCCCTTACAAAACACATTTAGTCATACTTCTACTACTTAGACATAACTTCTTGCTAAGTGTTATAAGAGGGAAGCAGGAATAACTATAAATAAATTTGGTATAAATCTTGTCATACACACTCGTCAATTTATAAGGCTCCCGGATTTTGATAAAGCTCAAACATACGGAAGAGCAAACTGAGGCTGTCATTTACGATATGTGAATGTAACAATTTTCTTCATTTTAAAACGTTTACTGTTGCCTATACTTTTGGGTAGAAAAGGCGTAAAGTTATGTTATGTTAAGGTTGTTTTCAAAAATTAGTTATTATGAGTATGCTTACTATATAAAATGCATACTCTTTTTTTTATGGGATAGGAGGGCAAACAAGCAGGCGTGTCACGTAATGGTAAGCAACCAACGCCGCCCATGGACACCAGAAACACATACAGTGTTACTATTGCGTTGCCAACCTTTAAGGGATAGGGGATAGGAAAGGACGGGGAAGGGGTTGGGCCTCCGGATACCTCTCTCACCGAACGAAACGCGGCATGAGCCACTTTACGTCAATCTTCTGTGAGGTTGTGGTATTTCACCGGTCGAGCCGGCCCATTCACGCAGCGAACTGCTTGGCTCTACCACTGTGAAAACCACTTTTCTCTTTACAGAGTTTTTAGTCTATGATTTGAAAGTAATTATGACATTAAAACACCATTAACGGTATAAACATGAATTTCCAAGTAAAGTATATTTAAGAATTTTAAGTACATTTGAAAGAATATATTCAATGTGTTGAGCCTATAATGAATTTCTGTCTTAAGACTTTTTCCGTTACGACTTAGAGACTTCATTATCTGCCATTTTCCTGATTTGTTAAATTTACATTAAAATTTATATAAAAAGTCTGACTGTTCGGTTCTTATCTTTTTACTAGGGAGTTTTATACATATGAAATTTTGTTTCCAAGATTCTTAATTAAAAATTTAGCAAAGCAGCGCAGGTTTGCTAATTTTTTTATTTATATCCACAATTGCACACAATTAAAATAAGCCTCAAATAATATTTACATTACTTGTTAGAGATTAAAAATGATTTATAAATTACAAAAACGAGCAAATTTCAAATATACATTTTGTTATTTTAAAGATTACTAGATTTTATGTCACGATTCCTTAAAAACGTTAATATTTATCACACACAATACCTGAAAATATTTTCACAAAGTCATGGGTATTTAATTGGATTTGAACTCTGCAGATGTGAATCAAAAGCGGAGTGCGGAACTACTACGCTCACAGACTCATTTTTAATAAACCTTAAATACATAAGTTTTTCAGTTTAAGAGATTATCAATTCAGACTCAACAAATATATGGAACAATATTTTATATTTCCATATAGTTACAGCTATATTTATAAATTTCCTGTAATTTGTGCGTGATAAATTTCTTCAAAAACGTGTTACAGTATCAAATTGATACAAATAATATTATTTGTGTTTTTATTTTGTTTCTATTGTGTATCTATCATTTGAAATAAGCCTAGGATAATTTGATCAATGTAGTTTGCAGGTTAGCTTGCTTACTTAAAACAAAAATATTTTATTTATACGGTTGAAATTATACATGAAATCATATAAATGAAATAAGTCACTTTCGCAGTCCAAAACGATTGTGTTTAAAAGGAGACTTATATACGCACGATAAAATCAAAAATCAACAAAAAATATATTATAGGCACTCAGTTATTTTTTCCATACCCACACGAGATTAAGCCTTATGTTATTTATACAACGTTTGCTAGATTTTATAGATTAGACCAAAGCAATTACAAAGTGCAGCCTTTTACGAGCGCGGCACAGAAATTTCGTTTCAAAATGCGTAAAAGATACTTTAGAATATGTAGAACTTTACTGCTCCGCGGAAACTCACTATAATTTAAGAGGAAACTAATTATATTCCCCAACAAGCACTTTCCACAAAGTTTTCAGTCACAGAAATTGTTGATTAAAACTGACATATTATATGGTCTGAGTCCTTTATCTGATATGAAGCGTGCATACCAAGCTGCTCCGTGCTATGTGCTTTATGACGTTTCTACATAGCCACTATGATATTGATTAATTAAACCGTTGAACCGGCACAGGATATTGAATTCTTCCTTTTTTATAACGTCAGGCAATGCTTTATGCACATCCCCCGCCTGGGGACGGCAAGCGCTAGACTCCCAAAAAGAAATATTTTGCAATCCAATCCGCCTGCGGGTCGGGAAGAATGAACTCACGCTCGCAAGTGCGCCCGCGATGCGTCTCTGGCGCACTTGCGAGCGGTAAGCCCTTGTGGCCCGTTGGCAGCAGCGATCACTGAGCTCGCCACCGCCACCTGCGAGCGAGATCCGGCTCAGCGGGCTCCTCCTGGAGCCTCTCAGCTTCGCAGAAGGCGACCACAGCCCTCCACAGTTTTGCCGGATACGAATGCGATTTAAAACCAAAACACCCGTGCCTGGTGAGTATCTACGTCAACTTGAAGGTAACAGTGCTCCGTTTACGAAGCACCCAGGCGTCGAGGTGAGACAGGACGGCACCAACGGCGCGCTAACTGGTGCAGCCCGTCGGGGATCGTACCATCTCCGCGGTCCTCACGGAGTGCTCGGCGAAGCTCCAGGGACCGTCCACGGTGAGGCCGAGGTATTTCTAGTACTTTTCCACCGGGACATTCGTGTCACCCTTCTGGATCAGCGAGGCGGGCAGTTGCCACTTTTCAGAAAACCTTAGTTGGTTTGATTTGTGTTCCAATACGTGATTTTTGTTTATTTAAATAAAAACATTTTTCTCAATATACTAAAGATTATTGTACAAATAATTTTATGGTTAATTCTGAAGCTTCTATATACATATAATATTATAGTGGCTTCCAAACACAACGTCCGGCGAAGTTTGAAACTGCGCAAAACTAAAACCAATATTAAAGACGAAGTTGTCAAATTCAAATGGAAGAGGAACCCACCAATAGTGGCGTTTCACAGTTGTATAATGAACGTAGGTTAACCGCACCTTCGGGCGTTTACTGGTTTATCACCGCTCTTGACAAGGCAGCTCACAAATATCCACGTTTACAACCTTGTGGCAGCTGACTCGCTACCAACTTGATGTGCACCATTTCTTTGTTCAAAGTCGTAATCTTTCTTTATGGTACATCTTATTACTGCTAATTAAGTATTCGCGTAACGACGTACCACTGTATATACGTATACAGTACGGTACGTATCTAATTAAGGTTTGTTTCAGATTACACCGCAAATAAAGTATGTAAGAGATTCTCAGGTCATTCCTTAAAAGGAGGCTGAAATAACGACAATTTATATCTGAAGAATACTTTTAATAATCGTTTGATTAAATAATCTTGATTTTTGTTGGTAGGATTAAATAATAGGCAGTCCGTATGATAGTTAGCAGTTGCTTAAACAGTAGGAGTAGAAACACCATTACATTTGAAAACCAGTCTAATAAAAAGGTTGTATACAATTTAATTTCTGAGAGTAGCAATAGCTAATTTTACACAGGTATCTGATTTTAAGTAAAGCGTATTCTTAGGAAACTAAGAACACGACATTAACAAAAAGGAGAGTTATTTGACAGTTTTCTGTAAGGCGGCGGTAACTACCGTGATGTGCTGCTTCACTTTGAGCTGGAAAATTTCCCGCCGTATCCTACCACCCAAGATATTAAAGTATGAATTCTCAAAGGCTCTCGTTTAAAAAAGAACTTTAGCGACAGAAATATCGTGCCGGCGTCATTCACAAAGCCTTGCGTGTGGAGCCTTTATTTATCACCGAGATAAGAACCCACTCCTTTATCATTCACCATTGTAAATAAAGATTCAGTTTAAAAAAAAAACAGACTGTATCTATCATTGTGTTGTGTCCAATCCTCGTTTTAAAGCTCATAACTTCTTTTTTTTCTGTACTTTAAAAAATCATCTCATTAATACTATAGTTCTGAAAGTGTGTGAAGATGTACAGATGTTTCTTATATAAGATATTAATGTATGAACGGAATTAAATGGAATTTACCTAATATATATAAGATTTTCTGTTTCATTTAAGGTAATCATATAGGTTTCCTTGGCGATAATATTTCAACTTTATTAGTATGTGTTATAAACTGAAATCTGAATGATCTGAACGAATTGACGAATCGATTATCCATTTGGGGGAAAAAGGTTCTCGAGTGGTGACGTGAAGTAGGTTTTCTCCCACTGGGTGGACAAGATTGCTGGGAGCCACTGGATGCGGAAGGCACAGGACATGCCATTCCAGCTTTCATCCAAAAGTGGACATCAAAAGGCTCATGATGAAGCCTCTTGTAAAATTTTCAGGTGAAATTGCTTGCAACTTGTATTCGAAAAACCTAACACAATTTTAATCTCTTTATCTTCATTAACGATGTTACACAATTAAAACAATTATATTTTTACTTCATTCTCATAATAAAATATTATGTCTTATGATAATGAAGTAACATAAGGTTCAATATCTCACGGAGATCCTTCCTATATGATGGGCACTCCTTTCAGAGCGAGTGTAGCGGAAATGTTCAAACAGATATTATATAAAAGAGTGAAATTCCCTACACAATGGGACATCAGTTAAGTCTTTGAGTGAATGAGAGTCGCCACAGATATCCTTTGTGTACTACTACTGTCTGCTACTGCCGCTTAACACTGGATTGTGTATTACGTACGAACAATTCACGTTTCCTTTCGGTCCTGCGACCATACCTACATTTAGTAAATTAAATGTTTAAAGCAAAGTAAAATTTATTGTTCAAAATAAACAAAAAAAATCTCTATTTTATAAATGATCTTCTAAAATTTACTAATATTTTAAATTGAAAGTTTGTGTAGATCATACTTCGAACAGACAAAACGTAACTTTGCATCATGTCCTTTGCGGTGTAGGCAGAGAGAATAGAGCGATATAAAGCACGATTCTTATTTAAGTCATTCCAATTGTCTCTTTAACTCTTCTTTTTGTTTGCATGTATTCAATTTTAAAATAACACAACGGTCTATATATTTTGGCTATCTTAGCATCTTGTCTTTTGCTTGGAAATTCCCGGTTCGAATTATCAATGATAATTGCACCCTATGTTCTAGCTATATTATATATTTATTACACCTAAATACTAATACGTTCAGTTGAGTAAACGCTGCCTACACCCTCACGTAGTAAAGGCTTGCTAAAATAGCTTCAATAATGTTACATATATATTTCAATGTAACATAGTACGCGCTGCAATATAAAAGCAGTTGGTGGCAAGCTGTTGTAACCGCTGTGCGGGAGACGCGCGCGTCAGGCTGTACGCCTTATTACGAGTTTACATCGAGGCCCCAATATTTACCAAATGTTCCAGCAGATTGAAACAGTACGATCTCATATTAGGTACAAAATATTCGTACAATGCGTTTGATTATTTAATATTTCTTTGATTAATTTTGACATAATAATATGTTTTTTTTAATAAACACTCGTCGAAGTAAAAATCTAGAATCTACGTTTTTTTTTATGGGATAGGAGGGCAAACGAGCAGGCGAGTCACCCGATGATAAGCAACCAACGCCGCCCATGGACACCAGCAACACATACAGTGTTACTGTTGCGTTGCCGACCTTAAGGGATAGGGGAAAGGAAAGGATGGGAAAAGAGGGGTGGGCCTCCGGGTACCTCTCTCACCAAACGAAACGCGGCATGAGCCACTTTACGTCGGTTTTCTGAGAGGTCGTGGTATTTCACCGGTCGAGCCGGCCCATTCATGCAGAGAACTGCTTGGCTCTACCACTGTTAAACGTATGTAATTTTTTTATTTCAATTGTTACCGGGTGTGTCACCTGATGGCAACAAACGCCGCCCATGGACACCTGAACACAGATAGCGTTACAGTTGCATTGTCACCCCTTACAATGGGATATTGCGAGGTCGGAAGTGGGCTGGGAAGGGGTGGGGGGAGAAACGCGGCGTCGATATTCTAAGAGGTCGTGGTATTTCACCGGTCGAGCCGGCCCTTCCTTGCAGCGAACTGCCTGGCTGAACATGTGGCTGCAAATTATTATCATTATTATTATTTATCTTTTTTTATTCATTATCTAATTCTGCTAAGATAAATTCTATACCAGATGTCGCTATGTAAAATGTAAATGTCGTTTTTTTTGTTTGAAATTTCAATTCAATGTTTTTTCGGTATCTATTCGTAACCCAATAGTTTATTGTCCTACACAAGGGAACGGTTTTCCCTCGTATATTAAAGGCGTAACTTACGTAAATATTAAATGTTAAGTAATTTAATTATGAAGTTAACAGATTTCATTCCACAATATATTCGTTAATACCATAAATTTGTGTTATTTTGTTAATATTCTCCAAGTGTCGACCTGTATAATTTAGCAATAAAATATCCCAAAATGCAAACAGCCGAGTTGTGAACAAAAACCACATTGTTTTAGAATACTAAGCATCTTTGCCACGAATTTGGTACACAATAGAAAATGTTAATGTTCCCCGGGAGACCGTGACAATTGGTGGAACATTTTCACGAACAAATTTGTAAAGTTTTTTTTTTATTATATTGAGCAAGTTTAAGGAATACTTATTGATAAAATGAGGAAACTTAGACATTTGCACTAATGTATTCTATTCAAACATACTAGTCCCCATTTATTTATAATTACATAGATAAAACTGTATTTGCTTTCTCAGAAACTTGATTTAAGTTGTTGCTGAACGGTTGTTACTTACTGTTACTTACTATTTAAATCATTGCTGAAACTATATACTACAAGTAAAATAATCCAAAAATGTTGAAAACTGCTTAAATATTGAAGAGAACTAATAATCTTAGAAGAGTTTACTTTAATAGCTGAATGAATCTACAACAAAAACTACACTCAAAGATGTTAAGAAAATTTCTAACACATTTGACAATCAAGGATACCAACATTTATAACAGCAAGCAAGTTATAAATAATATATTTTATATTTAAAAAAAACCTACATATTTAGTGTATTTAAGTTTATTTGGTAGTCTCAGTTGTCCAGTAGTCGAGCACCGTGCTTCTAAATAAAGCAGTCGTTGGAATCCCAGCCCACAACCATGACTTTTCCAAATCCTTTTCTTTAGCTTTACGAGATTAAATTTATCATCATATTAAATTACATTGCTCCTTAGAACAAAAAGCACGCACGCGCCACAAGCGGCCCTATTACGAGCGTTAGGTCTATCATGAGAAGAACCGCGCAAAAAAACTCATATGCTCAGTAAAAACACAAGCCTAAATAAATAGAAAAACTAGCCAGTTCAACTGTTTTAGTAAACTGTGTAAACACGGCGTTCCCTGAACATACTTTTTCGCGTTCGTTTCAAAAGCAATTAATACACCATTAAGAGCGCGCCTCCCATGTAGGCATGAAAGCTTTTAATGAAAAAGTAATTGGGCCCAGTTCCTATTCTGCTGCTGAGCGGCAGCGACACCTGGTGGAAATGTTGATTTAACAAGTCTATTTCAGATTTATTTCTGTAGTAGTTTGCTTGAGTTGCCAACAACTCCTACCACGTGTTACTACTGACTAAATACTTTTTTTTTCACTTTGATAAAACAAGACCATTGTTCTATTATATTCAAAGGTGTGAAAGACCTTATCACCTAAACTAAACAAGATTTTATTCTGTTTCGTTACAGTCTTGTAAATTGTCCGTATATTTTTTATGAATATTTGAAATCTTAAAAGAAAACTTAATTATGGATGATAAAGACCCTAAACTACTCTAAGTGGAACTATATTGCACACTAAAATGCTGCTGTATGCAATCATATATCTAAAGCAATACAAACAAACACCGTAACGCGTTACGTAACGATGCCATTTGCCCTGCCATAAGAACTTTTAGTCAACGTGAGAAAAATCTTCAAGTAAAACCTCTTGTTTTTATAATCTTACGGTACGACGCTGAGAACATTCTGCGGCAACATGTTTCGTTATTAATATTCTTGAGAATGTGTAATATATCAGCGGCTCGGCACCGGCTGTAATAAACGACTTCGAGAGTCGATATGCCACTCACTAATTTAAGTCTAAAACATACTTGAAATTTATTATTAACAAGTCATTGCCTGCAGCTCCGCACGCATTAACTTTCTGAGATGTCATTTTTTAAGAAACGTTATTTTTGGGTGCTAAGCTACCACATTGTTTAAATAAAAGCTTATTTGCTTTAACTTACATCATTTAACTATTGTAATCTACATATTGTAAACCCAATGTTAATTTAAATTAAGCAGATGTCTTTCTAATTCCTTTTATTTAATATTTTTTTTTTATGGGATAGGAGGGCAAACGAGCAGGCGTGTCACCTGATGGTAAGGAACCAACGCCGCCCATGGACACCAGTAACACATATAGTGTTACTGTTGCGTTGCCGACCTTTAAGGGATAGGGGATAGGAAAGGATGGGGAAGGGGGGTGGGCCTCCGGGTACCTCTCTCACTGAACGAAACGCGGCACGAGCCACTTTACGTCGGTCTTCTGAGAGGTCGTGGTATTTGACCGGTCGAGCCGGCCCATTCATGCAGCGAACTGCTTGGCTCTACCACTAATAAAAATATTTTATTTACCTTCTTCTCTATAATAATGTGAACTTAAATGTGTATTGTTGTTACAGAAGCTTGCCTCCTAGTGATAAGCGACAAATGCCGCCCTAAAACATCTGAAACACCAAGAGGCATCAGGACATCAGGAAGAGGGAAGGGAAGGATAAAACTCTGAATACCATTCTAACCTAATGAAACATGGCATGAGTGACTTTACAACTATTTTAAACAGCCAAGCAGGCCCTTTGATGCATCACTGTCAATTTTCTTAAGAGCTATACTAAGTATTCGCTTCACCTAGAATATAACATGCAACAGCTGACTTAGTAGTTTGTGAATCCTCTGTCGATGGACACCACGTCTCATTACGTCCAATTTAGATTTTAATTGATGTCTCTTTGATAGCAAGCGCTAGGTGCAGCACACCATACATATTATAATGAGTTGATGTACACAAAGTCCAGGTTGTATAACGGATGCGATGTCCGTTCGGGGACATTTCCATAATGAGCCTGCCAGTTAACTCGGCACAGCTCGGTTAATTTACTCACTGCATATGCTTCTCATCATTGGGCGAGTAATTTTGATGTTTATTAACTGAATAGCGCTGATTAAGGCCCTGATAAACACTATGGGCCCATAATTCGGAACTCGTGGTGCATCGCTACAACAAACAATGGAGGAGTTGAACTCACCGAATTCGTTCCCCACCCGAGTACAAATATGAGTGTTTGACTGTGCTTTTTAAATTATGATTTAGTTGCTTACTTTAGAACTGGAGCGCGCTGTGGCTGGGTCCAATTCAAAAATATTATAAATAAAATATCTACGCATATGAACGATTACTTTTTTGACCAACAAAGCATTTGTGCATGACACGACCGACTGTTGATTGGCGAGTTCAATCTCCATCCAAGCACAAAAAAAAATGCTGGCTTCCTCGATTAATAATAATATTATTTTTAAAATTCGGCTCGACGCCGATAATGAAACCCTTTTTTGTATATCGACTAATTCTATTTGCAGCCCACTTCATCATTTACCGCGGTGGAAATACAAAAAGCTTTCTAAAACACAGCGAATTCCCAATCGATTCGAATCGATTATTTATTCTCGTCGCTCTCTCGATATTGGAATTATTTACGCGTTGTCAGTCTCTTGTAGGCTTACGTATTTAAATAATGCCGGCGCGCAGCTCCGTTCAACTAATGTAATATGAAGTATGGATTCTTCCATATTTATAACAAGATATACTTGCGATGGTCTTGAGGATCTAATATATTACCTCTCTTACATAATATGTGCGACTTATCTAGTATATACACTTTTTGTAATATTTTATAGAAACGGTTACATATATATAAAATTAGATTGTACACAATGTTTATAATGCATCGGCATTTAATAGATATCGATTTATCGGTATTTGCACTCGCAAAGGTAATCGAATCTGTCGGCACTACTTTCCGCTTTATCACGAACCCGGTTGTGTAAAAAACTACTGTTTATTTTACCTATCCAGTATCCTTTAATGTTTTTCGTTATTATTTTTACGTATGTGGAAAGCAATTAAAAGGTTAATAAATAAACAAATATGAAAACAAGTATCGAGTTCTATTATTGCATTAGTTCCAAGCAGTTAATTGCATGAACCCAAGCAGTTAGCTGCATGAATGGGCCGGCTCCACCAGTGAAATACCACGACCTATCAGAAGAACCACGTATAGTAGCTCATGCCGCTTATCGTTCGGTGAGAGGGGTACCCGGAGGCCCACCCCCCTTCCCCGTCCTTCCCTATCCTCTATTCCCTATCCTTTAAAGGTCGGCAACGCAACAGTAACACTATATGTGTTGCTGGTGTCCATGGGCGGCGTTGGTTGCTTACCATCAGGTGACACGCCTACTCGTTTGCCCTCCTATCCTATAAAAAAACCTTTTAAAGAATATAACGAAATCTTCTGCTCAGTTATTCCTTCATTTGTTATTTCATTTCAAAAGTATTTACTATATAAATTCTTCTTGCTGTTTGAATTTAAAACGTTATTGAAATATATACAAGATTAAAATTTGAGGGAAACAAATATATTATTCATACTCAAGAACTCACAGTGATATTAACAAAACACAGTATGGTTGGTATGTTTAATACAAAAACATATTTGTTTGCTTACATTTTTCGGTTTACTAGTTGTGTAACGTGTATTCTTTCCACATATATCTTTTATTGCCAAATTTTAATTCTAGTCTCCAGTCTTCAATCCAGAAGTCGCGGGTTCCATTCCAATTCCATTTCATTTTTCCGTAAATACAACGGTGAGACGAGGCTTAACATCCGCTGTTCTGAAGTTATTTTACGTGTGTTGTTATGTTTTAATTCCAAGGTGAAGACAGCATTTTTCGTGGCAAGGAATCGAATCGAAACTGGTATGAAAATGTAGAAAACCTTAGGCAAAACCTTTAGACACTTAAGCCGAAAAGATATAGCTCATTCCGTCTCAAAACTACCACTCGTCTAAGCTACGACTTGATACGTGGTAAAATGAAAATTGAGATCCGCGTAATTAAGAGCATCCAAAGTTCATAAGAAAGTTTCCTATTTAATACTTTCCAAGTTTTCTCTCTCGATATAATCTTCGGGAAACTTTATATTATTAATTTGTACGACTTCTTAGATGATTTTTAATTAATGAAAAGTAACGAACATAGACGAAAACAAATCACAAGTTATTTAATAAAAATATTAATCTTATGCTAATTTAAATATTATACTTTGAACAGACAAACAGCACGACTGTATATATATCTGTTAATATTATGAATTCCTCGAATATATGTAAATGTTACCAACCTGCAAGTATTCTCCGGCAACCATCTTTAATTTCGACAGATCTGCTATTTATTAAATATTTTTATATATCAAACATATATACAAGAATATTTTTAAACAGCCTTATTTCGGAAACTAATAATTTATATTAAACATATTTCTTGTATAAGATAACCAGTTTATTGAGAAAGCTATTTATCATATTTTACTTTGGAAGAGCCACGATGTTCGCTGCATGACTGGGCCGGCTCGACCGGTGAAATACCACGACCTCTCAGAATATCGACGTAATCGTAATATAACTCGCAAATTTCATTACTGTCAGCCAATACAATTGTTGAATAAAACTTCAGTCACATCTTTCAAAGATTTTTTTGCATAGATATGAAAATATTGTGATCCAGTTAGTTGAATGTTCAATATTTTAGAGTGCCTGCTCAACTGGTAAGCAGATTGAACGGCTAGTCGTGTTGGTTTATCTCTTTGCTAATATCGGGGTTAATAGGGTTTTCATTAAAAGCAATTTGTTCGGAATGAAAGAGAATGATGTCTAATTTAAATAGTATTTTTCTGTTTTATTAGTTTTTCATATGTTGAGAAAATAGTCTCAGTAGTCTGGATTCCACTTCGACATCAAGAAGTCGTGGGATCGAATCCGAGAGGTAGAAAAGGCGTGCTGTTTTTTTATGAGGTAGGAGGGCAAACCAGCAGACATGCCATGACACCTGATGGTAAGCAACCAGCGACGCACATGGATGCCTGCAAAACATATAGTATTACTGCTGCGCTGCTGACCTTTAAGAGAGTAGGATAAGAAAGAATGGGGAAGAGGAGTGGGAATCCGGGTACCTCTCTCACCGAAAGAAACGCGGCATGAGCCACTTTATGTCGATCTTCTGAGAGGTCGTGGTATTTCACTGGTCGAGCAAGCCCATTCAAGCAATAAACTGCTTGGCTTTACCACTTTAAGACATAAAGTTTTATTGACATAAAACGCCACATTGTTGCATTAATCAGCATCACCGCATTACTTATATGACCAGAAGTATTTTAGAAACGAATTTATTTATTTTATGTATATGTTCTTTACGTATTTATGCCAGAGGTTAACTTATGACTGAAAACTGTGATAATTGTACCCGGTAATGCATACCCGTATATAAATTTCTCCAATACATACGTCGTGTCTGTGGCTTGGCCACTTACGATCCCGGGGTTAACCAATCCATTCGACCTATCGATGCATAACTGTCTCAATCTCCGCTTTCAGGCATCAAGGTGTTACAGGTATTAAGTTCTCGTCTTTGTAAGATAACACTCGTTAGATCGACATTTTACTCATCAATTATTCACACTTTTTAATTACGAGGCCTTTGACTAAAGGTATTTATAATAAGAAAAAAAAATCTTTCAAAAGCTCATGTTTCTTTAGAGACTCTTTGAATTCTTGAAGGTAAATTTGGTTCTTCCTATTTTTTTCTTAATGTAACTTCATGGTAATTAGTATTTTTTTATCTTCCCGGCCTTTATATTTGATAGCGTAGACGGGGAAATAATAGTTATGTTTTACTGTAAAAAAAAACTTAGCAATAACCAACTAGTTATAATAAGCAGCAAAGTATAATCTTTATTATCTTGATGACTGAAGCTGCTTTGCATTTAGTATAATTTTTTTTTGTAGTCAATAAGCATAACTCATTAATTTACCAAAAATATTTCTTCGTTATTATAATAATAATAACCTTTATTTCGGGCAAGCCCATATAGTTATTACTGTGTAATCCGATTTTAACTTGCGACTTTGCATTCAGAATTTGAAGTACTGCATCACTAATCCGCTGAGAGAAATAAGGCTCTAATTCGCTGCTTGAATAAGCCGGCTTTACCGGTGAAATACCACGACCTTTCAGAAGGACGACTTTCGTTCGGTGAGAGAGTCCCACCTCCCTTCCCCATCCTACTCCCTTAAAGGTCTGCAACGCAACTGTAACACTATATGCGTTGCAGGTGTCCATGGGCAGCGCTGATCACTTACCATCAGGTGACACGCATGCTCGTTTGCCCTCATATCCCATGAAAAAAATATACATAACTTCACGCATACATAACGCACTACATAACTTAACAGCCACTGTCTACACCTTCGGATAGAAAATCCGAAGGTGTAGACAGTGGCTGTTAAGCCTCGTCTCGCCGCTATGTTTACGTTCCAAATGGAATAGGTGGCCAACCTATTGCCATACCGGCACAATGTTTTTATTTCTTAAAAAAAATAATTCATTCAATAATCTTTAATCACTGAATCAGACCATTACTTGGAGCACTATAGCACCACTGAAACCACAATAGTAATTTAGTTCGCCGGTATTAAATTAAACGAAACTCGGGGTAAAAAAAACACAGTATCAGCGAGCACCTCAAACGGACTTGGAATTGAATGACACGGTACACGAAAAAGTGAGGTGGATATTACTAGAAATAACATGTTGTTCTTTCTATTAAAGGTTACTAATAGAATTAAAGGTTACTTTTGACCTGAACTTACAAATCGATTAGTTCCATCTACACGTACGAAAATGCATGTCCAATTGTCACGTTCTGTCTGAACTGAGAGTGCAAGCGAGAGCGTAGAATTAGCGATAGAGAAGGACAATCGTCTTAGGCGTTCGACTTGTGACTCATCTATTTCTCTTTTATGGCATACTTTGATACGTATATTGATTTGGTGATGGCAGCACGATATATCAATACCGATAGTATGAAAAACAGCAGGCAAGGTTAAAGCATGTTCTAGGAAGCAAATACGGAGCCTTTCACCCCCAGCAAAACGCGGTGTTGCAGGCACCTGTAAGGTTTTATTATTTAATAAAAATCCTACAAGTTCCTGAAACTTCGTGCCCCACAACTGCTCAACTGTGCAACCAGGTCGAGAGGCTAAACTAGCGCTATACCGTAAAATATTAAATTTAATGACCTGCCTTTGTCGCAGGCGAGTTATTGCTCGCCCACCCGGTTTTTCCCTTCATAATTAATAAGCTAATTTTGTTTGCTTTAACTTTGACCTTTTAATCTTAAACGAGTCAAAACCCGATATTTGAACCATAAGGGAGGTAAGAAGTATTAATAATGAAAACTGAGTCGAAATTTTTAATATTTGTATTTTTATAGACTTACAAAATTTGGAAGAGGCTTTGTTATATAATCTGGTTATATTTCTCATAAGTTAGTTCGAGATTGCTTCATGTACCTACTCTGAAGCTCTAACAAGATGAAGGTAGCAATGCCTGGGAAATTTATTAACACTAAAGAATAGATATCAGGCCCATCAGCATGCAAACAACAAAAAACATTTTGTTTAATTTGCAGATCTATATAAGGGTAAGAAGTAAGTAGTAAATTTTTTGAAGGAGAATGAGTCAATATTGTTTCTTTTTTTTTTAATTTACGAAGCATAAGTAATGCAAGTATTCAGCCTCCAGACTACTGGTTGTAATTAAGAAATTCTTGTAACCTAGTTCAAAGTGTCGACCTACATGTGCAAAGTTAACAAAGTGTCTTAGTTGTAACGTTACGACTTTGCCTGTAGTAAATACCCGTTGAGACCAATTAACCTTGGTTAACCTGAGTAGTTTTCACCTAAAGAAGCATATATTAGCAGATATATTTTTATCATGTTAGATTCTCATCTTTAACAGTGGTAGAGCCAAGCAGTTCGCTGCATGAATGAGTCGGCTCGACCGGAGAAATACCACGACCTCTCAGAAGATCGACGTACAGTGGCTCATGCCGCGTTTTATTTGGTGAGAGAGGTACCCTCCCTTTCCAATCCTTTCCTGTCCTACTCCCTTAAAGGTCGGCAACGCAAAAGTAACACTATATGTGTTGCTGGTGTCCATGGGCGGCGCAGGTTGCTTATCATCATTTGATGCGCTTGTTCGTTTTGCTCTCCTATCCCATAAAAAATCTCAATTACTGAGAATGAGAATAAATGAGAATTTTCCAATTTATTCAGAATCATTTTACTGCTTTGCTCCCTTTAATAGTAGCGTTCTTACTAACTGCTTGGGCGTTTTTACACAATCGCGGATTAGATGTTAAATAGAGTTGAGTAAAAAATTAAAATTGACATACATTTAGAAAATTTCCTGAAATAAATAGGTAGGCTTTCATTTCAGTTACTAACTTAGAAAAAATGTCATTAGAATGGTAAATTAAAAACCTTTCCAGTGATATATAACTATAGTATATTTTACTACAAAGTTTTATACTATTAAAAGTCTCGGTAGACCAGTGGTCGAGCACCCCGCTTCTAAATTCAGAGGTCGCGGATTCGAATCCTCACATTGGCTCACATCAATGACTTTTCGAAATCAATTGCGTAAGTTCTGTGTGACAAATATCGATGACTAAAAACTTTGTGCCCGGTATGGCAATAGGTTCGCCACCTATTCCATTCGGGACGTAAACATAACGGCGAGTCGAGGCTTACCAGCCGCTGCCTACACCTTCGGGCAGAAAAAGGCGTGAAATTATGTTAAGTATCTTATGTATTACTTTTATAAAATATCCAGGGGACATGTTTTCAAAGGTATATTTTAATCGTTTATCTAGCCACAAAATAAAAACTTTGGTACGAGTACGTATTCTTCTGGCCCATAGTGCGTCGTGGTATTTTAGTGCGCAAGCCAATTCATGCTGTGATTCATGACTCTAAAATCTCTCACTCGATTAAAATTTGCATTCTCGTTCTACGATGCTGTCTGCATATAATTCTACTTAATTGAGTAACAAGCTTCTACCAAGCTTTACTTTGAGCAAATACAACCAACAACAAAAATTAACTTTTAATATGTTTGTTTGTAGAATCTTGCGAAGATTGCATCTCAATTTTCTATGAGATATCTTCAAGCGGTTAAGTAAGAAAGACAATGCATGGTTAAATCTGTCATTCTAAATCCAAAATGGCGCAACACCAAGATGGCGGACGAGTTATTTCTCTCTAAAAGATATATTCGTACTAAAGCACCGAAACAGATAATTAACTCACCACAACGAGGACTTGGCGCGAGAAAGTTTTTATTGCAGGTTTACCAAAAATGAACTGAAAATGTTCATTCATTGTAGTAAGCGGCAATAATTTTCAGAAGTTTAAAAATGCACTAAACTTATATATTCTTAAGAAAATTATTAATGCTTACAAACATTTATAGAGACCTCTGAAAGACCTATGAAATTAAGATATTTTTTATTCTTATTTAACAGTTAATATCAAATATCCAAGTCCGATTTATTTTGAGTCATCACAAAAAGTATCTAAGTGTACTGTACTTTCAATTCACACCACTGACCGTCGACAGTTTCTGTTTGTGTCCAATTTCCTTCAAATTATTACCCTCAATATATTACTACAAAACTAATACTTTGTGTCGAAGGCTTGTCCTCGTGAAAAATTGCCAACTTCCATTTCATTCCGCTGAGTTATTTTTGCGGTACATCTTCTTAGAAATCGATGCAGTCTTTTAGCCGAAAGTTTAAGATTAGATTTATTATTACTAGGTACAGTTATTATCCCGCCCAAGAAAGTTAATCCAGTTCCAAAATAGATGTCTTGACAGCGCTGAATTAATTTCCTTAGTAGGTTGTAGACTCTATTGCTATAATTCCATAAAAACATCTCTCGATGCGAAAAAGAATTTTAAGCATCGCATATTTCTAAAAACAGTTTTTTTTTTCACTGTTATGATTTCTTTAGTTTTGACGAAACATTTTTATTATCTTGTGATGTATTTGATAATTATGCAGTGGTTTGTTCACATCACATTTTTTCTTACCGTACGGGAATCGGTCCCGTACGGTAACAACTACGTTTCAAATAAGAGTGCTTCGGACAGAAAACCAATTAATGCCAATTTATAAAAGGCGTCCGTATCCCACAATTATTAACTAAAGCATATTACTATAGCACACAAAAAATGATTGTGTTTTTATGAAACCACAGTAAAATTAATACTTCTTAACTAACAATTCCCAAAAAAAATACACATAAAATTACTATTAAATAAATATAATAAAGTCTCGGTGGTTAAATGGTCGAGCACCCCGCTTCTGAATCCAGAGGTCGCGGGTTTCGAACCCTGGCTCACACCAATGACTTTTCGAAATTATTTTCGGAAGTTATGTGTGATAAATATCGATGACTGAAAAACTTTGTGCCCGATATGGCAATAAGTTCGCCACCTATTCCATTGGGGACGTAAACATAATGGCGAGGCGAGGTTTAACAGCCGCTGCCTACACCTTCGGGTAACAAAAGCGTGAAGTTATGTTATGTATGTTTAGAATATCTTATTTTTATAATGCGAACCGTATATGCCGCCGTATTGGACTTGCCTGCGCCGTCAAGTGACTGCGACTCACACATACCGGCCCGGCCCGGCCCACGTGTGCGACATGCGATAGGCAAAGGAAAAATTTTAGAACGATGTAAATATAGTTTCACTTAAATAATAGGAACTTCAATAGGTTCGCCACCTATTCCATTTGGGACGTAAACATAACGGCAAGACGAGGCTTAACAGACGCTGCCTACACCTTCGTGTAACAAAAGGCGTGAAGTTATGTTATGTTACTGCATGGTATAATCTCTAGTGATACTCGTTTCTACATAATGGTCACGGGTACGATCTGCATTGATGAACACGCTCAAAGTGCCGCAGCGCTATTTGGTCTCACCAAAATAAATATTTCGTCTCACAAAATGGGTAAGGGTTCATGCAGGTACATCATACACCGCACACCCACAGATATCGGGAGCGTGACACTACTAAAAAGACATTCAATTCTTTCTAGGATATATACGCTTATTTTAAGGAAACCGACAGACATTTCTTCAAGTAATAAAATGTGCACAACATCTGAACAAATTGTAAGCGTCGGTCAAGTCCGTTCTGTATTCCCAAGGAAGTCATTAAACTCTCTTAAACTAAGTGAAAAACTTGACAACACTTGCTCCGTAAAGTGTCAGAACGTTGTTCTCTTAACGATGTGAAGGGACTTGTGGCACTTGGCCGCCATTACACAAGCCTTCGTATATTTCCACCCCGAACTTGTAAAGGCAGTGATTTGAGAATATTTTACTTAAAAAGCAACAAAACTAAAATTAAATAGTTTCTACGTCTAGGGATATCAAAATCTGGTAGAAACGTTAACATTGATTTACTTCTTTTATATTTTATTTATATAGCTAAATAAACTCAATTATGTAATTAAAAAATACAAAATTAACAAATAGGATTAATTAAGATAGCTAATAATTACTTTGTAGAAAATTGAATTGATCATTTGAAACTACAGAAATATTTCAAACTACTACACCTGGTTAACACGTTTACTGCGTTATGAGGTCGAATTGGTACATGCGTCACTTCTCGCTGGTGCGGCAGACAAAATCGCTTTCTTTCACTCTGTGCGGGAGATAGCTAAGTTAACATTTCTACGAGTATAACAGAGACAAATATACATATTTGAATCTCTCACGAAGCTTAGCCTGGGTGGCGTAGTTAGTACAATATGAGGTTAAATAGGTCCCAAACACACTGAATACCGCTTAGTGCGAAGAAAGGTCTAATTTGCCTCAAAACTGGCAGGCCTCATAGACGCACAGAGCGTGGTGCGGGCGTCGCGGGCGCAGCGCATTCTAAGTTAGTGTTGGGACAAGTCACGATAAAGGGTTTTTTTTCAAATAACTTCTAGCCAAATATTCGCTGCCATTTTCATACTAAGCAAGACCTAAATATTCCACTCAACAAAATGTTCTTTATTCTGCACAATTTGTTTGAAATCTTTTTTAAACTTTTTGTCGTGATATTTCCGGTTTATAATTCCAGATTCCTTAAGCTATGAGGACTGTCGTTTCTTTCAGCGAAGTCGAGTTCAATTCTACAATGGTCACAGCCGTTCAAGTCAACAAACCTAAGTAGTAAATCTGTTCACTTACACAAACATATACCTTCTGTGTACTAAGTATAGGGAATTTGTCAATAAAACAAAAAATACAAATTATTCATCTAAATTTATTTTATCGCCTTCAAAGTAGGCCCCGTCGCTTGCAATACAACATCTCCACCGCTTCACCCAGTCTTTCATACATTTTTCATAGGCTATTTGCGGTATGGCCTTTAGCTCATTCAGCGAATTTTCTTTTATGGCTTCTATTGACTCCAAACGTTTTCCTCGAAGTGGTAATTTTAACTTGGGAAATAAAAAAAAGTCAGACGGAGCCATATCAGGTGAATAGGGTGCTTGGTCGAGAACGTTTGTTGAATTTTTCGCTAAAAACTCTTTCACTATAATGGCTGTGTGTGATGGTACATTATCATGGTGCAGCATCCATGAGTTGTGTCGCCACAAATCTGGACGTTTTCGGCGGATACTCTCACGCAAACGCTTCATGACGCCTAAATAATATTCTTTATTCACTGTTTCTCCCTCTGGAAGGAATTCGGAGTGAACCACACCACGGTAGTCAAAAAACTGTCAGCATCACCTTGATTTTGGTGCGACTTTGCCGCGGTTTTTTGGGTTTCGGCTCGTTTTCGAGACGCCATTCTGAAGACTGTTGGCTTGTTTGCATGTCATACTCATAAACCCATGTCTCGTCGCCAGTTATTATACGTTTCATAAAGGTCGGATCCGTAGAAGCTCGGGAAACCATGTCTTCAGCGACATGCTTTCGCTGCCCTTTTTGAACAAAATTGAGCTCTTTTGGAACTAGTCGAGCGGCGACGCGTTTCATGCCTAAAATGTCAATGAGAATATTGTGGACGGACTTAAAAGATGTGTTCACCTCACTAGCCAACTCTCTCAGACTCATACGTCGATTTTCGAGCACTAGCTTCTTGATTCTGTCGATGTTTTCTTTGGTCGTAGCGGTTGAAGGTCTACCAGAACGAGGCAAGTCTACTACTACTTCTCCGCCTTCTTTAAAAGCCTTATACCATTCATAAGCCCTTGTTTTCGATATACATGATTCGCCGTAGGTATTTCGCAACATTTTTAGTGATTCACCATATGAAATATCATTCGAAACACAAAATTTAAGGCACACTCTTTGTTCAACAATATTTTCCATTGTTAAAATCGCCGAGGACTCAAAACTATGACCAACAAAAAGTTTAGTTTAAAACAAATTAAATGACAGATCCCGTTCAAATTTTGCGCGCTAAATCAGTACAGTGCTACCAACATGCAGTAAAAAAATTAGAACGACCTCTTTTACGCGGGTCTCTTTATTGACATATCCCCGATACTTTTTACACAGAGTAGTACTCACCCACTCCACATGCATACATATACACAAGATTTTGTACACGGGACATAAAAAGATATAATTTTTTAGTTTTTTTTTTTGCTGCCTGAATGCTATTTAAACTACGCCTTAATTTGTCATAGTCCTGCCTCGTGGGGCATTGGTAAAAGTACCAATGCTGCCCGAGCACAAATATTTGTGACAAACATGAATATTTGTGTGGCGTCTGTATTATAAGTATGTATTTACAAAAGAAAAGTATATGTGTATTAATATCTGTTATCTAGTATCCATAACATAAGCATTTAGTTGCTTAGCTTGGAACTAGAGGGCGCTGTGTGTATTGTGCCTTACGGCAAGTGTTTATTTCAGGATTTCTTCCTGGAAATGTGCTGATCATGTGCTTCAAAAAAATGGTCAGCGAAAGCGTTGCATAGGTTGCTATGATAAAATAAGGCGTACCTTAAATAGCAGTCAGGCAGCAAAAAAAACTAAAAAGTTTACATATTTTTTGTTTACCCTGTTTTAACGAAAAACATTTTATTTTAAGTAATCCAATAAATATTTTTTTATCTTAGTTGCAACTTTTTTTTATTCCCATCCGTATACAAATCATACTTTCTTTCAGTGCGATGTGAGGCAGAACACATATTTATTTGTTTTGTTTATTCAATATTCAAAAGTCGTAACTGAGGGCAAAGCCGTATTCAATTTTAGTATCTATTTATGTATATAATGTAAAAGGTATTTGAAGATGTTTTAGAGAAATGATATTTTATGAGGCCGTCGTGGTCTCACTCACTGCAAAAAAGTTCAACTGTGCCTCAACAACGCCTCATACGCACCTGCTGATAGGCTACAAAAATTGCCGCCGCAGTGAAGGTATTAAATAAAACATTATTTGATCATAAATAGCGTTGCATGAATTGCATCTATAACAATTAATATGAAAATTGCATTTGGTGAGATAATACGAAGAAAGTCTGCTGACCCCTTCCAGTATATAACGTGTGAATGTTAAAAAATATACCTGAATGAAGTATTGAATGATCAAAATCATATTCAATTATTTTATAAAAGTGTTTAGTATACGTAGTACGCTATACTTACTTTGTAATTATACAATACAAAGTTTTAAAGTTTTACATCAAATAAAATTTCAGATTTATTTATAATTATATATTTCCCTACGCGTATAGAAAACAACGGTAGGCCGGCTGTACAACTCCTGTTTCCTTTGCCTCCAACTTCCAAAAAACATAAATCCAAAAAGGAATTTGTATTCTAAGAAGTTAATAACGTAATTGTCGCACACACTTTTATTGAGTTTAATAAAACCGTTTTTTGCGAGTATACGCGCGCTCGAGTGAAATACCTCCTAACAAGATATATAAGGAAAATTATTTCTAGTAAAAGTATGTACATAACTTCTCGACGACAAGTCAAGGCTGCGTCAAACATTTTCAGTTAATTATATGTATCTGAAAACAATTTTGTTTATTACTAGTAACGATGATCGGAATTTTCCATCAGACGTAGCAAGCATACATATTGCAAATACATAAATTTTTATATATACTAGCTCCTCCGCTTTTCACCGATTTGCTAAAATTGACTAACTTTGCTCCATTGGACAGTAGCATTATATAATAACATAATTTTTAAAATAGAATATTTAAAATGAAATTGAATAGATCTCTGATTGACACACTCAGTAAGCAACTATTGTAATTTTCGGAAGTTAAGTGTGATAAATATGGATGACGGAAAACTTTGTTGCCCGATATGGCAATAGGTTCGCCACGTATTCCGTTTGGGACGGCGAGACGAGGCTTATCAGCCGCCGCCTACCCCTTCGGGTAACAAGGGCGTGAAGTTATTTTATGTGTGAATCGACCTACATCCTGTCAAAAATGTTATATTTTCATCGTCGTTTAGGTCAGCCTTGGTCACTTTCACATGTTCATTAAAAAGATGTATGAAAATAATATATTTTGTGGCAGTTATTTATACTAAGAAGTTCTTAGCAAACAAATAATATTGTTCATCTTATCAGCGAGCAGCCATGTGGCGTGTTACACTAATATCAAGAATATCTTTTGACATAGACCACATATATCTGTCCGAATAAATTACATTAGCCTTCACAATAACTGTAGCTGAATAAAGAAATAAGAAACCGCAAAGTCTCTGCCAAAACTGGTGCGTTTGGTAGTCTAACTGAGAGTAACATAGTGTTTTTTTGTGTGTTACCTGATGGTAAGCAACCAACGCCGCCCTTGGACACCAGCAATACTTACTGTGTTACTGTTGCGTTGCCGACCTTTAAGGGGTAGAGGATAGAGAAGGATGGGGAAGGGGGGTTGGCCTCCGGGTACCTCTCTCACCGCACGAAACGCGACATGAGCCACTTTAAGTCGATTTTGTGAGAGTTCGTGGTATTTCACCGGTCGAGTCGGCCCATTCATGCAGTGAACTGCTTGGCTCTACGACTGTTGAGATGTCACTACAGTCTATATTTAAATGTAAAATGACTATTTGGGTTTTCGGATAATGCATCACTCATGTGTAATTAAAAATCCTTCCGAAATGGGATTAGATAAGTTGATCAATTATTTTTGTGTTTCAAAATTTTAAGTATGATTTATAGTATATCGTATAAAATTAAATAAAACAGAAACAAAATATTCCTATACTTATTTTTTTTCTGTTAGTATGTATGTATTTTCCATCTTCGTTATCTAACACATCTGATATTTCGGAATGATTTATTTGTTTTTATGGGAACACAAGCGAACTTTTTCCATACTTTGACTAAGCTCGCTGCATAAATGGGCCGACTTGACCGATGAAACGACCTGTCAGAAGAGCGACGTAAAGTGGCTCATGCCGCGTTTCGTTCGGTAAGAGAGGTACCCGGAGGCCCACCCCTCTTCCCCATCCTTCCCTATCCCCTATCCCTTAAAGGTCGGTAATACGGGTAGGAAGTGTTAGTTGCTTATCATCAGGTGACACGACTGCTCGTTTGCCTTCCTATTCCATAAAAAAAAATTCTCTTATCTTATTCTCAATAAAATATATGGTGAATTAAGTGTATGTAAAAATGCTAGGCTGCTCAATTTTTCCTATTCCCGAATCTACTGTGAAATTCTACACATAAATCATCAATTTCGTTTGAAAATAAATGCCAGTATGTATTTTGTATTTTAATCTGTTTAGGTTTCATCCAGAACGCAGCCACTGTTTGCATAATTCTAACATTGGAAGCCGAGTTGGCCGCCAAATTGACAGGCGGACAGTTTTAATATCTAACTTATCAAGAAGAAAGCTTTTTGTGTGTTTACCGTTAATAGTTTTTTTTTGTTATTTGCGATTGAGCATCTGTGAAATTGTTATTGGCCACTTTTATTGAATCTCCTTTTAATTGGTTTCTCCGTTTTTTTCTTTATTTTGACTATCGTTGTTTTGTTTTGAAGTCATTCATCGCCCTTATCTTATTCACTTCAAATTAACTTCATTAAAATGTTCTAATTTTTCTAACGGTAAATATAAAATGTTTTTGTATGTTTTTCGTTGTTGCAGTGTTCTCGTACATTATTACTTATTTTTTTATGTGAGACTTTAATAACCTCATAATGTTTCGTTAAATCATTAGAGGCAGATATATTTATGGTATTATTATAGTGGATTGATTACTAAATTATAACAAAAATACAATTACAATTTGAAAAATCTAATCAATTATGAGTTATTTAATAAATTACTTGAACAAGTAAGAAAGTACTTAAAGCAAACTTTTAATTAAAATTATAATATTTATATGCCCTATAGCTTGGTTATAAAAATATTCCTATTAACATATCGTATGTTATGCTGTGAAACTTTAAAAAAAATGTTAATTACATTTTCACGATAACGATAAATAAATGAATTTTTATAGACATTATTATATACACCTGAAAATAATAATATCTTGGACACAAACCACACAGCGCCCTCTAGTTCCAAATTAAGTAACTAAATGCTTGTGCTATGGATACTAGATAACGAATAATAATACATATATACTTTTCTTTGGTAAATACATAGTTATAATACATAGAAAAACACCTAGACGCTATACAAACATTCACAAATATTAATTGTACTCGGGTGGGAATCGAACCCGCTTACCTCGATTCTGTAGTCGGTAGCTTTACCAATGCACCACGAGGTTCGACGAAAAATATAAACCTTCCTTGTATCAATATAGTATTTAACAGCCATCAGACTGACGGATCAACTTTTGCAACATGGAATAAATTCAATTCACGATTCGTAGATTTTCAAAATATCCTGTCACATGTTCCGTAGACAATCGATTAGGGAAGTCATCGTTGTCCCTCACCCTCCATGAGCTGTTGGATAACCAATAAGTTGGCACCTGCCACCTGTCTCATCAAAAGTTGAATAAAATTGCCGAGATATTAAAGATAATGCTGTGTGAATATATTTGTCGAAAGATTTCCGTTATAAGATTATATTATTTGCCATTTTTGCTGCATAAAATTATAGAAAGACTAGGTCTGAATATTGCGGAGGTGCCGCCGGCGGGACGTGGACAGGACGCGGGCGGGACGTGAACGAGACTTTTTTTCATTTGCAAAATGAAATTGGACAGTTACGACTATATACAGAATTTTAAATAGGCTTCTAATTAAACAACTCTCCATTTCGCTGTTTGCTGTCAACTTGTTTCAACTACATTCGTCGGAATGTAAATATTGTAACAGTGTTAAAATATTACAGTACTATATCTGAATGGCTGCATTTTGCTTGATATTTGAAACGACTTCGTTCGAAACAGCATTGTATTTATCGAGTATTTTTATGTGTCTACAGTTTAATTGGCAGATTTTATCGGCTAAATGCCTGAATCTACTTTTAAAGCTATTACTGGTAATTCTGGATTCAGTTATGTGACATTTTATTGATTATAACGAAGTAAAAAGTAGGTCTTCAATATTGCATCATAGAATTTATCAATATATTTCTTATTAACTTTGCCACTTTATGTAGCCGCGTGTCCTAGTATCGCCAAATTGAATATGTGATCCCGTGGATTATATAGCAGCTTTACTGCTATAAATTAAGCTCGACAGACAGAGAAGTAGACCGAAAAGTCGTTAGAGCAAGCAATACTTACGATATATCGATGGCCAGATTTCACTAGCATACATAATACATACATAACTTCACACCAAATCCCTTGCGGGGTAGGCAGAGAGAACAGAGCGCCATAGGGCACGATTTTTACACACCTCACTCGCTTCGTTGACTTTCATAACTCTTTTCATGCACGCGCGTCGGTTTTTGAGGCTCTTAACATCACCTTCCTCCAGAACACGTTCTATTTGGTTTTGGAATGTGTGTCTTGGCCGTCCTCGACTCCTACATCCGTCTGCTTTTGCATTGTATATCTGCTTAGTCAGTCTTGCGTCAACCATTCTTTCTACATGTCCGAACCATCGGAGCATACCCTTTCTTACTTTTACACTTTTTTTTTTCACTAGCAAATGTTTTGTTTTTGCTTATGAATATAACAAAACATAACTTCACGCCTTTTACTACTCGAAGGTGTAGGCAGCGGCTGTTAAGCCTCGTGTCGCCGTTATATATACATCCCAAATGGAATAGGTAGCGAACTTATTGCCATCCCGGGCACAAAGTTTTTAGTCAACGATATTTATTACACATAACTTACAACATTAATTTTGAAAAGTCATTGGTGTGAGCCAATGTGAGGATTCAAACCCGCGACCTCTGGATTCAGAAGCGGGGTGCTCAACCACTGGACCACCTAGACTAAAATATACTTGTGAATATGTACATATTTACTAACAAACCTCACTTGCCTTCCAGAGACGTATATAATATTTTTTCCTCTTGTAATAAGGATGGGAGATATACGGGAATATTAATAATAAAACGTACAATATTATAAATCAGATTGCTTTAATTTATTATAATTTTATACAAATCGAATACTACTTACGATATTAGTTTTTTTTAATTATTATTAACGAATAAACACATTTTACCCGTCGCTTTTATTTTACAAATTTTACCTTTGTATTTTTTATCATTTATTTCATCTATTATAAAAAAAAACCTCCATAGGGGCTTCATTATTACAAACTTACATTACACTCGGATGTATTTAATCAACTTACTGCAGTCGTATATTTGTGTATAATATATGGTTATTTTACTTGACTTATATAATACTTTTTAATTTACATAACTAATTTTTGAAGCAAGCAGGAGAAGGCCCGCTTCTCCTTTTTTAAGGTTTTTGAGGCTTTAAATTAGGTGTCATCATCATGAATATTCGTATGGAGTAGAATAAATCTAAGCACAATAAATTGGGCGCAATCTGTCAATTCTGAAGCCATACTGTAATATGTTATGTGATGTCATGTTGTGATATTTACCAAAAAGACACTAAAACATTTCACAATTATATAAAATTATTTATTACCTATAAATAATTTGTTATATATTATTTAAAAACACGCGGTTTAAAGGAAGTATGCAAAATTCACCATGATTCCTTTTCAGTTTTAGTATAGGTATGAATAGATATGAGATTGGTTTCTTACCAAATAAGTCAAGTTAAAATAACCAATGTTTATATATTAATATTATAATTTATTTTAAATTAACAATTTAGTTAATGGTGAGCAACAGGAACACAATACGGAATATTTTATATGTGATGCAAAAGATTATATGTGAAAAAGATACTGTGTCTAGATTCGTGAAAATCAATATACCTTTTATAGTTTTCAATTGAGAGTGATTGAGCTTGTGAGTGTCGTATTGAGTAGATTTAGCTTTTCGTGGAATATTTATAAAATAAATAAACAACAATAAAATTTAAATTGTTAAAAAATAAAAGCTCAATTAATATACTTCAAATTTTACGTTAAGAAAACAAATAATAGTATGGTTTTGGGAACTCAGGCTGAGGTTGGCAAATAACGCTTGTGTTGTGTGAACTAGGTTACTGAAAGATTATTATATTTTTAATACTGATAGCATGAATTGTATAAATCTCAGGCACCATACATCACTATACTTGGATTCAGATGGAAAATTCTTTCTTGAATATATATCAAAACGATACTAAGGAAATATCTTTGAAAAGCTAAACTAAAACTCAGAAAATTGGTAAATATTGCATAGTTTGTGTTGTTGTGAGTAAGTGATCACACATCAGATGTAATGAGTTATTCGTAGAAATAACGTGTAGAAGTAACAGACATTGTCATCGATTGTAATGCCCAAAAACTTGAAGTATGAGTATATGCATAGGAAAGATTTTCAAAACGTCGATGAAAGTTTTCTCGCTGTTGGGTTGGGATACCCATTATACAGAATGATCTTTGTCAGAATCAGAAACAGTAATATAGATAAGATGCATCTTTTTTCGAAAGCTCCATCAAATGGTTTATTTATTTTAAGTGTACATACACAGTACATAAACATATTTCTGTGTACGTAGGCGTAATTAGTAGACGTTGGTATAAGGACCCGTGTATCGTGGCAATAAGTTTTCACTGTCTATGTAAGTACTGTCAATATTTGCAAATGTAATATTGCAAGTATCAAATAAAATAACCAGCACAAAATCTTTATCATTCTAATGGTTTCCTTCAAGATCAATGGCATTACAGTGTGACAGGAGTTATAGAGCTATAATATTTACAGAGTGAGAAGCTCACAAAGCATTGTGTAGGACTCTTTCGTCAATATTGTTAGAGGTGCTCTCTCTAGGGCTTATTATGGTGCATAATTCGTCTTATTTAAACATATTCATATGCTTGAGATAGGATTTCATGAAGGAATAAATGACACCTGCAATCTTCTCACGGAAAACCCTTTCGAGTGGATCATGTGTACGTAATAATTTGTATTCGTTTCTTATTCGAGTAATATAAACAAGATCTATATTTTCTTTGAACGAATTAATTGAATATTTTTATATGAGCGATGACTTATTTGCTTCTTACTATTTGCCTTTCTTCTTATTATTTGCCTTTTTCCCGGTCGTATAAAGCTTTATTCAAAGAAAATCGTATAATATTTGCAAAGACTTTGTTTCTAAGCTTTCACTCTGTATTTATCATTCTCTCTATTACAATTATTGTTATTATGTCTGTGTAAGTATCTTATCTCTAAAAAACTAAAGCGAAAAAAATGTCATAAGAGTAGATGAGACTCAAAATAGTTAAAAATTCTTAAATGTTAGCGTTCAGAAGTAGAAATATACATGGAAATCCAAAATACCTGTTTTACATTTAAAGCATTTTGTTACTGTTGTGCAGTTATGCTGTGCCTTCTGTATGACATATGACACATACAAATAATAAGAAATAGTAAAATTTCATGCGTTAAAAATAATATTTCTAAAAGACTGTTAAATCGTTCGATTGTATCTGTAGGGCTATTACGTATCTTGTAGAAATCAACAGATAGCGAGCAGCTGTTATTCGATCGCAATTGGTGGAAAGTAATTATAGTTTCCACCAATTTCTACGTAATTACTATTGACGATAGCGTTCTAGCAAATAGTGACACAATGCAATTATTCGATCGCGTTGTTAATATGTAATCACAGTACGTGCTACAAACTTATCTTTTTACGTTGTAGCGTCGCTGATTTTACCTATTTAGCACATAATTAGACCAGTCAATAGTCCAAATTCAAATTAAACTATAGTACTGTCTTTAAAACAACTTTTAAAGCTCGTTTATTTCAATCAACATCAAAATATGAGCAGAGGGTATTAAATAAATGTTGGTGATAAAAAATACCATCCACCAAATGAATGATGGAACTGCCACTTACCTATGACCGTTATTTTAATCATTACTAATTGTCATATGTCATACAAATATTAAACATATATGTATAAAAGATGTATATATAAATATATGTTATTTAAGATTATATGATTTATGTGTAAAATGTTTAATGTTCAATTAAAGTCAAGCAATACATTCGTTATGATGGATAAGAAAGTGCACAGTAAATGTGATGAGTCTCAAATGTCATAATTATTATATTTGTAGAAAATTCAATAATTTTTGTATATTTTTGACGATTTTCCAATTCAAAACAAATACTATAGTAATCCAAAGTCGATACTAAAAGTGTAAAAAATACACTTATAGTAACTCATTCCGTGATGTCAGAGGCATCCAAAGGATTCGGAACTGATAATATAAGTAAGGAAGGCTACCTACTTCTGTTTTAGACAATTTTATTATTTGTTGGATTCCAAGGGCAGACGCAAGTACAGACTCATATGCCAAATCCTATTTGCACCATTTTTACATTATTTTTATTGGAAAATTATCAAATCTATACCAAAACGATGTAAGGACTGATTAAAACAATACATATAATTTAAAATACATATTGTTGGTGTGTGATGTGGTGCGTCAGTACGTTTGCACATTTAAATTCGAACCCGGTCCCATGCAGGCATTTAGTTTAATCAGTTTTTTTTAATTAGAGAGTAGATAATTTCTACTTTATTATTTTTTAAATATTTCTTAATATTTTAATTACATTTTATCATTGGACCGCCACCACGGGCATTATAATCGATTTCACAACCTCTCATTTATTTATTTTTATTTATTTTTTTATTAAAATAAGTTTAAAATTGGCTGAATAACCCGTAGCCACGGCCCAATACAATTATTAACCCGTTAATATTAAAATGTCAACAAAGAGACCCTAGTTCGTTTTTTTTAATTTTATTTTCTTTATAATAATTTTTCCAACTTTATATCGTTTATCCCTAAAAAATGGAACTTATCTTCATTATTTTATAAACCCTATTATTGGCACTAACAAATCTAACAAATAATTATAATTTAATAATATATAAATTACACAAAAACGTATTTTGTTCACATTTGTTTTGAAATTACAACGATTACAATTAAATAGATAATACTATAACATAAAGATTCTCAAACACAAACACAATCATCTGTATATATGTTTATATATTATATAGTATGTAAATAAAAAAGATATTTTTTATACTCATAACTAGGTATAACTTTTTCAGCACCAGACTGAATTATATTCTGTAAAACAACAACTTTTAAAATCTCATTTTACAATCAAATTTGTCATAATTAAGATTTACACTTAATTTTCGACAAATACATGTCTTAAATATTTAATTTCAAAACACCAAAATTGTTAAAAAAAAAACAATAGTTTTTTCTTTCCCGCCAAAAATAAGGTGCTAATTACATATTTTAAGTTTAACTTTTCAATCAAAACAATAAATAAAATAAATGTATTGTGAAAACACTTGATGTGTAAAATTTAAATCTAAGTATTAGTGAGCTTCCTTATAAATATGTTTGCCAATATATCAATAATTTTAGCTTAAATCAGAGGACACAACACACACTATGCTAACACGACATCTATAAGAGTGAAATTGAGGAACGGACAAAGATCGAGATTATAAATTGTATATTTTTTTAAACAATACGACTATTAATATAGAGCCTACAGTATGCGCTAAAAGGGTATTTTTTTAATAAATCGATTAGACGAGTTAGAAATCGGAATTAAGATAGTAATGATTTTAGTCAAAAAGTTTTCATTCGCCATTTTTTTTTCTTATCATATAGAGAAGTTCGCTTTTCAAAATTTTGACAAGTTTTCACAAATCTAATCATAGACAATCATGTTATACTTTGATATATTTGCGATCACAATGACGCCTCTTTTCGGTGATAATATTATTTAAGTAAAATGCATCCAAGTCTTATATTCCGATTTTTGTTTTTCTTAAGTTTATATACAAATACATCGTGTCATCGTCTATATTTACATTTCAATATATATAAATGATTATTAAGTGTTTGGCTATTTGATCGAAACAGCATTATACTGTGCTAAGCATAACAATTCCTATGTGGTCAACACAAATGTTTATCTAAGTGTTTCTATATCTGTATTCTAATGAATTATCTTCGTATTATCGATAATTATGTACTTAAATATAATAATTTTACACTATCGTTTTTTTTAGTGAGCATTTATCGATATATGAGAACAGTTGTGTTCATTTAATATTCTAACTAAAAAATTCCTATCTTCCTTTTTTTATATGTTCAAAATTTATGTCCACCCTAATTACATCAATATCGCTGACGCTAATCCTATGCTACCTTTGGTTCCGTTTTAATTGTTTATTCTCTTATCAATTCCACAACTGTTTAACAATTCCTGGATTTTTTTGTATATATTTCGTTCGAATTTAATTACTAAATACATTTTAATTAAATAACGTATCTACAAAGTAACTGCTTAAATTCTGCTTAAATTCACATGCACAGACCATACCTATGTATATCATCTATCCTTAGATCAAAAATTGATTTGTAGATGCAGCGTAAGAGTAAAAGAGTACTTAAGTAGTTCTCTTACGCTGAATCTACATCTAATGTCTTATTATATGTTAGAAAAAAAGGAAGGCGATAAAGAAACCCTTTTTGCCTTTTGTCTTCGAAGGTCTCTTGTAATTTGTCTGTGCGTTTTCGTCGAACAATGTGCATAGTAAGTAGCTAACTACTATTGCCAGTCTTTGGATTACAATATACTGAATCTGCGATTATTTCGATATCCATGTGAATTTAGAACAGACGATTATCGTTCATTAAAATCGTTTATTTTATATTGTATAATATCTAACGAGTACTTTAATTATTTAAATCGCTTACACAATTTTGATGTATGCTATTTAAAAACTCGTGATCAATGATCCCATGTGTTCATCTTTATACACATTACTCCCCGACGAAAATTATTTTTTTAAATTCATTTAATCATTAAAATTCAAATTATTTTTTTTATCTTATTCACAGAAATATTTTTTTTTTCAAATCGATGTCACCCGATTGATATATCTTGACAGTACTGTCATTGATACGTCATGGTTTCTTTTATATTATATTTTATTAATAGTAATTAAAGTTTCAATCGACGAATTATATACGAGAACGTTTATTTATTATATCCTAATCAACATCACATTTTTTTATTAAATTTGACATCAGACATTTCAACCGCAACAAAAAAGAACACCAATAAATTCATGATAACCTTAAACATATTTTTAGAAACACATATTATATTTTAATAAGTTTTAAATACATAAATAAAGTACTATTATAACAAATATATAGTGTGATTGAATCTTAATAACTATCACTGATCCAAAGTTAAATTTAAAATAAAAGATCTTAAAAATAAATATTTAAAATACAAATCACCAAAATTACTCCACAATGAGTGCAAAATTGAAATCACCAATGTCACATTACACTTAACTTATCGTTTGTAAATTTATCGTAATTTCATGTCCAATGACATGTTACCGAGACGTGTGCGCGTTTCAAACACGTGTTTAATTCAATTGTAATATTATCATGTATAAATTACATACATCAATATATAATTATTAGTTCTCTCATACTTGCTCCATGTGCGCCCTCTATGGCACACAAATTTAAGTTCATTGCACGATGATATGAGGCGCTGATAACAAAACTGCAACTGTAGCGATAATTGTGAAAAGTGTGAACACAAACAAACAAAACCTGTGGACAAAAATGGAATTTATGAAAAACTAAGACTTGCTAAATCGTAGGTAAATATATGGCATCACCTATTCCATTTTAACAATTCAGCAAGTCGAGCCATAACTGTTTGATTTTCGTTTTATTTGAATGTTACTATGATAGTTGCTGGATAGACTCCATTTTCAGATTCTAAGCCCTTTTGGAAATATGTACTCATTATGTGTCAAACAAATTGTATCCTACATTGGGAAATGAGGTAACTATCGAATTCATGTGATGAAATTATAATAAGTGGTAGTAGGCACAAATCGTTTAATTATATCAATAAGGTAGGATTTACCTCGGTAAAAGCTCACTTTTGCGCCGTTTTCACGCTATAGAAGCATGAAAGCTCATACGATCATAAACCAACGTAATTTACGAGTATTTTCACTCGTAATTAAATTTAGCGTAGCAGTTGAAGGTAGTTACTTGACTGTGATATATAACATATATACATATTAAGGTATTTAATTACTTTTTAGAAAACTTGCAGTTGCTTGTTACAGCACACCCAGTTTCACATAGACCGTAACAATACAAGACTAGAAAAATATAGAAATATATTCTTACCTATCAACAACCATAGCAGCAAACTTCCAATCGCTAATCAGTTCAGCTTCGTCATCAGCTTTCTTCATCCTTGCGGTGATAAATTGGAGCTCTCTTAATATCAAGTGAAGTTCCCTGTGATGGCTGCCAAGTCCTCCAGCCACGTCCTCCATTGTGGACGGGCGGACGAACGACCGTCGAAAATCCGTACGGAATATCGAACACCTTAATAGATAAAATTGTGATTGGCAACACGGTATTAGCATAGTAATGTTAAATGAGATCCCGGGAAAATACAATTTTATTAAACTCAATAAATGTAATGAAATGACCTTTTCCTCGAGATAGATTCTGTTTGATGAATACTGTAGGTAAAAGATTGCTATTTCAACGTTGATAGTGAAACTGAAGCCCAAGCTCCAATGTTAAGCCATTGATTATCGTGTTAAATAGAATATTAATTCTAAGTTATTCTTTTTTTCTTTTTTTATGTTTATACATTGGATAAAAGCGTGAGTGACTTAAAATCATCAATAGTATTCAAAATTTATTCATTTAAATAGCATATTTTATAGGGCGTCGCTGTATATGGGCTTGTGCTCTATTCTTGTTTTTCAAAAACAATATAAGTTATCCGATTTGATTTCCATTAGAAACACATTTCCCACACATTCCTAATATGAGTTAGCAACTAAATTACATTCACCTTACTGTATTTTTATATATGTACAATATTTATTAGTGTTTTATTCCCAATTTAATTAAATTACCATACCCTGGTCCTAAATTTCCAGTAGATGCTGTACTGTTTGGTGGTGGGGGTCCATGTCTAAAATCGTCGTCTATATCCAGCACATTAGCCAATAAAGACTTAGAAGACCTCTCCTTGAGCTCTAACTCTCTCATACGATTATTCATCATAATTGTCTTTCTCGTTATCTTCTTGCCAGGTCTTGACATACGCAAGATCCATGGCAACCATTGTAGGAAGACTGATTTTATCTGTGAAATGATTATTTTTGTTAGCTATCAATAGTTATCCACGGTCCTATTTTTGTTACATTTAAAAACTTCTATTCACTGAAGTAAAATAAATTTATTATTTCCATGGTTACAAAGGAATTTATTTAAAAAAACTAAGTTGTTGATTTCACTTTCCTTGATTCTTATTTTCATTAGAAGAATAAGGAAGAAATATCTAAAATTTGTTTTAAATTATGAAATATCTAAATTTAACAAAAATATTTACTTAAAGTAAATAAACTCATTAAATCAAGATGTTTTATGTGGATGTAATCTGAAAGGGTCATTTTTATTGGAGCATGGTACGGGTTTTCTTCAATTGCTTACCCATTGTGGCATCTCATGTATGTCAGCTGTTCGGTGATGGTAATTGAGCACAACTACCGTCAGAACTACTGATGATGCTACCATGAACATGATGCAGTTGAAGTATGTCCCTGTTATACACAATATCTGTTTTATAAACAAAGCTCGTCTATGCAGATGATGTTATTATTTGCTTGAATTCTGATAATATAATATTTTTTAAATTTAGCTATTGCAGTTATTGCTATGTAACTCGTATTTTTCTATTTTAAAAGTTTTTCATGTAGAAAATACAAATGTTAATGACATGATTCAATTCAAGTTGAAGACGAAGCAACTTTATCATCCATTCGGCCAAAATTATAACAAAAGTTATTAGTTTAAAAATATTATTTATGTCAATTTAACATTTTCAATTTCATATTTAATCGGACATAAAACTAAAATAAACTTCACCTACAGTTTCATTAGAACTGTCTAAAAATAAAGCCTTGTATTTACTGCATTGAATCATATTATTCATCTTGTAAATGCATTTCATAAAGGATTTTTTCATTGTAAATATAACCTATTTTATGAAGCGCTATTTTCAAGTAATTCAATGAAAAATAAAATATATTATAAGGAGGAATTTAAGTATAATAATTGTAATAGTAGTTGTACTAATTATTTTAATTTTTTTAATATTATATATTTAGTTACATCACGTGGTTTATAGCAATATGACATTCTAATTAACATTGACACACAAAGCCACATTCATGCATTTTAACTGTACATGCGAAATTCTAATCTACATTTAAATGAGTTTTAACTTTTATGCGTCACATTTAAGGTGTCAACTTTCACGAAAAATAATTTTGTGATATTTTGTTATGATCTAGCTTAGTTTTAACTGAATGATTTTAAGTATATTATATTTTAGGTATAATAATATAATTCTCTACTCTTTATGATTATTTGAACAAAAGATACTATAAAAATAGCATTCTAAATATATTTTCATCATTTTGTTTCAAAAATAATAAATTTCTTAATATGACTTAGGTTCCAAAAAGTATAATAATTTAAAACCATTCTGTTTGGATTTTAAAGTTTGGAGCTTTTACGTAAACCAACTCTTTTTGTAATATATTTTCATTATTTCGTAACAAAGATAAACAAATTCTACATTGCTATGTTTTAAATAAACAAGCGCTTTCTATATATTTTTATATCAAAATCTCTTATAACGATGCTGGAGCCAATCTTGATGTTATTAAAATGTTAATAGTTTCCAACGTTACAAAAGACCTTACTTTGACAAAGGAATTCATTGTTACAGATTTAATGTTCATTCAAATTGATACAAATTCAATGTTTTAACATAAAATCTAGGTCATTTATATACACCATCAAAGAAACAATTGTAAAGAAAATTCAGCTATTTCCGAAATATACCTATAACCTCACACACTTAAACAAATACCTTTGTCAAATATTCAATTGTTAATAATTTTTGTCAATTAGGGATGTTAACAGACCCGACCAAAGTTGAGACACGAAGTTCACGAGATACTTGGAGGCTGGACCTTCACTACCCGCATCCACTTTGTTGCTTTAAATTGTTGTTTAACTTTAAATCCTGCATTTAAACTACAAGCAATGAAATTCGTAAGCTGATTTAGTTAACAGTAATGATTTAACTGTCTTTATTTTTTTTTAAGTTTGTTTTTTGAAACACCACTTTTAATCATGCTCGAAGCTGACATAAGAATGTATTCGCGTATCGAATGTCTACAATAAGGCCAAGAGTTATTGAACAATAACAAGAAAGAGATTGTGAAATAGATACCAAAATGAAATTTGAATTGATGGACAAAACTAAAAAAATCTAATCGTATATTTTAATACATTACAAGAAGATTAAAATGCCAGTATGTCGAAAGGTTACCTTTAAACAGATTTTATATAGCTACTTAATTCAATAGCACAAATGTGAAGTGCAATAATTCTATTTCAAGTGTCGAGAGAACCGCATGAGCTCTGTAAAAGCATAGATCAGTTTTCAGTGACGGCAGAGACTCTAAAATGCAAGTTAGAAAAATAAGAAACTATAATATGCTCTCCTTCAAAAAACTTAAACAGAGGTATCTATTTATATCTTTATTAAACCGGTGTTTCGCGTTGAATGAGTTGAGGAATATTTTAAATGTGGTACGATTCAAAAATATCCCTCGAACCACATTCTAGTTAGAAAAAAAAACTATACAGATTTTATTTATTGTTTAAGATTAAAAAAGGAAAGAAAATCAACTAACGCGTGGTACTCTTCTCACCTATTAGGGGGATCGCCTCAGAGGTTTTAGTGATGACGTGTCCCACCAATAGAGAGAAAACAGTTTGTGACAGGAGAATTGTAACACCTGCAAAAATCAATATAGACTAATGAAACAAAAAAAATATAACATTGTATTTAACATTTATTTTATCAACCAGTCTATCAGTTTGGTTATAAAATCTCGTCCTGCATGTGTGCTGAGTCGGTATTAGGGGCTCAAATAAAACATAAATAAACATAAGGATAGAACATGCAAATACTATAACTGAGGGTTTTATTACTGGTTTTATTGTTATAATTATTTATATTAATTTTCTTTCGTTTATAATGAGATAGATATTAACTAATATTGTCTCCAAAACACACCACCCTCCAAGTATCCAGAGATTTTGGTATTTAGAAAATATAAACAAGGTCAATAATTACAAAATACATATTAAATAAAAACATTCAAACATAAAGTCAAAACTTCATGGAATCGATTTCGTATCAAACCTTCAAGTCACATCGATCGATTACGTATCTTAATGCGATAGTAAATATGTATGTCAACATTTACATGAAAAAATATCGCTACTTACCTTTTGTGTCCATATTTAATTTACGCTCTTGTCAACAAGTTATATTCACATGCCATGCCACTTAAATCACAAAAGTCTCGTCTCATTATAAAATAATGTATCGATTAAACAAAACCAAAAAAAATGATCTCAAGTGACAAAGCGCAAGCAAAGGACAACGGAATCGATTCCAAATTTCTTAACCCAAAACAATTGAACAAGAAGTTAAAATTAATAATTTGCTATTTAATACTGATAGTTTTGCCATACGTAATTTTAAAGTATAAGCATCATTAGAACATGTAACAAAAATTACATTTAATGAGACATTAATATGAAAGCATAAAACCACTTGATAGCAACAATGTTAAAAGTCGAAATAGTTTTAATATTAGTTACATTTTAAATTCAACATAATTTACTTCTTGTAATGTTTTAAAATAACTATTAATTATATTTTGTATTTAATTAAAACAATAAAATGAGAGCCAAAATAAAAAAAAACTATTATTAAGACAGATGTAAAAAAAAAATACCAGGAGGTAATGAATATGAAGAGAAAATAAATGTGGGAGACAAGCGGGATGGGTGAACGGTGAGGGTTAGGTGTGGGCAGTGTACCTAACAGGGGGATAGCGTCGGAGACCTGTGGCAGGGTCTCTGCTACCAGGTTGAGGAACACCGTCAGCGATAGAAGAATAGTGACTCCTGTAATCAAACACATAGTTAACACCCCTACTACCGCTAAAGAAGTTCACCGATAAAGAAGTTTATATGGGATAAACTGCTCTAAATAACTTTGCTCGTCATTGTTTTGTTAAGTACGACTTATTTGGCGCGATCATTATAACGCTTATTGGTGTATGATGATGCTGATGTTGAAATGATAACTATGGTATTATACTTACCAACTTATGTCGCTGAAACTTTCAGGGTAACTACCACCAACATATAAACACTCATAGCACACACTAGGTTAGCTAATATTATAGTATGCACGCTGGTACCGAATGGAAATTCTCAAAAAAATATTTCCTATTCATTTCATTTATTATCCTACATTGATTTATATTTTAAACAACGATTAATTATTATTGTTAAGTAATAATATTTATTTTATGTTTATATTAATAACACGAGGCAAATTTCGAATATTGAAAAATGTTATGTTTTGCGTTGATAAGGCGTTACCTTATATTGTTTAAATATATTGACGACGTATTTAATCGAGTTTTAAAATTATGACAGTTTTCAATAACTTTTGAGTATTATTCACGTAATCATTTTCACAAATGAAAGCTATTTTAATGATCCTAAAGTTGCTTGATTAATAACAGGATTCAGATCCAAGGACCCTAAAACTGTGTCGGTAGCAACGTGCACATATGACAGTGTAACTCCTACTGTGCTATACCTATTAGTGGTACTGCGTCCGAAGTGGATGGCAGCTTTTCAGCAACCAGGTTCAGAAACACAGTCAACGACAATAATATCGTCACACCTGTCGAGCGGCCAATATCCATTGATGTATTATCATCTACTTGTTGTCATTTTATTATAGTAGGCAAAAACTTAGTTAGACAAAGAAGGGTTTCATTTAAAAAGTCACCTACTTGTATCATTGCGTCTTATAAGTTTGCCTCTTATTTTCCATAGAACCCTTTTTTATTTACATGAACTGTTTTACATAAAAAAGAATGCATATGTCTCGAATACCATACGAAAGTTTGATTAAAGCAAATTTGTTTCCTGCATTCAAAAAAATATTTTTGTTAGTATTTAACTAGTTAATCTTTTATTCATTGGTGTATTCGGTAAAACAAATGCTCCCATTTGATCCACTAATTCCATCAACACACATCTTAGATATGTCATGAATAATAAAATTCTTGGTACGGAGTAGTTAGATGTGTAATGAAGAAAGATTTATTGCCATTGAAATAAGATAACGAAATATTTATTTCAACCACAAAACAACTAACAATATTAAGAAACCTGTAAGTAATGCTAGTTATCGAATCCCACAAAATTCTTTAATATCAAATATCTTCCTGGGAATCTTTTTTGCCTTCTTAAATGTTCTCTTATGGAAAACAATAAAATCACGGTAAAGATTTTTACTGTTGCGGTACTTTACTTTATACGTGAGTTATAGAAAAATCTTGGGTCATATCTGTACTATTTAGTTTAATTTTTTGTTTCGTAATGCTTATTTTCTAATTTAGTACTTTAACACTGGTTAAAGTAATATTTTTTGCGATCAAATATATAAGCTAAATCATTTCAAAGCACTAAAAGTAAGTTCTTAGTTAGTCCTTATCATAAAACAAACCGACGAATATCTAAAGAAAAGTATCAGTTCATGTCCTAGATAACATATTTGAAGAGTGGTAGAGCCGAGCAGTTCGCTACATGAATGGGCCGGCTAAGCCGGTGAAATACCACGACCTCTCAGAAGATCGACGTAAAGTGGCTCATGTCGCGTTTCGTTCGGTGAGAGAGGTACCCGGAGGCCCACCCCCCTTTCCCCATCTTTTCCTATCCCCTGTCCCTTAAAGGTCGGCAACGCAACAGTAACACTGTATGTGTTGCTGGTGTCCATGGGCGGCGTTGGTTGCTTACCATCAGGTGACACGCCTGCTCGTTTGCCCCCCTATCCCATAAAAAAAAAATATTTATATGACACAAATATGTTTATACATTGGAACCTTTTCAAGATAAGAAAACGGATCGGAGCTTTCCACCGTTCTGCCCCACTGTCCTATACAGCATGTTCATATATTGTGTTATTCAGCTATAAGTAAATTTACTGAAGAATTTATTTCAAAGAAAATGACAAATTCTTATTGACTTTGTATTATTCAATATTTTATATCTATAAAATATTAAATGACAAAAACTGAGCAGATATTTTAAATCATCAATAATCCTCGAATTCAATTTAATCATATGCGCTTGAAGCAAATATCCTTAAAACAGCAACATTGATGGCATCAATATGGCAACATGGCAAGAAGCCATAGAATCAAATATTATTTTAAGTTAATATTAAACAGTTGCTATGTTATTTTGTAAGCTGACGTAAGTTGCTTTTGTTTGTTCAATCCATTGACCTATATGATATAGACTTGTAGTAACCTTCTAAAAGTGTGACCACCGGCCATAAGTCTACAGGCTTATGCGAAGCTTATGTCAATTCAGTCATCTGTCAGACTCGAGCCGAATAACAATAGGTACAAAATGGGTAAATGCGTAGTAAAAGAGTGCGATTCAAGATCGGAAACCCATAAGAAATTAACCGGAATTACTTTCCACACGTAATATTAATGTTTACATTAATATTAAAATACAGTAAAATAGATAAAATGTTGAATTTTCATAATTAGCTTCAGTGATACCACTAAAAACTTAGTTTTAGTTTCCCACTTTTGTGGGAGAGTTATTAATTTATGGAAAAGGAGATTTTAAATATTTTTTGTTATAATAATAACGCTGCAGGGTGCCTAAAGATGCAGCACGCCGTGACAAGTGGGTGAAAATTATCCGATTGCTGAGAAAAGAAACTGACTGGCTACCTACACCCGGGAGATCATTTATCGTCAATTCAAGTTGATCATTCGCTTATATTAATAAATGCCATAATTAATAAATACTTAAAAATAAGATTGTATCACGAAAGCAAATTATTCATTCAGACTTATAAAAAAGAGACTAAAAGGCAATTTTATACAAAACTTAGTAGTGTATAATCAATAATTGCAACACAATCCCCCTTGGTAAGTCTGGTTGTTAGACTTTCTGGCTTCTGACTACCCGTAACGACTGTCAAAGATGTTCAAATGACAGCCGGGACCCACCAATTTAACGTGCCTTTCGAAACACGGAGGAACTCGTCATGATAAGATGGTCACCCATCCACGGATCGACCGCGCCAAGCATTCCTTAACTTTAGGGACCGTACCCATACTACGTGACCTGTTTAGGGGGGGGGGGGGGAGCAGCGGAGTCTTTAAAATACTACGGTTAGTCACAGGAGCGGGGGGTGGCTCAGGTTTTTGTCACGTAGTCGATTTTAATGAGAGAAATCTCGTATTTTTTCGACCTAGATGAATATTAATGTGATTAAACAGAAAATAATTGTTGTGTTCGTAAATTAAGTTACTGTAAGTTACATACTGTACAGCAATATGTTTTCACAATTAAAGTTGTTCTTTTTCATAATACATAATTCACTAGTAATTTAAGTATGCATGCAGTCTTATCCAATAAAGAGCCAAATAATTATTTTTTGTCGATTTTTGCCTGTGAAATGAATAAAAATCATAATTATGAATTACTACGTGAAAGCTAAAGGGGGAGGGGGGGATCTTGGCATATACTACGAGTGGTCACCGATGGGAGGGAGGGGTCGAAAAATCTTAAAAAATAGGTCACGTAGTATGGGTATGTTCCCTTAAGATCGATCGACCCGTGCGGCTGTTAGGCCCTGTCCACGTTAAATACAATAATTCCCTTTCAATATAATGAATGTAAGTACATTATTTTACTACTCAAGCGTTTTCACTATTTTGTGTATCAGTACCTAATTACACACACTGTACACCTTACCTACAGCGGTTTAAATCGCTGCTCTAAGGCAGGTGTACACAATTAGGTACAGATGAGTGTGATCCAATTTTTTTCGGAACAGCCGATCTAGTACGGAGTACACAGAGATCGTTGATCCATTCATTATTTCAGTTATCTTGTAATACATCTGATAAGAAATTAATAAGTAATAGTAAAATATTGAATTTATATTTATTAAATATTTTTACTAGTACATGGCTTGAAAAAGTTGGGTAAAATTTCGCATGGGCTGACCACCCCACACCGCCATTGCAAATTTATATTGCCATCTTTGTCTAATCAAAGTGACGGCAATGTATTTGACATTTGTGTGACTGAGATAGATATATGTTTAATTTTAAATGTCTAGTGGTTTCAAAGCTACGTCATTGCATCTAAAAAGTGGACACACATTTTTTGACGCATTTGTATGAGGTTTGCTCCTCTTGTATATTTAACTCAGTGGTTCAATCTATTTAAAATGTATATAATATGTATATATGCTATAATTAAAATGTATATATTAATGATATACTGACCGAGCGTAAGTTTTTCTCCAGAGTCAGGTGGCAGTGTAAATCCGAGCAGTGCCATCGACGATATCAGTACACACGGCACGATCAGATTGAAGAAATAGTACAGGGTTCGCCTTCTAATCATGATGGTGAAGGTGACATCCACATAAGGCTCGGGGCAGCAAGCATATGTGATTGTGTTCTTTTTTCCTGGCATGCCTGTTAGAAAATATTTAAAGATAACTTATTAAGTTATAAAATACTAATTTATGCCCAAGTCTTCGTTCACATAGTATATACCTCACAGAAATCTTACGATTTCTTGAAACAATAAGCAAGCTCTGCATTAATATGAATGATAAAAGCCAAGCAAAAGTTTACGATAATTTTGAATATGACCGTTTTCTGTATTTGAAACCTAAAACAAAGTAAAAATCCTACCCTGGTCTTATTTCGTAAAAATGGACTCAAAGCGGATCTGCAAATAAAAATATGAAAATACTTACCTATCAGATACCACTCTCCGTTGGTGATGAAATCAGAAAGATCACCGCCTGCTTCATCTTTCAACACGAGATCCAACTGCCGAGTTAAAACTTGTGTAGTTACACGATTACACACGAAATGTATGGATAATCCTAGCTAATATTACATGCAATAGAAATAAGCCAACAGGATCAAATACATGGATTTCTCAAAAATATTACCCATAAAGTTTATTAGTCAAATTGATGTCTATTGGCAAAGCAATCTCGTTATGAAATTACTTGCCATTTTTTTTGTTGGATTAGAAATAGGTTTTGGCGATTCATCAACAAATGTAATGGCTTTTTGGAAATCACGACAAATTTCTTTGAATATATTTGCTCCACATTCGATCCCGTGTGCGATAGTGTCAGGTTATTGAAAATTAATAATATTACAATTATAGGGAAATGTGAGAACCTATAATATAAATACAAAAAATAAATGCATCATGCAACACGTACTGTACCTTGATCCTTATCCTACCCAAAATTCGACCGTCATACGAAAATATTCCTTAGAAATAAATATAGTCAGCTAAAATAAGTTGGCTATAGGTTACTATAAAAAAATCAGAAGTCTAATTACATTGTGGTATTTTAATATGTTATAATATAATTAATTTCTATTAATATAAAATTTACTTAAATAAATTTTTATTAGTAAAATCCTGTATTGTGTTTTACAACACACATATGTATCTGAACTGTGATCTGAAATGTTGATTAGGAAATTACTATAAATATCACAATGTAATTACAGATCAATACACAAAGAACAATACAATCCAAAAAGGTCATTCTATCATAACAACGAACAACTTAACAAATAGCCAAAATAAATTAAAAAAATAATTAGCAAAATGCCAGCTAAACAATCGTGGGTTGAATATATCAGGCATAAAAAACTGTTTTAAGATGTTTTTTGCTGGATTCTCATATCAACCGATCTTTAAAGGAACTAGCCATTACGGCTATATCATGCTAAAGCTTTATTAATCCTATATAAAGAAATGTTTGATAATCCTTACAACCTTATCCCAACTGACAAAATGAACTAAATAATATCTAAAAGGTGCGTATATAAATAAATGTAAATGCATTGCGCTGCAAAACATCTAGATTTTAGCACATTACACTATACTAATAAAAACTTTAACGCATCTAGCTAAATGTGTATAAAAAGGAATTAAATTATTAATTAATAAAGGTACATAATTCAATTGATTAAAACAACACCCAACACAAAATCGATCGTAATGTCTAAAGAAAGTTATATGGTCTGGAACTTTTCAATTTCTTTCAGATAAACTTAGTGCAAAATCCTCAAGTACGTCTAGAGGTTACCGAGTTGAATAACGTTTATTGAATTGCCAAACGTTTAAATATATTATTTTTACTTATTGTTAGTATAATATGTATAAATTTTAAAAATTTTATATTGTCCAAATACATTATTTTTATTGCACAATTATTTTGATTACCTATTAAATCATGAACTCGGTTTTGCAAATAAACCGGGTAATAATGGCATTAATAATATTACTACCATAATTGGCAACACTTTCAAAATAATATAATTCACAATTACGATGCGGTTGAACACGTGAATCAAATTAAGAGGAACAACTACCGTGCTATTTAAATTAAACTGTAATACAATTTTACTATATTATTGTGAAATAGTTTCGAAACAATAGCATTTTAATAATATAATAACGTAAGTTAAAGGTGCAGAGTAAATTAAAAGGAAAGAACACGGTCGAGATGGAAAAATCTGCGGATCGGACTCGTAGATGTAACAAACGAAATCGAAGTCCAAGAGAGTGTTGGTATTAAAATGAAGAATACTAGTACTGATGGTGACGAACACTTTGAGAGGAGGGGTTTTAAAACGATGACTAAACCTAGGTATATAAAAAGCAAAAGCAGAAAAGAGTAGAAATTGAGAAATATATGACCACAACGACCGTGTTTTTTTAAGAAGGATAATATCATATATTTAAACATTAGTATAACTAAACGTTACTCAATTAGTAATAACAAGTAAATATACAATATATCACTATACATAAACACTTTTGTTTGTCCGTATGACGGTGGAATTGTTTCAATAAATCGTCGTTTCAGTTGCTCCATGCAAAATAGTACATACAAAACGATAAGGATATATACAAGTATATGTATTATCCTTGGTTTCTCACATGGTTCCCTTGAATACCAAAATTATTATTCCTAGCAAATAAATTTTAACCACACAGTCGTTTAATTTAATTAAGTAAGAAAAGGTTAATGTTATTTGTATGTTCTATAACGTGATTATCTCTTTAATTTAACTGTAATTAATTGTAATGAGCTTCCTAATTATTCTCTGTTTCAATGAAGAGATGTTTGTTAATTACAAACATTTTTGATGTTTCATTTAATATTTTGCCATTAAATGTACCTTGATCATTGGCAACATTTGTTAATGCAATTCTTTTGTGATATCTTTTGAAAGGCTTTTTAGTAAATAATGTTTGATTATGCATGTAGTATCAAAATGTTTTAAGAAGTTTTTTTTAAGCGACTGTTAAATATGAAGAAAGCAAGGAACCTTTAGCGTTTTCAAAATATCGCTACCTGGTTGCCATCATATGTCCAGCTACCGAACTTCATGTCACAATGTTGGTCGTCGAAAGGAAACCAAGTGATGTCTATCTTGCATGTGCTCTTGAATATACCAGGCGGCACGTACAGGCAACTGCCGTTGTTTCTGACCACCACATTGGTCTGGTACGTCCCGTCAAAACCTTCATCAGCACTATACACCAATACAAATACTCAACTATTACAAACAGTCTGGGACATCAAATTATATTTCGTTCTGGCAGTTTGATGTTCTTTTTTCAAAATTCTTAGCATTAAAACCTCGATAAAATATGTAAAAGTATTTGTTTTTTAAATAGTTCGAATGCGTTGGCATTCCAAGTTTGAAATTTAATTTAATTTCTGAAACCAGTGCTAACGTAGCTAAATATGCTATATCCTATACTGGTGTAATTAAAAGTATTATATAGTCATAGCTATTGTGCTATAACCATTAAGAGCTAAGAATCATAACCTAGTTTAATAAAAAATATAAGTATAAAATAGATTGAAAGAACTTTAACAAGCCCCATAAATAGAGCTCAGTATAATCTTTTAATTGTTATGGGGTTACTAACTACAATTTATTTAAAATATTTTATTTAAAAATATTTGAGTAAGCAGTAGTGAATAGCTTGAAAAAGGAAAATAGCATAAATTACAATATATTTTTAATAATAAAATGGCTGCTTATTTTTATAGGGCATAAACAAAAACAACGTAAAAATTTCTATTATATTAAAGCAAACTAAAATTTAACCATTAAAGTCTTATTTATTTTATTTATTTAATCATATTTATTTGTTTTAGTGCTTCAGATTCATCTGGGACTATATAAAATTGTGCTGTCAATGATAAAAGGTAATTTGGCTTATCATTAACAACACCCCCTCATCGTCTCGCTCTATCAGATATTTATGGGCTTCCTTTTCATCGTTTATGGTATGGCCAAAGGATCGCTGTTGCACTGACAAAATATCTGACAAGCGAGGCGATGACAGTGGTGCCCAAATCAGCGACTAGCGTGCCATGTACATTTATAATGTTTTTTTTTATTTGTGGCAACACCAAGTAGGAGAGTAAAAGTCTCGCGAACGATTGTTACTTAATACACACGAGAAATTTAAAAAAAGTACCAATCGTCACATTCGGATATATCTCCTACTGTGTTGTCACAATTCTGGAAAAAAATGTAGTTATTATTATGTATATACATAAATTTAACTATAGTCTGGTTTTATTATTATTAATATTTTAGATATTTAAAGGAAAGTTGATAAGGTTATATTTAAATAAGTGTTTTTATGATAAATAACATAAAACCTTATTTAATTCTTATAAAGTACTTACTTAACTTAATACATAGTTTTATTCCAAGTATACGGGATAAGATCTTAAATATCTTAAATGTGTAAAAGAAAGAAAGAGTACAGTAGCATTGCGTGGTTTTATATAGAATAACCTGAATAACTAGCTGACCCGGCAAACGTTGTCTTGCCCAAAACTAAAATTTAAAAAATAGGGGTTGATCGTTTGGGGTGGAAAATTAGGGGTTGTATGTATTTTTGTATCCCGTTTTATATAAAAAAAAAAACAGGAATATATCGAAAAATTAAAAAAAAATTTAGGGGTGGTTTACCCTTAACATTTAGGAGGGTGAAAAATAGATGTTCTCCGATTCTCAGACCTACCCATACATAGCATATGCACACAAAATTTCATGCGAATCGGTCAAGCCGTTTCGGAGGAGTTTAACCACAAACAACGCAACACGAGAATTTTATATATAAGATTATCTATCATGTTGACCATATTAACTTAGATTGGCTCTAGATGGCGCATTATAAACTATTTCCTAATTGAGAAAAATATATATAAATACACTAAAAGAGTGTTTACAACTTTAACGCATCGCGTGTGAAGTTTATTTCTCATATCTGGTGAAATCATATTTACGTTTATAGATAAATAATGATAACATACAGTAAATTTGATAATATATATTATTTAAAACGTACAACACAACTAATTTAATAAGATATATATTTAATAGGTAGCGGCATTTTGTCTAAATGAAATATTGATTCCCAGTAAAACGGGTGACGCGCTGTGAACAAATTTATTTAATCATAGACAAATGAACACCCGAAAATTCCGAAAGTATATGACAGGTCATCAATATGAAAGCTCTAAGGCATTAGACTAAGTCACTAATCAAGAAAATTGTTAAGCTTTCTGTACGTAAAGAATATAATTCAAAAGTAACTTAATTATCCTGAAATCCCCTACACATACCTACGCATATATATCATGTTGATTTAACTTTACGCTATCTAATACATTTTGCTGACTTAAATTGTCCCTATTAAAATATTAAAACAAGACACATTACTTTCAGTTAAATTGTAATTAATGACAGTAATTAAATTATAATGCTCAACTGCTAAGACAAATTACAAGACTTCTTTAACTAAAGTTGTTTTTTTTTTCTGAAAACATCGTCTATTCAGGGACTACCATTAGTTACACCGACTAACTTTTAATGTTAATATTAATTTGAAAATATGATTACAGTTATATTTCTGATAGTTTATCTTTTCTAATTAAAACTGTTTTTCTTAAAAAAATACGAATGGCGGCTTTATTACGGCTAACTCTCTAGCCTACTTAGATCTTTAATAGCCTAGTTTATTCAGAATGCCATCTTACCTTTAGCTTGCCGCAAATGGGTGAATGAAAAAGTCTTTACTAACTAACTCATTTTGTACTTAAACAGGTAGATACACGTAAATATATATCTTTCAAATTTACCTAAAAGTAATTTACTGGTAACATATACCTATACAGATTTATGAATGTGAAAAACTAACCTAAGCGCAATTACACAATGTAAGAAATATATCCAAGAAAAACAAGATAAATTTGTAAGAGGGCGAAAAGCTAAAATCGCTTTAGGCGTTCACCACTAACAAAAGTGTTGTCATGTGCTCTGTATATATAGTATTCATGGGCATTGTGGATACGTGTCTAGTAACCACTCCGTTAGCTGGCGGCCCGCCAACAAATCCGTATTAACATGACCTCACCTCACACCGTCATGTAAAAGTTTTACGTATCGGTCGGAACTGTAAAATTCAACGAATTGACCGTCACTAAATTTTAATGACGCTTGACAATTGAATTTAAATTGGATTTTGTACTGTCATTGTGATTTTATAGTTTGGCGCAGTCGTTGTAACTATGGGTTTTATGTTGAGCCCGCGTTGTAACGTTACCTTCTGTCTCTTGATTACTTAGTGACTTAGTTTTATGTTTGAATGTTTTAAAAAATGTACATTGCAAAATTATATTTTAAATAAAAATGTAAGGTTTTAATCAAGCTTATCAGAAAATATAAAGTTAATGAGAAATACATTCGCCTTCTTTAGATGTCATACGGAAATTGTTTTGCTTAATTTATTTATTCATTCTTTGGCACTGTATAATAGTCTAAATATTGTGGTAGTTTCGTAACAAATCAATAAGAACATTACTAACGACGAGCATATTAACAAATTATCCAATTTACTTCCGGGAACGGATCCCTCTTTATTACTCATAATCGTGGAAGATTATGTAATAAAGAGGGTTATCCCAAAAAGTGGGTCTACTAATGAATATGGACAAGACAAAAGTCATGTCTAATGTCCATGTCATTCAAGTACCGGTAACTGTTGGAGATACGATCCTCGAAGTTGTCGATCACTATGTTTACCTAGGACAAACTATTCAACTAGGTAGAGCGAACTTCGAGAAAGAGATTAACCGACGGATCCAACTCGGCTGGGCAGCGTTCGGGAAGCTTAGGCATATTTACTCGTCCAAAATTACTCAGTCCCTAAAATCCAAGGTCTATGACCAGTGTGTGTTACCAGCGATGACATATGGTTCTGAGACATGGTCTCTTAATGCTGGCCGTATTAAGAAGCTCAAAGTCGCTCAGCGTGCTATGGAGAGGGCTATGCTCGGTATATCTCTAGAGGATAAGATCCGAAATACGGAGATCCGTAGACGTACGAGAAATGACATAGCCCGTAAAGTTAGCACGCTGAAGTGGAGGTGGGCAGGCCAGTTCTTGACATACTAGATAGACATACGACCGTATAAAAACAGCTGGAAGTCACTGGATGCAGCTGGCACAGGATCGAGAGTTATGGCGCGCTAAGGGGGAGGCCTACGTTCAGCAGTGAACTAATCTGGGCTCATGATGATATCTTGATTTCAGGTTTCAGTACCTATAATTTTTAAAAGTTAAAAGTAGGCCGGTGTAATCAAATCTACTTCAGCAAAAATCCAATTCAATTAGGTACAATATCAACAGATATATATAGAAATATACATGGAACAGATATATATAGAGATATTTAAGGAAATATACCAAAGTTTCCACATTACGTATCGGTGTAACTAGTTCCGCATCCGTAGTCAAAGACAGTAAACAAGGTGCACCTTCATACAGCCCGGTAAATGATTTAAAAGCTTTCATAATCCAATGTTGTTAGACCAATATCTGGCCAACATCCAATATTGTTCCAACATTCTTCAACACACAGCCAATATCGTAAATGGTTGTTTCATTGTTTTTGAATAGTAGAATCTAAACTGAACTGTTTGTGGAGAATGAAAACTTTTGTTATAACTTGTAACATAATAATCGGTTGTACCAAACTGAGGTGAATAATTACAGTTCTTGAATAGATCTACATTTAATGTTTATTTAATAAATAAAAATTTTCTCATGATAAATCTTCTAGAAGATTATTTAAACTAAAACGTCGAATTCGGGTGTACTTCAACGACAGGATCTCGGCAGACTTTCGCAATTAACTTGTGGTAAATATCAATTATTTATAGAATCGTGCCCTATGTCTGGCAATAGGTTCCGACAGCTATTACATGGAAGCGAACAATTAATTCAACGTTCAGCTGCCACTGCTTGCCTGTTAATTGCGTGAAGGAATAAATATAAATTGTTGGATTACGGCAACAATTACATATTTTGAGTGATTAACTGGTACCCAGGTGTTACCACTTGACAGGATGTCACAAGACCCATTGACTCCTCTATTGGGCTTGATAACATCTTTGTAACTTATGCACACGATTATTGTCTAACAAGTCCTACCTTGAATAGAATTTACATTTTTACACACCTTCAGACCTCAAATAGTAAGTAAGGTTCCTAAGCGTCACCGTCACTAATTTTATCACACATAACTTTTGACGATATTACTTTTAAATCATTGGTATCTATCAGGATTTGTACCTAAATGTAGTTTTTTTTTAATCTAACCGAACAATCATTCAGGACACTATAAAACACTGGGACACTATAAAATATCTAATATTTTACCTACTATTACAAAATGCCACAACTCTCTTTGCTACGTTCAAGTAATTTAGTGACAAAAGTCGTACCATTAATTCACTAATCATGTTTTGATAGTTGTGTCGTATAGTTTCATAGACGAATTCCTCTCCAGAGACGACAGCACATGTGATGATTACAGAAGTTAGTAAACTAATCTGACTTACCCCATCTTGTACACAGCCCTTTAGCATTTGATTGCCTTTTGAGGGATATATGTACCTACCTATATCGAAACTGGGCCGTCTTAAAGTCTACTGTCATTTTGACAGTTGACATTTTGTTGGTCTAGTGTCTATTTTGATTGATTTTCCCGTTTTGTTTAATTTGGCAAATTTTATATCTATTATGGTACCAAGAAAAGAAAAAAAAAAGTGTAAAAAAAAAAAAAATTTTTTTCTTTTTTATATTACATACTGTTTAGTATTATTATTAATTTTCACCTCTAATTTCATTGGTTTTCATTTTTAATTAGTTTCTTTCAAGAATGGCAAGTCTGCGTACACAAAAAACGTCTAAATTATACGGCAATGTAAAAATAATTTAATATGAAAAAAATGTGTTTTACCTTAGTATGAATTTGCCCTTAAGAAATATTAATTTGGAGTAATCATATTTGTTTTTCTTTACATTTTTCCTTGAGTAACGTTTATTGTTTCAATTATTTTGCTTACTAAAGTTGGCTTAAAAAATATTTGACTTGAACTAATACAAGAAATAACTTATATAGCTTTTTCTAGCTTCTAGCTAGCTTTTATTCACAAGCTCTTGCTCACGGACTTGTTTGAATGGAGAAATTTTCACACAACTTTACACATAAATGCAGTCTGAGTTTTAAATATATGTACAGAACCCGTCTCGATGATGTTGAAGCTTTGAGTATCTTTATGATAAAATAAACATACTTTCTGAAATATGAACTGTAAAAGATTTTTTTTTATTTAACAAAACTTGAGTACCTGTTTTCTATAACTTTCGATTACTACAATTTCCGAAATGAATTTACAAACCCTGAGGCGTAGTGGCCCAGTGTTAATAACTACAGGGCCCTGTGCAAGTGGATAAGTTATTTTTATGACCATAAATGTTATCATCAAGAATACACTTCATTTCGCTTTCGTAATGAAATAGTTTAAAATCATAGCCCTCAAAGGTAATCTATTTAATTTAAACCTCAACGCAGTCTCGAAGAAAGATGTCAGAAAAAAGGACCACCGCATGGTGAGATCTTCACATGTCCCACTCCCTTTTTGACGTACATAATTCTTTTCTTCTTCTTCATAATTCTTTGTTTAATTTCTTGTACTCACTTAAATTATTTAAGCTTTCCACGTCAGCTTCAAAGAAAATATTATTTTCTTAAATAATCCCATATCTAAAAAAGTACAAATCTACATCTATCCAGTCCGTTATTAAAAGATAATCGTTACATCCGAATTTAATTTTTAAATTTTGAATTTTAAAACCGTTCAAAAGCTTTTCAATTGTAATTTAGAATGTTTCAAAAAAAGAGTTACGGTCGGTCGCTAACACAGACCAAACGGTAACGGTGTTATTACCCAGCCGAGACAGAAACGAACACATCTTGTACAACGACCTTTATTTTAATTCAGATTATGAAATCTCGCTTACAATCTTAGAATTGCGAGTTTTACAAGATTAATGCGGGTAAAAGCACAAATGAAATAATACGGCGGAGCTTAATTTAAAGGATATTTTTGGTAATTAGAGGCAGGCTGTGCACGTTCCACTTTGCGTTAGTTAGTTATACTCTTGTAAATATGCCATGTTTTATGTTTCATTAAAAGAGTTGGTATTTATTGAAATAAATATAAAATTAACCCTTTTTTTTTTCTTCTTTATAACGAGACCGACTACAATATCTGCGATATTGTTTCGTGTAGACTTCTATCTCGCGGGAAATTGATAATACATTTTTTTTTATGGGATAGGAGGACAAACGAGCATGCATGTCACCTGATGGTAAGCAATCAACGCCGCCCATGAACATCAGCAACACATATAGTGTTACTGTTGCGTTGCCAACCTTTAAGGGATTGGAGATAGGAAAGGATGGGGAAGGGGGTGGGCCTCCGGGTACCTCTCTCACCGAACGAAACGCGGCATGGGCCACTTTACGTCGGTCTTCTGAGAGGTCGTGGTATTTCACCGGTCGAGCCGGCCCATTCATGCAGCGAACTGCTTGGCTCTACCATCTCATACAGAGATATTGTTGTATGAATTATGATAATAACAGACTCTGATAGAATTATATTATTTTGAAAAGCAGAATACATCAGAATATAATTTACAGGTTCTATGATAAAATAAATTGTTGATTATTTTACGTGATTTAGTGTTACTATTCTCTAGAGAGGTGACTACCACCCTTTCTCTTCCTGAGAAGATAATCTGATGCGAGCCATCTCTTGTATATCATAGTGACAGAGCATTCCAATTTTCAGTTCCTAAGTTCAAATCCTAATTTACACCATTGATTTTCCCAAATATTATTCATTGATTACTACATTCTTCACTATCCAAGCAAAATTGAACCAAAATTATGACTCTAGAAAACGCTATAGTTTATAATCGAGATCCCTGGAACTGGTAAGTGAAACGGTAAATAACTACGAACAAGTACAGTACAACAATAACTTCACAGTTCAGTACTAAATTTGCTATCTATCGATAATACATTATATTACATATTGTAAGGCGCCATTAAACTACGTTAGTGCGACAGACATAAACCTTTATCTATCGCAGTAGGTAAAAGTTATCACGATGAGGTGAATACACGAGTAAGGCACCTACCTGGCTTCCAGCCAGGGAACTTGCGATAAACATCCTATGAATCATTTTTGCACGCCTTTAACGAATCGATAAAAGACATACAATCTTGTTTTTTTGCATATTGAAAAAAGTCGTTCTTATTTGTAGAGATCAATGCAATAAATCTAGATATTTTTGTATGATAATAGAATCCAAGTTCTCACATATTACTTTTTAGAGTTGGTATCAGAAGTTATGTGTGATAAATATCGATGACTGTTCACATTACAATTGTAGCTGCCTACAATTCTATGTGTAAAAGTCGTTAAAAATAAATGAAATGTACTTCTAAGTAAGATTTCTAGCCTACGTAACACATATTATTTAAAAACTTTTAGACTTTCGTGTTGCATATTACTCAAATATAGTGAACGGGAATTAACGCGACACTTTTTTAGGTAAACAATGCCGTGGTCACAAATAGACTGGCCGAAACGTCAAGCTAATAAAGGTAAACATCTTGTTTATTTAAGTTCTGTGTAAACTTACTCGACCAACATGAATTAATTCGGAATATAGAAAACACATAACTAACGTAATAATAATAATGTGTAGATATATTTAAGAAACAACTTTAAACTTAAAACTTTAAATTCATATTTACAGAGAAATAAATGAACGCTCAGCTCCAAAATGAAAATGACATCGAGACTGGCGTGTTTTCAAAGAAATATCATTCACCGTTTAACTGTGTAATGAATGGCATTGGCGCGCCGCCAGATGGCGACGCTGTCACTCCTGGCCGCTCACACAAATTTGTACAACTTTAATGACATTTAAACGAGTACACTGCAACTGCATTTGCGCAAAATAATTTGTGAAAAATAAACGACTGGGAGAGTTACAAATTGCAATCATAAAAAACGGGTGAAATGTTTACGTTGCGATGCACATCAGCTCTTTGACTACATTATAAGAATGCTTTATTCTTATTTTCTATTGCCTTTATAATAATTACCTTTCGACGACTCCCTTAGCGGGCAGGCAGAGTGAATTTAGCGAAGTAAGTCAGAACCATCGTACACCTGATTCCTTTCTTAAATTTTCAGTTTAAATGTATAGTTCTACAGAAACTTTCTGTATCGATGTTCGCATACGAATATAAAATAATAGTCTCCAGGAATATGACCACGACCGCACTATCAATTCTTGGTGACGTGGAAACGAGATCTAGTTTTTTAAAATTATGATTTTAACTTTCAAGAAAATAACAATCTAAAGTGAAGCGAAATGGAACTTTTGTAAGAGAAATACTTAAAATATTCTCTCGTTTCTCTCTAATAATTAAAGTGCTCTCGACTTGAAATGTAAAATAGTCCGGTGTCGAAAATATTTCTTATCTAAAATGAGAATACCTAAATGTAAATGATATTGTCCTAAACATTACTGAAAGTAGAAGATAAAAAGAAGAACGAAAGACGAGTAGCGATACCCGATAGAGATACTTTTATACTTGATACATAACGCACGATACTTTTATGTCTATTTCAGTCTAAATCTTGAAATAAACATATTCGAATGAAATGTTAATACAGCGCCATCTATTAAACTTATAAATAAAGTGTATTAGTAGTATAATAATTCCATAAATAATTACGACAAAAGAAACAAATATCTCTATCCACAAGTAAAAAAGGATTTAAACAACCCGTAATTACTTTATTGATCTCTTAAATTCTTTTCTTCGTAACTAAAACTCATTAAGTTTGATTTATGGACAATATCGCTTTAGTATTAATAGAGGCAATAGAGATTGATTGTGATATATCAGATATTTATACGGGTAATCTCCTTTTCTGTAAATTCTCTCCGTTTATACTCTAAAGTAGAGACAACTAAATTCAATAATTTAGTTAACCTTAATTACGTTCTAAAATAAAACCAAAACACATTTGAGGGAACCAAAAAGAACCTGAACTTTTGAAAGTTTTAGATATAACATAATATGTGGGCCCTGAATTTAAAAATGTAATTATAATATTTTAAAATGAACTCTGCTTTTATTAACATTGTTTTTCTAAAGAAGAATCAGTAGAAGAAAATGTTGTGAGTTTTATAAAAATATTTTAACTCAAATATTATAACAAAGATGTTGAAAAAAAAAACAAGAACCTATTGTGCCAGTCATGGCGATAATAAAACTCTTAACGCACAAACTCTTCACAATTGAGGAAAACAAAAAAATAACTTTATGTCTCTGAGTTTATGAAAAATAAAACTGTATATTATCTTATTTGACTTACGAAGTCACAGTGTTTACTGACATAATAAAAAAATACACACAATATTTAGAAACTTTGTATATTAAACAATATAAACGTTATAGATTAAATAGATTAAAACAACTTTTAGGATTATATCGCGTTTATTTATTTCTTATTTTTATTTATTTCCCGACGCTTCAAACTCCTTACAGAGATCATTTTCCCTGTAAAGAGACTTATTTTTATTTATTTCCCGACGTTTTGAACTCTTTACAGAGATCATTTTCTCTGTAAAGAGTTCGAAACGTCGGGAAATAAATAAAAATACGTAACAAATAAACGCGATATAATCCTAAAAGTTGTTTTAAAATATGGGTGAGATTTGCGAAAGTCTGAGAAATAAATATAAACGTTAATTGAAACGTAAGCGAATAATAAATCGTGACAAAAAATACCGTTTTATTTAAACGCAGATTTAAACAGCGCCATCTTGTATCAAGCTAAGCTTCCAAATCTTGGCTATGGTAATCAAACTCGGCTAATAAAGATTAACTATTGTATATGTATCTGTCCAGTACCAGAGCCCGGAAAACTTTCAGCTTGAACTTCATAATCGCTTCGAATGCCTGGACCAATGCGAAACAGTGAACGATATCAACAACAGGTACGTGGAAGCAGTCGACACCGTTGGTACCAAATATTTCAAGAACCAATGTGCTCATAGAACCAAAAAACTTTCTGAACACACTTTCGGGCTCATGGAAAAAAGACAGAAATTGTCGGTGCAGTCCTCAGCTGATTGGTCCGACCTCAGACTGCTGACTAGGCAGATCTCCAAGACTATTCGACGCGATACTCGCCAGTACAATGCAGTACGCATCAAAGAGACCATTGAGCGTAATCAAGGCACCAAAGTATTCGCAAGAGATCTGTCTATTGGGCAGAGTCAATTGACCAACCTGAAGACAGACAACGGCATCGCCATTTCTTCTAAAGATGAGATTTTGAGAGAGGTTCAAAGTTTCTATGGACAGCTATACCAATCTTCACAGATTCCTGTTGTCGGCTTGGCTCCAGATCCCAGATCCAAGCTAACTCGACACTTACTGAAAATATCCTAGACGTCAGTCTGTACGAGATCCAAATGGCTCTTAAACAGTTAAAGAACGGGAAGGTACCAAGTGACGATGGAATTACTTCCGAGCTACTGAAGGCAGGCGGCAAGCCGGTTCTAAGAGCCCCTCAGAGGCTTTTCAATTCTGTCGTGCTCGGGGGCGACGTTCCAGAGGCATGGATACGGAGTATGGTGGTGCTGTTTTTTAAGAAGGGTGACAGGACCCGCTTTAAAAACTATAGGCCAATCTCGCTCCTGAGCCATGCCTACAAACTGTTCTCTAGAGTCATTACAAATCGACTCTCGCGCAGACTCGACAACTTCCAGCCTCCCGAACAAGCCGGTTTCCGTCAAGGCTTTAGTACCATAGACCACATCCACACTCTACGCCAGATCATAGAGATGACCGAGGAATATAATCGACCTCTATGCTTGGCGTTTGTGGACTATGAGAAAACCTTCGATTCCGTCGAGACTTGGGCGGTGCTGCAGTCTCTTCAGCGATGCCAAATTGACTATCGATACATCGAAATGCTGAAGTGTTTGTACAGAAACGCCAATGTGCTAGTTCGATTCCAAGATAGGAGTACAGAGCCTATTCCACTGCATAAAGGTGTCAGACAAGGAGACGTTATATCTCCGAAGCTGTTCACCGCTGCATTGGAGGACGTCTTCAAGCTCCTAGATTGGACTGGGCTAGGCATTAACATCAACGGCGAATACATCACTCACCTTTGATTTGCCGATGATGTCGTGGTCTTGGCAGAGTCGCTGGAGGATCTGGGTGCAATGCTCAAGGATCTTGCAACAAGTTATCCCAACAAGTGGGTCTACGAATGAATATGGACAAGACAAAAGTCATGTCCAATGGCCACGTCATTCAAGTACAGTATTCAGTAGTAGGTAACTGTTGAAGATGCGATCCTCGAAGTTGTCGATCACTATGTTTACCTAGGACAAACTATTCAACTAGGTAGAGCGAACTTCGATAAAGAGATTAACCGACGGATCCAACTCGGCTGGGCAGCGTTCGGGAAGCTTAGGCATATCTTCTCGTCCAGAATTCCTCAGTGCCTAAAATCCAAGGTCTATGACCAATGTTACCAGCGATGACATGGTTCTGAGACATGGTCTCTTAATGCTGGCCGTATTAAGAAGCTCAAAGTCGCTCAGCGTGCTATGGAGAGGGCTATGCTCGGTATATCTCTACGGGATAAGATCCGAAATACGGGGATCCGTAGACGTACGAGAATAATTGACATAGCCCGTAAAGTTAGCACGCTGAAGTGGAGGTGGGCAGGCCACATCACTCGAAGAACTGACGACCGCTGGGGAAAAAACTTCTTTAGTGGCGACCACGGCTTGGTATACGCAGCCGGTATGTCCATCTAGCGGGGCTAGATGGACAATCGACCTTATAAAAGCAGCTGGAAGTCGCTGGATGCAGCTGGCACAGGATCGGTAGTTATGGCACTACGGGAGGCCTACGTTCAGCAGTGGACTAATCTGGGCTCATGATGATGATGATGATTGTATTTATTTCTAAGACTTTCGCGAATCTCACTCATCAAAACAACTTTTTAGGATCATATCGCGTTTATTTCTTATTTATTTATATTTATTTCCCACGTTAAAGATGGTAGTTGTTCAAAAGCTATTTTCATTGATACAGAGAGCACCCAACACAACTACCATCTTTTTGTTCATCACTCGTGAAAATGATCTCTGTAAAGAGTTCGAAACGTCGGGAAATAAATATAAATAAATAAGAAATAAACGCGATATAATCCTAAAAAGTTGTTTTGATTATGATTGTATTTTTCTTTCTACCAAAAATATCTAATTTTTGTTAGAAAGAAAAATACAATCATGTTTATGTGTCCAAGATTAGACCCTTGAGCACAAAGAGTGCTAGCCGCTATTGAATGAAAACCATTAAATATTGACAATTAGTACACAAAAATCGAATACTTTTATTTTCACATAGGTAATTATTTATTCTGATAAATACGTAGATTACCGTCATAACATATCGTAAAAAAATAAAAAGAACAGTTATTTTGGTTTTTAAAAATAACAGTAGCCGTTGTGATATTATGAAGTTACGAACTATTGATTTTTATTATTCAAGTTTCAAACGGAGTAACTGCTTGCGGCTTTTACAAAATAACAAATAATTTGAAATAAATACCCATGACATGTATAAGGAAGAAACGACCAAAATTTAGGTTCCTTATACCACATTTGGTACGGAAGCTTGAAAAAATAGAATGGAAAAATTCACATCATACCCTACCGCCGATATTCTCACCTATTGTACATGAGCACGTCTGGTTTCCACAACTTGTTCGGAGTGATCCTGAGGTCCTTAACACCTCCGTAGTCTGAGTCGTTCCACCTCAGGTTGTAGTCGTTCCACTCCTGTCACACAAATTAGCACAATCAGAAATATCATAGTCTTACATTAAGGGACGCAAAAATAAAGTATTTTTGATCAAAATAATGTTTTTTTTAATGTGTTAAAATTATATGGATGCACGTGGTAATACAGACGAAGTGTATCTAAACAAAGAAACTAGGGATAAAATATTGATCCCACTAGTTGAACCATGCACAGTCAGTTCCACTTAGCATTACGAGGAATTTGAAATTCCTCCTTTTCTTTAAACAGAGATCAAGGAGACAAAGTACAATTTGCATTTCTCCTTATCTAATTAACTCAGTGCTGATAAGAAGTATAATAAAAACTACTAATTACTTAAAACTAAGTTCTTAAGTGAAACAAAGTGCAGTGCTTGTGAATGGTGTTGTGATGTAAATGTATAAAAAGTTCCGTATATTTCAAAGAAAATATATGTACTGAAATCGACTTCAAAAAAAGATTCTCAATTTTTATGTTCATTTCAATTTTATAATATTCTTCAAAAGGCTTTCATAGTCAATACTTTACATATTTCATTTCTATCAGCATACTTCTTTTTTTTAAATAATTGTTAGAATAAAAAAAATTTAGATGGCATACCCAAATCTCCAGATAGTCGTAAAATGTCATGTTTTCGTCTAAGTTTTAGATGATATAAAAGTTCTAAGTAAGTACAGAATACCTATATAGAATTATTTAGAGACGTTATATTGTTACTTTTCACTGTTACATAAGTATGTATCAAGTAATAGTCGTTATATTTACATATTGCTTCGTACAAATGTACGAATAAAACGCTTTACCAAAACAATTTGACAACAATGACACGACATCAAAAAAAGCCCCCAGCACTGTGTAATTTGACGACAAAGAAAATATTTCAGTTAATATTATTACATATGAAAATAAATTACAGCGAAAACATTCCATTCTATTCCAACTTTTTTCTTAAATTTCATGATTTAATATTTTAGGACGTATTGTAAACAGTGCAAGTTTTCTTTTGGGTAAAATATATTTTGTATTGTGTAACCGAGCACCCTTTCCGGGAGGATGAAGCCTTCATTTACTTAAGACGAGCTGGAATTCTGTATTGTATTAAATAAACATATATTTTTAAAAATAATTTGTATTATTTTAGACATGTTTCTTTTAATATTAAAAATGAGCCATAATCAACGTAATCATGCTTGAATTAATATAGTTGAGTGTTCTCTCTCTCTCTCTCACTCTCTCGTATAAAAGTTTTATATAATAAATGTAATACGACACTACACAACTAATAACTAATATAAAATACGTATACTGTCGTCAAAATTCTGAAAAATAATATAAGTAGTGTATATGATGTTCACGATTATGACAAATCTCAAACCAAAAAATAATATAAAGAGGACCTAGAGAAAAGCCCTCAAAATCTCCTTGCTGAAACGCTATAAAAATTAATCTTACAGTAAGCGCTCATATATTTTGAAAACAAACATTGAAGCTCTACAGGTCGCTCATCAATAATTGATATTGTATTTCTACGATATATCAATGTTTATACAGAAACCATATTGGCATTCCCTGAAGCCTACTAAAATATATTTAGCCAATGTCAATAAATTCATTGTTATGTGTAAACCTTACTCTCTCTGCTACGCTTTCATATTATATATTTAAATATGGCATAGCTACTTGTAATACTAATCATAAATATATATATATATATTAATATAGTCTAAGTTTAAGAATTTTTTGATCGCAGCAAATGTCATTTTAAAAAAAGATTCCAATACCAAAAATTAATTCATTAAAATACGATTTATAAAAGGGATAATGAAACAACATTGGTAGTCACGCAGTTGCAAGAGTGGGTCTGCTCGACTGTTACTACAATTTCTAGAAATCGACGTAATATTCCTGTATGCCGCATTTTTTCGGTGAAAGAGATATCATTACACCCACCCTCTTTAGCCTTTTTTCCCCATCATCGTCACCTTCGGGTAACAAAGGTGTGAAGTTATGATATGTTATGTTTTTACTAAAAAAATATTTTTGAATATAATTCTTCCAAAGTCTATTTTTTATGATTTAATATTATGTGTATTAAAGATAGATATAAATATCTGAGCACTTTTAGTGGGAAAATAAAAATTTTAATGCCAAGACAAGAATTAATTTATTATGTAACGGGCATTCCACTAAAATTAAAATGAATTCTCCTTTACGCCCTTTGAGATTACAATTTTTTTATTATATAAAGCTAAGTGAAGTTTTAAAGCGGATTTTATACGTTTAATTAAATTTTTCAAGGTATAGGATTCAAGGATGCGTAAATTAAATGTACGTTTTTCGATACCTGCCATTTCTTACTAATAATTATTTTAGAAAGCAATTTGTAAAAATATATTCTCATTGAAAATCCAGCTTATCCAGTAGCTATTTTGATTCCCTTATAAATAGAAAACTTTAAAATCTTTATTAATTAATTTATTTCACAGACTTTCGCGAATCTCAGTCATAGATTAAAACAACTTTTAGTATTACTATATCGCGTTTATTTATTCCTTATTTCTATTTATTTCCCGACGTTTCGAACTCAAAATAATTTTATTAACCTGGAAACCAAGTTTCCTTTTTCTCTCAAAATATTACAAATAATAGCACTATCAATAGCCTGTCCAAAATGAAATAATAATCAGTTTTGAAGAACAGCCGCTGAGTTTTCTTGCTGGGTCTTTCTCAAGACTGGCCGCGTTTTTGACCCAGTGGTAGATTTTGTAACAAATACTTACCTTTAAATTGAAAATCAATCAATATTTAGTAATAGTTATACTCTGATTTCAACTAACTTAGAAAATAAGATAAAGAATAAATCTAATAATTTAAAAATAACAACTGTTACCTATTAAATCATACAACAAAGGATTTTTACAAATTTTTTTTTCTTTAGTGAATAGATCTTATAAATAAATACTTATTTTTTTGTTTCATGGTCTGATGTGGGTTACCAATAGTAAAAATCATATTTTTAACATCAACTTTTTGATTTTTATTTCCAAAAAGTGGGTGCTCTCTGTATCAATGAAAATAGCTTTTGAACGACTACCATCTTTTTGTTCATCACTCGTGAAAATGATCTCTGTAAAGAGTTCGAAACGTCGGGAAATAAATAAAAATAAGTAATAAATAAACGCGATATAATCCTAAAAGTTGTTTTAATCTATATCTTTATTAATTTTCCTAAGACATAAAGTCCTCACACAATTGACTCGTTCCTTGATTCCAATATAAACCCCTGTCATTGGGTTAAGCAGACATCCCATTTCGAATATGGTCGCGTCATAGATATTTGAGGAAATTTACTATGACCGCTGCTAGAAAGACACTAATCCCGTGCTGTCAAAGTAACGAACCTTCATTGAGCCCTGGAATCTGGGTGATAACCAACGTCTGTTATTTATTTGTATATATATCTACAAAACAAAGCTAGACACTTCAAACTGCCCCATTACTACTAATATTACAAAAGTTAGAGCCATAACTTGAGGCAACCGTACCTATATATATATACCTATATACTTTTATCTATATTATATTAAACTGCTACGCAGAGAAAGTACTGTTTGCAAAACAGATATTATAATTCTGAAACTACTAACTGTTTATGAAACAAACACAAAAAGCACCTGAATAAATATATTTAATTACAAACACAACAATATTTTGTTTTCGTCTCGCCTTTCCAACCGTTTTTGCTTTAACCACTAAACCCTTTGAATTAATTACGTATTTAAAAAACAATTAAAAGGAATATCAGTGGTCCGGTGACTGAAGCAGGGCGGGATAGGCCCTTCAATCATTTGTTCTTTATCTGGTAGAACAGATCAGTAGTTCATGTGGAAACGAGATAGACAGATAACTCCTATTCTCACTCGAAGGGTATGTTATCAATTAAATAGTTTAGAGGCATTATTGTTCCCTAACATGTGTTGTAATATGTGGCGCACTAACTCGTAAACTTGACAGTAACTTAAGTGCTTACGTTGAAATATATACGATAGTTCTATCGATTAAGATTTGATAGTAGATTACATTCAGTAATGTTACTTAGAAACTCACGCGCGGGGTAGGCAGAGAGAACAGAGCGCGATAAAGCACGATTCTTACACGCCTCACTTGCTTCGTTGACTTTCATAACTCTTTTCTTGCACGTGCGTGATTTTTGAGGTTCCTAACATCACCTTTCTCCAGAACACGTTCTATTTGGTCATGGAATGTGTGTGTGTATATATATAAATAGCTATATTGTTATATATAATGTATTACGTTGTTGATTTTGTGTACAGTTGTGTTTCAAGAAGAACAAAGTGCTCAAATTATGAAAACTAAATACCTTCATTCTGTTCTTTCTATACAAAAATTTATTTTAAATATAATATTTGAAATTAAAGGTCAATACTATATTTATCTTTCACACCATATTGTTATCTTAGATGTGGTCTACAATAAATTTACTTTAGCGATAAGGTCGCAACTTGCACACATACATATAAAATTTATCTCTTATTTTATTCCCCAGATAATTTACATAGATAATTATTTATAAGGTATACAAGTAAATAATCTATCTACGTATTTAATTTAATTTGTAAACTTAATTCAGTCTCCAATTTGAAGCCTTAAAAGAAACTTAGTATATATATTATCTTATATAATAAAAACTGAACTTTTTTTCGCATAATAAACAATTTCAATATATTAACCACCTTAAATAACTTTCAAGAGAGAACACTAACTTTTAAATTGGCAAAAGAAAATATACTAACTAAATAAATTGGCCGTTAAATTACCACTGACTTGAAATGTAAACTCCATTTAGGAGTTCTCGGGGTGTATTAATAAGTTTTCACATTAGTGAACAATAATTCCCAAAAGTGAATTCCATTGTATTTTGATCAAAAATACCTTAATATTTTGTTGAGTTTGTTTAATAATTGTTTTGTACAAACACATAATTTTCCCAAGTGAATTATAATTGCTCTTAAAACCATTTTTTCCCATGTAATATTTTATGCAGTCTTTTTATCAATTTAAAATATTGAAACTCGATTATTTTCGACGCGATAATCGATTCACAAAAATTCCAACATTGTCATAAATTGATAACTATTTAAGAAATATTTATTATTATTCCAATATATTATTGAATTCAGAAATGGTTTTGATAGAACTGGAATATCATTTAAGATAGTGATTTAAAAATAAAATTATTATGTAATATTTTATTATAAATTTGTGGAATTTTAAGATTAAGAATATTATAAAATAATAATAATAACTTTAACTCGGTGATGATAAATAAAAGGAAATTATTGGATTTGTATGTATGTAAATTCTATTTAATTCTCGTCAATTTCTTAAACATTTATTAAAATATTACAGAGATATGGAATATAACCTGAAATAAAATCTATTAGTTACAACACAACAAAAAGCGTTTTCCCGCCACGCCACCAGCCGCGTGTGACCAGTCGCGCGCGACTAGCCGCAGGCGACCACTAACGCGGCAACTGACTGGTCATACTTTTTTACTAAAGCAATTGAAGTAGCCTGTTCTGTTTTTTTCAATATGCGGCTTGTAATGATAACCATTTCATTAAATAAATAAAAATAAAGATGAAATTTCAGTAGTTCCTGAGAATTCTTAAAATTTCGTCGCACTTTTAATCTCACGAATTCATTAAACAATTTCTCAGTGGATTAGTTATAAGAAAGATATTAAACTCTCAAATGTCAAAATCTTAAATCTGAGAAAAAGTCGCACGCGGCCAACCGCTCGCAGAGGACGACTTAAGCACAATATGAACACAAAATATCTATATAGATTCACAATATATATACGTATATATAGCTACGGAGAAATACACAATGCACAATAAAGACACAACTAAATAGACTAATCTAATCATGCATAGGTGGCATACATTCATTGAATTATTATAAAAACACAGCACACTTTTAATTTTCCTAACTAAAGCTGGTTCTCTAAATTGTTTTGAGGCAAATTTTTGTCATTTTAAAGTCTTGGACCACTACAATATCCTGGAACTAAGCTGCCGTATTGGTAAATGCTAAAGTAATTATTATTATTTTTATTTACTTAATAACACAAGTTTATTGTTGAGACATATAATTAATTAATGTAAAAAAATATTTTATAAAATAACATTTATTAATAATTGAAATATTATTTGAAATATTATCAACAACAAAAATATGTATATTAAGTTTCAGTTTAAATATCTTTTTATTCAATAATAAAATTCAAAAATAATAAAATTGTTTATGTGGAACATAGGCAAAAATAAAATCTAATTCATTACAAAATAATAATAAAATTAAAGGGTCTATATTTGTACTCAAAAATGTGTACATTCAATGTCAACTATGTACACGGGATTTAAAAAAAGGTAACTTTATCATGTTTAAAATTATCTATACAAAAATATTTCATGAAGTATTATTTTTTTATTATTTTTTTTATCGTATAATGTCTCGACAAGGCTTTATCCACAGGCATACTATCGAGCATGGTAACCACATTTTTTATATAGTGTATCTCCCGTTAGTAATATGTAACATTCCATTGGCCATGCATAGAATGGAAAAATACTACAATTTCTTGTAGCAAAAACTAAATTAAAACAGAACAGCGGGTACCCAGAATGTGCAGAATCAATTTACAGTGTACAGAAAAGGAAAAAATAAACATCTTTTTTTTTTCTTAAAAATAAACGTGTGCATCAATATACAATCATATGTCAGATGTCACCAATATGTCACTTCCAATTGACCTACAGAGACCCACTTAAATATAGTATTATATATTTTTTTATAATTTTTAAAGAAAAATTCTCTTCTTTATTTCAATATTATTGTATGAACATTATCGTCAACCATTAGTACATATTGTTAAAGACATTGTGGCTTACGCGGCAGCTGATGTACACAAATATATCATCATATCTTGTCAAGTTTCTTAAATTAATATAACAAAAATCCATTTTATTAATATATAATATAGTCTTACAATCAACTACCTACTCAAAATTTGAAATTACTAAATGAATAACGTATGACAGTTTGTATGAACGGATGCACGACAGGGTCTACTGGTAACTCTACAGCACGAGCTCGGGGTCAGCAACGAACAGGATCTCGTTACAAGACAAGCATATCTCATACAAACATCATATTGCATGGACAAGGCAAACAAAACACTGCCGCATATTCCACAACGCTATGCAATTTTCATTACAGTCACAGATTAGAAAGAACAAATCAATATTGTATAGACAGAACGAAGATACCAACAACAAAACAAAAAACAACAAAAAGTGGAAGGAGAAAAATGAAAAAATATTAGAAATTAATATTAGAAATTTTAGTATTATTAACTTTTAGGTTTGTTTTTTAATCACACTTACCAACGACAGCCATATATTTGTAATAAGTAGCTGATTCTTCTCGTCCTATTGCGTTAGACGATGTCAACAAAAGAGAAACAGAAAGTCCGTTATCAGTATTGTGATCTGAACAGTACTCAACACCGCCGATAAATACGAGAAATTTATTGGCTAGGGTGATGGACGAGGATGTTACATCGCATGCGTTGTGTAATTCATCCTCGTCCATCACCGGACACACAATCTAAATAATGTTTATAAGGCTCGATAACAACAATATAACACTGACTCCATGCGACAGTTCTGCCGCAAAGGCGGCGCCCTCTGTCCGCGCCCGCCTCCTGTAACCTTAAGCTTCAATGTGCATTAAAATGTGTCATTATTATATTATGTGCCTTTAAATTGTGCTTTTTAGAAAGGGATATATATATATTCGCGTTACCCAAACAGTGGGGATTGCGGAAGGCGGGAGGCCGAAGGCGCCTGACCCGGCTCCTACCACTTACCAAGTTGAGCCACACGTTTGTCGTCAGGATTTGATTTTTCTCGTCCTTTTTTTTAAAGGTTAGCACGCCGACGCAAAAACAAAAACGAACGAAAATATAAGGTGAAATGACTATTTCTAATCCTCTTACAATAAATATAACTCTCAACTTCCTATAAAGCTTCAAGATCTTGATTTTATAATAACAATTTGAATTTATATGAATTACCTAAATGTATATTTTTTTTTCTGGATTATACAAATTTAGAGCTTTATTAGAAGTTAATTTTATTATTTATAAATAGACGCCATCCACTGGGCGCTGTTAATCTCCAGTCCTATATTATGAGAGTGATGCATAATCCGATTTGACTAAGACCGGTCCTCAAAACGTTGCCATTAAATAATAATAATATTCCAGCGAATAGCAAGAGTGATAGTTAATGTTATAATACATTACTCCAGAATTAATTATATCAGTCATTTTATAAAATATTACTTATTTTACAGTCAAAATTCGAAGCGAGCAGAAATCAAAATTTTAATAGTCATTCCAAATGATAAAACTGATCAAATATTCCTTGAATAACTAGGTTGTTATAATACGAGTAGGTTGGGGAAAAAGTATTTTCGTATTTTTGTATGAAAAGTCAAGACATTTTTTTCAAAGTTTATTTACATTTATTTACAATATATATGTACCGTTTTGTTGAATAACTTTCTGCCATTTTGTGGGCAGAGACATTATCCCGTTACTGTAGAAACTTTGGGACTTCTGATCAAAAAAACGGGACAAATAGTTTTGGCAGTGCTCTCTTGAGGTCAACCTTACAGAACCTAAAGCATTCTGAAGAGACCGAAACAGGTGAAAATCTGAAGGCGCAAGGTCAGGGCTATATGGTGGATGCACTAGGACCTCCCAGTCGAACTCTCTTAATTTTTGCTGAGTGGCTAAAGATGTGTGTGGTCTAGCGTTATCGTGATGAAAGACCACACCCTTCCTGTTGATCAATTCCGGCCGTTTTCTCTCGACTGCTTCCTTTAATCTCATCAGTTGCTGGCAGTAAAGATCAGAATCGATGGTTTTGCCGGACGGTAAAAACTCATAATGAACAATGCCCTTCCAATCCCACCATACACACAGCATCCCCTTATTTCGTGTTAGGCCAGGTTTGGCCACAGTCTGTGAAGCCTGGCCAACTTTCGACCACGACCTTTTTCGCACGTTCTTGTCGTACGTGATCCACTTTTCATCGCCAGTTATCAATCTCTTCAAAAACGGCTCGGTTTCATTACGTCTCAATAATGAATCGCAAATGAGTACACGGTTCATTAAGTTTCTTTGAGTGAGCTCGTGTGGCACCCAAATATCGAGCTTTTTTGTATTGCTTTCTTCAAATGGGTCAAAACTGTTTTGTGGTCAATTCCCAGTTCTTCAGCTACATCGTAACTACTAATATGCCGATCTTGCTCCACTCTTTCAAAAATGGCGTCCATTTTATTCGTAACAGGGCGACCAGAGCGAGGTGCATCTTTAACATCAAAATTTCCGGACTGAAAACGTTTGAACCAAATTTGTGCTACTCTTACTGACACTGCATCAGGTCCATAAACATCACAAATTTTTTTCACTGCTTGAGTTGCTTTTTTGCTTTTTTTATAATAAAATTTTAAAATGTATCGAATTTCTTCATTAGATTCACTCATTTTTACGGAGAGAAAAACAAATGAAAAATAGCGGGAAACAACTTTTTTTTATATTTTTCTTTTCTTTATAATGTAACCTTTTTAATGTTACCAAAACCAGCCAGACACAAATAGTACAGTCAAAGAAATTTTATAATAAGTTTATACCTACGTTATGCGAAAAGACTTTTTCCCCGACCTAATATAATAAATTCTCAAAATGCCCTTATTTAGTTAGTTTACATTTTACCTTCACACTTTCAGTATAAGAAGAATGAAAGAAGAAAATGTTATATGATGGAATAAGGTGTTGTGATGAGGTGGATAAAATTAGTGTGTACCAGAACTTAAGCTCCACGCCTTCTTTTAAAAATTCTTAGTAACCACTAGGCTATCGAAACGACAAACTAAAAGTTTCATTAGGTTATTGTTTAAAAAAGTAAGATACACACAATAAAACTAGACAGAGATTTTTTTCGAAATTGGATAATATATCTCAACAATATATAATATATATTTTTGTAAATTAATCCCAAAAAACATTTACTTAGTTATTAACACGATACATTATTCAAGCAACTCGTTTTCGCTTTCCTTCTTGTTGTAAATTTTTGAAGTGGAACTTCTAATCTCTCTTGCAATTATTTAACGCTTTTAACGCTCGCTTGCGGCCTCAAAAAGTAATGTATAAAAGTCAGATAAACCGGTCAATATCCACTTCCAATTGCACGATTTCTTCAAATCAGTGCAATGAGTGGCAAAAATTATCACTTACATTGATAAAAACTCCCGAAAATTTGTATTTCAGATAATATTAATATAGAATACATTCTTTACCAATATTTCAGTGTATCGGTTAATTCAAATATTGCTGTATCATTTATTTAATGGGAATGTAATGATTCCATCCCATGGGGAGAAGTATTCCACTTTGTAATATTAACACAATCATATTATACCTTTGGTAAAGGGAAAACAGGATTATTCCATCAATAGAATGGATCTTTATTGAGGGTAATGTAATTTACTTAAGTATTAATTGAAGAGCTATTTGTTAAAGCCACTCTGTTATATCACGAGAATAACAAACGGAAGTTGGATCTTACATATAGACTTGTGTTAAGTAGTTATCTAAAAACCTTGGGAGAGATCTACGAGATCGCGGGTTCGTGTCCCGTTCGTACATAATTTTTGCTCCTAGATGGATAAACGATGAGGAATGAAAAAAATCTATGAAACAAGTGTAGAAGGGCGATTCAGGAAAGGCATCATCAAATCAATGATGTGTTGAAGAGCAGTCAGGTCAAGAGCTGAACTGGCGAGAGTCTAAAAAGCGATAAGGATTAAGGAAGAAAAGAGGTGCATTAGGAATGTAATAAATTGAAAGCTGCCTACCTTCATGGAAAAAGCCGTCATAGGTAGATGATTTATTTATAAAGTATGTTAAAAAATAAAAAAAACATTAACACAAGAAAATCATAAATAAACCATTAAGTTCCAAAAAAAAACTTACTCATAATTGAACCTTTTGTAGACTGAGTATAAATGTATCATATTCGACCAACATAGATAAGAAACTGGCTATCGACTTCAAAAAAAACGACTACAAATCAAATGATTATATGTCATCTTTAATTTATATTCTTCCATAACTCCATCACACTATGAAAATTGAAAGTCATGAAATGGATTGACTTTTGGATTAATAAGATCTCCTGTAGAGTACATAATATCATCTATATAGATTGCCGTAACATAGAGCAAAATAACTTAAGTATCTTTCTTATTAATATTTTTAATAATATAATATTATATTGTTATAAAACAATGTTCGGTAAACACATATCTCCAGATAGTGGTAATATGCCACGTTTATGTCTAAGTTTTAGAAAAGATATAAAAGAGGTTTCTATGTAAGGCAATAAAGTTAGATTAGCATCTGATAAAATTTTATGATACCGAAAGATTTATGTGAAGAAGGGACAGGCCCGCCTGATTGATTACGAAAACTGCTCTTGTTTCCGTAACAATATTGAAATATTTCTGGGGTCGGTATTTATTTCGGGGAATACTTTCGACCGAAGGTTGCTAGATTGTTTTAGTTTCTTTTATAATAACGAAAAAATGTAATCAAATTCATCGTATATCGGTTGTTTTTACTTTACGCAACACTGACGAGCCTCGTGCTGAATCGAGGTTGGCGGGTTCGATTCACATCCGAGTATAAATATTCGTCACAAGCATGAATGTTTGTATGGCGTCTGCGTGTTTTTTTTTTGTATATGTATTAGTATTCGTTATCTAGTCTCCATAGCACAAGCAATTAGTTGCTTAGTTTGGAACTAGAGGACGCTGTGTGAACTGTGTCCAAGATATTGTTATTATTATTTATCTAGACTACGCGCGTAGTGAGAAAAATAGTCTCTGCAATTATGGACCCAAAAAGGTTCTCATATTCTAAGGTTAGATATTTATTTTTACATTTTCTACGTATTAAAATCTAGACAGATTTTACATTTAATTATTTTCTTAAAATAATCTGTTCTTATTAAATTACATTATCAGATATATCTCTACTCATTTTCCCCAATAAATAATTTTGCTTATATCTGTATGAAATAGTCATTTCACAGCGTATTAGGTTGATTTTCAGAAAAAACCGGCCTAAAAGGATACTAACGTTGTGAATAATGCTGAATACACACATTTTATTTTTTGATGACAATGAAGTTTTATAGATTTATGTTCCGTCAAAGAAATATTGGTACAACAATATCATTTTTTGGGCTTCTTACTTTTCGTATAAAGAAATAATATGTACGTAAACTTTTACTTTTGTAAACATATAAAAATTAGGAAATCACGTTTCTGATATAAGCACTGATACTACCTATTACAAAACCAATATCATACGGTAGCTAGTGTTTGCATAAATATCAATATCTTTTTAACAATTCCAAGATATTGATAGTCGAAGAAAATATGTTTTTAAACAACGGACAGTGAAAAACACTTACTTCACTGGATAATGGCAGCGTCATCGGAAACAAAACAAAGATAATAAAAGAAAGAATCGAGAATGCAAGAGGATCGAGTGCTGCAAAGCAGAGACAAAGTGTTCCGTGCCTTAGGCAATGTAAGTTTGGTCCGGGTATTTCTTTCAGAAACACTTTTATTCTGAGTGGGGAGTGGGGGTTTTGAATAATTTTCAACGTACTTTTATACCCTCAAGTATCTTTGCGGTGTCAGAAGTACGTACTATCTTCGGATTGTTTATTCAAGTTGAGAAATATCTTTATATTTATTTTCTACTTCATTATAAACATTTAACATCTATAGTGACTTCTATATAATGAATAATGAACTTGTAAAATGAAAAAGCAACTTTTATGGAGATTATTTTGTCTTTATTTAGTTAAAGATCAAAATATTATTTTTGGCATAATAAAAGTAAGATCAAATTATATCTACTACATTGACTAGCCTTTTATTAGAATGGATTATATGGTCTGTATGCGTGAATGTATACACAATTGTAATAAGTTTAAAGAGGAAAAAAAAACAATTTGTTATATATATCTCCTTTACTAGAAACTGCTGAAGTGATGGTATGTCTAGATGGAGCTGTGTGCCACGCTAAACAGTCGATTTAACTATTGACAATTTGAGAAATATTTTGTACTTGTTTCTAAATCAATTCTGTTACCGTTAGCAATTACAGACATACATAACTTTACGCCAAGTCCCTTGCAGGGTAGGCAGAGAGAACGGATCGCCATAAGGCACGATTTTTTACACCCCACTCGCTTCGTTGACTTTCATAACTCTTTTCATGCCCGTGCGTTAATTTTTGAGGCTCCTAACATCACCTTCCTCCTGAACACTTTCTATTCATGGAATGTGTGTCTTGGGCATCCTCAACTCCCACATCCATCCTTTTTGGCATTGTATATCTGCTTAGTCAATCTTGCATCATCCATTCTTAGTGCATGTCCGAACCATTGGAGCATGCCCTTTCTTACTTTTACACCAACACTCTCTTTCAATTCGACTTCCATCCTTATAGACCTATTTTCGACGCGGTCCGCGAGGGTCACTCCGCAAATTTTGAGCATTGCCCTCAATTCGACCGCGTTTATGCTACTTCCGTGCACACTCTGCCATACTCTCGCTTCCATAAATAAGGGTTGGGATCAGTATTGCATTGTGAATTGCTAGCAATTAACTTAAATAATAATGTTTTAGATGCTGTAATCCTAGCATCCGTCTGTAAGATGCTATTAAACCTATCAAGCCTATAAAAGTAACATAAATGAGGATTAAGATTACGATGTTTCTACAAATAAAGTGAGTGCCAAGTGGCAACACATAATTAGTTTATTTACAAGATGGCCGCGCCTCCACCTGTCAAGATCTATGGATACACTACAATGCCCGTAACCTTTTGGAAATGCTCTTCTCTGCTTTTCTTTGGAAAAGTTTTTCAAACAGATAAAACTAAATACCAAGGTGAATTTTATTGTTCATCATCAAACAGATCATATGTGTTTTTGTTGTAGATTTAAACATGTAAGCAAATATTTGTTAAAGCAATTAGACATGTTTTTTAACACTCCGCGTTTGATTGTTGAAAGTGGCAAAAAATCCATAAATAGAGACGAAAAACTTTCTCTGGGCAACTGAGAAAATGCTTTGTTTCTTGGAGTTATTGCGATCATGAAATATAGCAAAAAAGTTCAAACAAAACCAATGAAATATTTATACAATATATATTTATTTTTAAATAACATGAATAAAACGATAGCTTTTTAGTAACCTTAGTATATTCGGCAAAAAATATCCTTTTAATGCTTTTATTGTGAATGAATTTTCATAAAACAATAACGTAATAAAAAAAGCCGCTCTGTGTCTACTGATAAAATATAAATTTAAACAAAACAAATAACTTATGACTCCATACAAACACCAATCTTCGTTTGTTTACATTCAATTATAAATTGCCTTTGTTTATCAATAATTATATTCTACACGTATCTTTATTTAGGAAAATTAAATGCTAGTTTCATAATTATAATTATTTAAAAGAAATTTTGAATTACGATCGCTGCCAGCGTGCTTCTTCACTTCAAATTCAAAATCCAATCTAATTTATTTCACTCGTTCAAATTTATTAAGTTTGAACTAGATGACCCGGTGTACTTTGTTTCACCTCCGAATCAATAAAAAAAGTTTTTTTTTTTAAAGTAGCATAAGTTACCTACTGCTTATTACACCAGCTACCTACCAACAAGTATCAGAGATTACCCGGAACAAACAGACAGACAAAATTGTAAATTAAAAAATATTGTATGTATCGTATATTATAGATTCTTATGAATGGAGTAGAAAGCTGTTATTTAAATATTACAAACACGCTTAAATTTTATTACATATTTAGAAATTTTTTGTGAGTTTGATAATTTCGAATCTTTTAATCAGGGCCAATTAACAAAAGCCGAAAGAGTTGTGAGTATAAGCATATTTTGTTTAGTTAAGCCTTAGTTATGTTCCAGGGTTTATTATAAAAGTCGTCTCGGTGGTCTGGAGGTGGATTATCCCGATTCTGAATCAAGAAGTAGAGGGATCCAGGCTTATTGGAAACTATGTGACAAAATTAAAAATTCGGCGAGTCAAGGCTGCCTACATTTTCGTGTAGACAAAGGCGTGAAGTATCATTATTTATATAATAAAAATATATTATCGAGAGGTAAATACCTGATATACAAGATTCCTGGTGAAAATTCCTCGCCTTGAGAATAAATTTTCATAAACTTCCCGCGTCGTAAAAATTATATGGGGAGTGGATTCAAGTGTAAATAATGTCTCAATGTCTGCGTTATTTTTTTTCTGAGTCAAATATATTTATGCTTATCATAACGATAATGAAAATGTTTATATATACTTACATTTATATGTATACTATACAAGTAGACCCAGCGAACTTTGTATCGCCTCAGAAAAAATAAAATTGTGGGTTATTTAAATTACAAATATACCGTTTCGGACTCTTTTGTAAACCTTTTAAAGGTTGATTTGTCACTTAACGTTCAACCAGCGTTTGCAATTAAAGTGCTAAATCTCGAAAATAATCGTTTTTTTTTACTACATTTTACACAAATTATAGATACAAACTACCTCGTTGACACCCTCCTACCTATTAAAACAAAACACATCGAAATCCGTTGCAAAAAGATTTAAGCATATAAGGGGACAGCCAGCGGAAAGCGACTTTGTTTTATACTATGTAATAATGTATTGAAATAAGTCTCGAGAGCCAAGTGGTTTTAGATCTATCTTTAAAAGGTCCTGAGTTCAAATCCTGCTACGCACCAATGATTAAACAACTAATTAGTACAAGGCAATGAATTCTATTTGTTAACTAAATAAATTTATTATAAGTTTTCGCTGTACATTTATTTATTCAATGAAATCTAATGGAAAGTCTTGAACCGACATCAAAGGGACACTTATATTTTTATGTACGTTAAATTATATATATATGAAAAAAAAAACCATAACTTTGCTTCTAAATCTAATTCAAAATCTTTGTCTAATTTGGAAATATACTCTGTGTTGTGTCATCTATTCAAATAGTAACGTAGGTAATTAATCAAAAGACAAAATCAAAACTCGTCATACACAGTTGACAACCTTCATCCAATAGTTATGAAACACATTATATAGGTGACTCTTAAACTTCGAAGGACTTCTGAACAAATATATATTAACATTACTAAACACTCAATTATGCGCTGGAATATTTTCTTTAAAAACATTCTGGTTGAAGCCTCAGGCAACGGTCTTAATGAATATTAATAAACCTTAAAATAATATTTATATTTATCCTAACATTGATATAATTTATTGAAATAAAAGAAACAACAAACTCTTAAGGCATTTTATTAAAAGTAATAATTAAAATATGCTAATGTCATTTCCTTTTACGGATTTACCACCGAAATATTTAGAAATATTAGAAAACATACTTTAATATGTCCAAGAATCAAACCTATATTTGTCTGGAGAGAACTAGCTTTCTGAAGACAAGTTAAGTAATGTAATGCAGTGTAATGCCTGTTTTAAGAGTTAGTCGTTTTGAAAAGATTTAAGTAAAAATTTAAGATGTCATATTACATTACATAAAATTAAAAATATTTACAAATAAACTAGACATTTATAAAATAAAAGGTTCCTTTATGTTGAGGTTTACTAAAAACGTCATGGTCGATAAACGAATGGGATTAGTTATTTTTGCAACTAGTTGACCTCGCGAAATATGTTTCGCATAAAAAGTAAAGAAATTAATATGGCTATCCCTAAAAGATGCCTTCTTTAGGTGTTTATTAACAATGTAGAACAATGTTTTGATCTATCATCGCTTTTCATTCAGCGTTTGCAATAAAGTGCTACATCTCGAAAATTATCACTTTTTCTTAAAAACATTATGCTTTAATTATATATATAAACCACCCCGTTGAAACCCACTATCTATTAAAAAATACCGCATCAAAATCCGTTGTGCAGTTTCAAAGATATAAGCTTATAAGCGGACGGACAGGGAAAGCGACTTTATTTTATACTATGTAATGAAAATGATGCTAATAATATGCTTCATATAATTTACTTTATTTATTTAAGTACAATTAAAACTTCCTAACTTTGTATCGTCCAATTCAGTTACATACAATTATAAGCTACTTAAGTATTATGTCTCCAAATAAGTTTAGCGGTTCATTTTATTAACGTGTTCTCCCAAATATGCTCTACTTTATAATATCGCCATAGATTTGGGAAACAACATAACATAACATAACTTCACGCCTTTTGTTACCCGAAGGTGTAGGCAGCGGCTGTTAAGCCTCGTCTCGCCCTTATGTTTACGTCCCAAATGAAATAGGTGGCGAACCTATTGCCATACCGGGCACAAAGTTTGTCAGTCATCGATATTTATCACACATAACTTCCGAAAACAATTTCGAAAAGTCATTGGTGTGAGCCAGTGTCTGGAATCGAACCCCGGACCTCTGGATCAGAGGCCGTGCGCTCGCCCACTGCGCCACCGAGACAAACAAATTACTTGGGCAACAAATTATCAGAAATTATTATAATATTCGATCTTTTAATTTTACTAATAGAAAATAAAAATTTAACTTTCTTCCACTTGTTTTTCAAGGATTTTATTCATTTTAATACATAAAGAAGGCATTTATTAGAATTGTATTATGAAAAGAAATAATTTTCTTGTTTTTCTCAATTTATTAAACACAAAGTTATAAGAGATGAAAGATGAAAGGTCTTGATTATTTATTTCTGAAAGAAAATTACCACTTCGCAGAATAAAATAGCATCCTATCTTCAAAATTTATAAGATCAACTGGGACGTGCCTCATTACGGTTCACTCTAATTTAAAACGCACTAAAGAACTTAAAAAAATTAAGTTTGTACTCTGAAATAAATTTGAGATAACACTTGTGCCAATTACTGTAAGTTATTTGGACTAAAACTTTCATTTTCATTTAAATTTTTACTAATATAATTTTTAACGCAATTATTCTGGTTAAGAAAATGTCAACCGTAAAATGCAGATCTAATATCATTAAAAAAATATTTAAATAAGCAAAGACACTAATCCCATTCAGCCGTTAGGTCAGTACAACCTCAACACAATGTAAATAGTAAGGTGTGCGACTCACCACGTCAATGATTTGCTGCAGAGTAAGGCCGAATCTGACTTCTAAAGGCTCACTCTCATTGGCTACAGGCCGCTCCAGTGTGTTGTACGATGCTAGTAATGCGTTCAGTAGGCGCTTCTCATGAGGACCTTGCTCCGAGACTGCAAAATATTATACACAAATTGTTTAGCCGATATTAATTTAATTTTTACTGTTTTACTGGTACCATAAGTCAAATTTTAAAAGGAGACGCTGAGGTGTTCTTATCTTAAATGTGATGGTAGGTTTATCCTTGAGACTAACGCAAATTTGGAGGTAAATTATATAAATTTTTACGATTAAATTTTTACTGATATATAAAATTTACAGATATTACCGACAAGAGAACGCTTGTAGATACAACAAATATAATAAATTCTACCTCAATTGCAACGCGTTTTTTATTTATGCTTAGCGAAATCCCAGCTAGATATAATACCATAAGTTGAGCAGATATACAGCAAAGCAAAAACTCTACTTCACCAGACAAAATAAATTGAAGGCAGACAGTTTTTCACAACAAATTGGACGAAGCCTAATAGTTTACTAAAAGAACATACGTCTCTCCAAAGACTAACGACTGGATAAGCCTCTTCGTGCACCTGAGCTAAAATTGCCCCCCGAGCTGACCACTCGCTCCTATATCAAACGGCATAAAGTATAGTTTCCCAGTGCAAATAATATCCACTCGAGTCCAGCGCGAAGGATCAGTAATAAACACTCATTTTAGGAGCTTACAATGCCCTCATACGTGATGTATGAAAGTTAGAATGTGACAAGGATAATGTACTACTGCAATGGGATTAGTGAGTTGGAAAAGGATGAATATATGTATCTCACTTCGTGGCGAACGAGGTAATTTATTTGACCTGCTAAGTTTAGGCTTCGAGAGGATTTCGGTATTGGCTAATAGTTTCTTTTTAAGAACATGAATCTTGTACCTCCGGATATAAATCTACCTTAACCTAACTGCAGGACTAGAGTCGGGTCAGACTGAATAAATAAATCCGGATATTTTCGTAGTTACAAACAGTGATAGCTTAGTGGTCCATTATAGTGTAACGAAGGTCCCAACTGTGTACATATTAAATTTTTAAAAATATCGTTAGTATTATTTTTTTAGAAATAATTACAACTTTCCTGACCTTTAGCAATTTATGCTGGAGGTCGGGCAAGGTTCCCATGGATTGGAGGCACGCTGTTATCGTGCCCTTATATAAAGGGGATATAAGGGATCTCGTAGGTAGTAAGCCAGTTACAGGGCCAGGGTCAGTTTGATCAGCTTAGCAGCGAAAGTGTATGGGAAAATTATTAAAGGGAGGAAAGTGTGCACCAAAGATAAAATTCAAATAACTGGCAAAACCTCTGAACCTCTGGGAACTTCTAGTGGGAGTGCCATAAAGATGCGCCATAGAAACTTATCGTACGAGAGGTAATGGTCAGTATCAGGTGGAATAGCTCCGTTTGCACTAGTTACCCCAGGAGAAGATATGGAGTGACATTATTCTTCAGAAGGGTGCCACAGGCCGTCAGAAATATTTATGTGTCATCATTTAATCATCATCAACATCAAAACTCCTACGTAATAAAACGCCAGTAGAACCACAGTTGAAACCAAGTGAATAAAAGAAAATTTCCTGGTTAACAGTAAAAATAAACGTGCCAACTCGACAAATGCTGAGCTGGAAACTACTTTGTAAGCAGCTACAGTTAAATAAAGTAAAATTTCGTATCTGCGTGGCGCGGCGCCGGCGTGCGGTCGGCTACCGCCTAATCCATTCAGGGATTAACGCTTTAACCCACAACCAGGGCTGCTACCTACCTACAATGTAAGCATTACGAAAAACTTGAGTCGTAAGCATTTCCTAGCAATTGTATTCAAAGCACCAATGCTGTATTTTTAAAGAATTTCACAAAAATATTACACAATTTCTCAATTAAAGTTAAATTATGACTAAATTTTTTTGAAAAGTGTCGAGAAATACCATCGTTCCAAAACTAAATAATTAAGGTCAAATGAAAGGCTTATTGATAAATTATTTCTTTATCATTAGGTACATATCATTAAACTGCTGTCTGTGCCTTTATATGACTAGATCCTGGAAACTACGCAACAGATTTTGGTATGGTTTATTAACAGGGTTTGTATGTATAATCCAAGCATAATATAACAGGGAAATCTCATATGAACAACTCACAATGATTTTTAGTTATTTCAATTTACGAGAAATAACAGCTTATTTACGAAGCGATTAGCATTGATCCTTATCGAATATTAAATGCATTGTGCATTTAACATAGATCGTTATGGCCTATTACAACATGTTATTCAAATGAATATTTTCAAATATAGTTTATTTAAAATGTAGGGATACAGCGGTTGCGTCGCGCAGCGGCATCGGCCGACGTGTGCCGATAAATAACGCTAATTAAACTTATTAAAAACGAACATTTACTCATCTGTTGCCCTTGAGGCGTAATTTCACCGGGTGCTAAACAAAAATAATGTATCCCGGTGTCAACCCTACATAAGCCAAGATTAGTTGATTTGGAATTAAATACTTCGTCAATTGCGCTCGTTAAGCTGATAAAAACAATTTGAATCCACATAGTGACAGAATCACAGATAACAAAATTTGCAAGAATCGAGAGAATTTCAAATAAAGTCCGAATACATTTGAGCACAGACGTTTACATAGATTTACTAGAATCGCAAGGAGACCAAGTATACATTTGTATTTCTTCAAATGTGGTTACCCAAAGATTAATCGAGGGTCGCAGCTCGTTCGTCGACTCCGATAAAGTGGACACTGTATTTAATTTATATAGATTATCAGCGGATGTGACAGATGGGATCTGGGAAAAAATGAATAAAGGGTTAAAGAACGTGTCTGTCGCCTCTTGTCATCTTCCAAATGTACAATGCTCGAACTATGCAGTATCTATCAGATATATTTGTATCTGACAGATACCGCATAGTTGGAAGAGTTACTTGGACGATATCAATAATCATGAATCACTAATAATCAACTGAAGATTTAATTTTATAAAGACATCGGCGATACAAATTTACAGCGAAAATTTTACGGTCATATCTGCAAAAAGGCACTTCGCAGAGGTCTCATTCTAATGTGCTTGTGTAGATGGCGCGTCAGCGTTAGTGGCATATATAGAACACAATACACACCAATATAAAGATATGAATTGTTTTTTCTATGGGATAGGAGGGCAAATGAGCAGGCGTGTCAACTGATGGTAAGCAAACAACGCCGCCCATGGACACCAGCAACAGATATAGTGTTACTGTTGCGTTGCCGACCTTTAAGGGATAGGGGATAGGAAAGCATAGGGAATGGGGGTGGGCCTCCGGGTACCTCTCTCACCGAACGAAACGCGGCATGAGCCACTTTACGTCGGTCTTCTGAGAGGTCGTGGTATTTCACCGGTCAAGCCGGCCCATACATGCAGCGAACTGCTTGGCTCTACCACTGTTAAAAACAACATTAATTTGTAACAACATTAAGTTAAAAATTTATAAATAATAAATATTAAAAAATATATTAATCACCCTGAGTGAAAAGTACACTATTTCTATGTTCGAGTCAGAATAAATATGTGGTATGTGGTAGTTAAAAAGAAACAAATATGATCAAACCACAAACAAATATAATAAACAAGCATATTTCATGTATACTATTACCATGACATCCGATTAAAACTCACAACCGCTGTGACGTCTTTTTAATAAGAATATTTTTAATGGAGAATACCTCTTATAACCGCATCGCACTTGCATAAAATGGAACGTACATTTTCAAAACACAAATTGCATTTGCATTTTTTTTCTTTTTGACAACATGACGAGGTCCTTTAGCCATTTCATTTTTACCTTAGTTTTATATAACAAGTTTTCTGTGGAAGTTATAAAAGAAGTCAAAGACATCAGCGGTTGATAAGCGCATATCGTATGTGAATAAATTTGAGGCAAGTTTAGCTCTGGTTCTATAGAGGTTCGTTTTCATCATAAAAATGTCTTATTAGTATGATGGTTTTGGATCCTTAAAATAAATTTATTTATATTCCTCTGCAAAACTAACTTATCAATGTAAAGTTAAAGACCATTTTTTATAAACTCCCCGGCATCTACTTACTTAGTGATGATTTCTTTGGGAATAAACTGAAGCGAACATTCCCTAGACATTTTTGATAGCTAATTTTTTAATAATTGAATTGAATGAATAAAAAAGTGATGGATCCGTCCCTTTCTTATTAAGATAACAATGTTTATAGACAATAAAAATAGGTAAAAAAACTTTTTAATTTAAACGGTTTTATGTTAAACATACATTGCAATGTTTAAGATAAATGTACTAAAAACCAAAAAATAATAAAATAGATACAGTCGTGGGAATTATAAACATATGCATAGACTAGACTAAAATAAAACCGTGGGGCACGTCAATTGTCTACAATCGTTGATTAAAATGTTTGTTTTGTAATGTTACACTATAATTAGGCAGTTGTTCAACCGACAACGATGTATGTGTGATAAGTAGGGCTAGAATGTGGAAACAAGCTAGCAAGCTCGATTATAAGCGAGTTTTAGGGTTTCATAGTGGTGAGCGAGTAGTACTTTTATCATATGTTTTGTCGATTAAAGACAAACTACGAGCAGTGAAACGATTCCTCGCCAGCCAGCAGTGTGAATGTCCAACGATAAACTAGTTGAAACATCTCTTTTATTTACATGGAGTGTATAACTATTGGAATTTCCATGAGCAAGAAAATAGTAAGTAATTTCCTCACCGTCTGCGGGCCAACTGCCTAACGACGAATTAAACGATTCTTCTATCGCACATTAAGTCGATAATTTGTAGACAATTGACGTGCCCCACGGTTTTATTTTAGTCTAGTCTATGCATATGTTTATAATTCCCACGACTGTATCTATTTTATTATTTTTTGGTTTTTAGTACATTTATCTTAAACATTGCAATGTATGTTTAACATAAAACCGTTTAAATTAAAAAGTTTTTTTACCTATTTTTATTTTCTAGTTTTTAGTTTTTATTTCGCATTCTTTACCATTTTGTTCCCACGAGTAATGGACATTTAAACGGTCGACCCCCCCAGAGGTCCAATAAAGGGGCAAGGCTATGTACAACAAGATGCGCCTGAGTCTTGAGGGGAAAACGCTAACGACATATAATTTTTATCCACCCTAATGCCATACAGTTCTCGGCGCGTTTTAACCTTTCACCTTAAGTTGGGTGGTGTACCGCTAACGACGTATCATTTTTAGTCACCCTAACGCCACACAGTCCTCAACACGATACAAAATCTTGACTTGGGTGGTGGATTCAGGCTGGATTAATCAGATACCTAAATTACAGATTCAATTTCTAAATTTAAATCTTATTATTATACGCCATTTAGTGGCTGCGCCCATCTTAAATATTGAGGTTGTATAGTGCACTGTATTCTTCTTGTCAAGCCCTTTTATTTGATACCCATATTGGTGGGATTGATAAAACCTAAGTTATCCGCCATTTTGTAGAGGCCGCCATCTTGGATTTCAATTGTTTATAGTATATTGTATTCTGCTTGTTGAGCTCTTTCATTTGATACCCATATTGATGGGATTGATAAAACCTACGTTATCCGCCATTTTGTAGCGGCCGCCATCTTGGATTTCAATTTTTTATAGTATATTGTATTCTGCTTGTTGAGCCCTTTCATTTGATAACCATATTGATAGGATTAATAAAACATAAATTATCCGCCATTTTGTAGCGGCGGCCATCTTGAATTTATAAAGATAATGAATAAACATAATTGTATTGTCACCAAAATCCAAAGTGTATACAAAATTTCAGATTAATCGGTTGACAGGAAGAGGGTGAAATTTGAATTAGTAAATTTGACCCAAGAATAAAACAAACGGGGTGAGCTAAATAAAACCGTTTAAAAATAATACAACATCTTGACACTTTTTTGTGGCTTCAAATTTTTCTTTTAATTTATTTACTGTCATTTATTTATTTTACTTTATTATGACATAAATAGCGTAAAAATAAATATTTTTACACTATGTATGCCTGTAAGAATAATTTTCGATTATTTCTTAAAATAAACGCTTCAGTCGTCTTGTTCTAAAGAACAAGCCTGCTTGTGTAAACTTAGTTGGCAATCATTGTAATCTAATCCTGCCAGAGACAATGGGACATTGCTTACGAAATTTATTAGGACCCCGACCCTACAAATTACTTCAAATTTTGAGTAACACAATGTAATAAGGCGTATGAAGTGACATTCTCGTGAACAAATAAAAGAGATTACATTTAAGAATATCAGAGTGCTGTGGTGATCTTTCCAAATTCTGACAATTATACACTACATATATCACCGGTGTAAATAAACATATGTTTTAAAATTACATTCCGGCTTTTATTTGTTTCGACCTGGCGACTAAAGACATGGTAGCATAATTTTAAATTATTACCAAATTCTGACAAACTATTTTAAGCATTAAACCTTAACGTCCCCTCAATATAATAGTTCAATCAAAAATATTTGGTATATTCGCGAAAACCTACGCATCAAATTCACTTAATAATATTACCTATCGAAAAATATAGATTGTAAAAATATTTTCGTAAAAAAAAAAATAACATAACGGATAGGCAACAAGGGCCTTTTGCCACGCTATACTCATATATACTGGAAGTGATATCTCCTTTAGTACCCAAGATATTGTGACGAAGTTTTGATAGAACAATAAAGACAAGGAAACAGGAAGCTTCACAACATCATGAACATAATATTTCGCTTCAATAATTATGATAACAATATCGAAACCGTTATATATAGTTTATAAATCCACGTTAGCGTCGTGTGACACTATCTCAACATAACAATATAACAATAATCATAACATGTAAATAAGCTTTATTTTAGGTTCCTAGATCCTCATAATTACAAAAAAACTATCAACATTCTAGGAAGTATTATCGGAAGTTTTCATCATCACTTTCCTGCCCATATCCCACTTTAATTGGGGTCTATAAATGTTGTTTTAAGTGATAAATATCGATTACTGGCAGCATTATGTCCTATGTATTGCACTCAGTTCCGCCATCTATTCCATTTGGAACGTAGAAGTTCACCAAATCGATGCCTACATCATTGACTAAAAAAAGGAGTGGATTTTAATAAGTAATTTGAAATCCCCCGAGAAAATGAGCCAGTTAAATACGCCTAGGAATAACGCATCTTATCTCAATCCGACTGAATCAAATGAAACAAAAACTGCATTAAATAATATGATATTCTGTGAGGAGATTTAGAATTTTCATTAGACGGTGAAGCGCGCCATCTTGCGTTGACAATATAAGTAGCAGATTACCCGGTTATTGCTTACATTAGGGCTGGCAATAAACCGGCATCAAGACCGCTAATCTGTTGCTGCAACCGCTCCACTACTGCAATATTAACACTTAACTGTGGGTGCGCTTGTGACGAGATACCCTAATTCACTGTTTTGACTGCTACAAGATATTAGTTTTTTTAATTATAAAGAAAATTATATTTTTAGGAGCATGTATATATATTCCTTTGGCACACAAAGATAAATGGGTTGATAGAGTTTGGCCTGAGATATGACGTTAGATTCATCTTAATTGTGATGGTCTTAAGTACTTTTTAAAGGCATGGCGTTGTCCCAGAAAAATAAAAAATATGTTTTTTTTTCATCATATGATCATAGTTTAAATGATTTTATTTTTGATATTCTATTTTCAAAATCCGGATATAATCGAACCGATCTTTTCTATATTTAAAAAGTTGTGTTTTTTGTTAAATAACTTATTTATATTTGCGCTTAATCTAACTTCAACCGATATACGATATCCATTGGTGGTGGAGTTCACCAACCTGATAAAACCCTATACGATTCTGTCTTAAAACAGCCACGTCATATTCACTAGAGACCTGTGTCAAAGGCAATTTACTCTATTCAAACAAAAACAACTTACAGCATTTTAAAATACACTTCGTCGGTAAATTAAAATTGTTATGAAAGCGCTTTTATTTATAATAATGAAAGTAAAATTGGTTCAGCGCGCTATATTGTTGTACTTCTAACCTGGTCGTTCGATTGACAGATTAAAAGGCTTTGTCGTAGGAAACAACGGCCTCTTCTAAGCTGAAATGAGAATATGTAAATTCTGTAGGGAATATTGAACGGAACATCAAAGTTAGAAGCTTTAAAGAAAATAGCTCTCTGCTTCAATTTCGAATGTAAATAAAACGCTCTGCTTGTTCTGAAATAATAGAGTTAGAAGCAGAATAATACAAAATATGAATCAAGAATGTGTACAACACGTAAGTCTAACAATATCTTCAATTTAATACTAAAATCTTCTGAAAAATTTACCGTAAAATACTAGTACATGTAAAGATTAAAATTTTGGATCATCTCGATTATCCAGTGGTTTAAATCGGGTACTTTAATTTTAAAAAGATAATATGCAATAACTATAAATTTCTGTCCAATTTATAACCACAGACCTATTTTTTAGATTATTTAAGATAAGTTTTTTTTTTCAAAATGGTCAAAGATAGTATGCAGGTTTTACAGGTTTGTTTGCTAAACTGAAATTTAGGTGACTATGAGAAAGTCACATCAAGCCTTGCAGAATATTTCTGACTAAAGATTGCGAATAAAATGTACATGTGAAATGTGAATACTCCCAATACAATTGCATTTGTCGCGAAGTCTAACAGCGATGATAGAAAATCTCTTGCAAATAGCATATAAGCTCACGTATTGCCTTCAGAAATGGTTTTGGCATGAACCGTTTTGGAATACTAAACATTCAATAGGCAAACCTTGATGGAACGTGTTTTGTTCAATTTGTGTATTACGACATCATACTGAGCTTGGGTATTTCGCAACATGTGTATTCCAAGGTTTACGAATTTTATTTCACTTTACAAACCATTGTATGAGACTATGGATCATTCATAAATTATTTACTGAATACTGAATTATATTTATGCAAAATATCTACAAAAATTTGATAAAGGGTTGTAATAATGAAGTAATGTAAATAATTTCCGATAGATGGCGCGAAATTTAATTTTAAGCTAGGTTTAAACTCAGACTAAAATGTAAACCATTTTAAAGCAAAATACTAGGTTAACTATTATGATAGAAAAGTATTATAGTATGCAGTTTTAATGAGCTACTAGTACTACATATAGACGAACAAAGTAAAGTAACAGTACGGAATACACAACAATAAACATAGTAGTACATACACAATAACGGTTGAACACGGGTACATTGGATCCCAGTTTACATCTCCTAGAAAGGGTTAATTAAAATGTCCGCCAACGCTCCTGAACTGTTAACGTGTTAACTGGAGCAAGAACTAGATACAGACACGTATTTGGATGTTTTATATTAAATAGCGATATATAACTAAATAATATTCAATATTTTAGAACTAAAACTAGACAAACACCATGAGCAATCTCATAGATGGACAGGTAAAATAACCGACTGTTGAGTAGCGGCTTTGATACCCATCTTAACCCAAATATTTATGAAGATTTATAGGGATAGTAGACGACGTAGTAAGCATTGTCCATGGACATATGATCTGATCTCATCAAAGCGACGATCTTCTGGGATTAATATGGCAGTGAACTCTTTGTATTCTTAAAACAATAAGTTATTTTGTCGACTTATTGACCTACTACGTCAATATTATAAAGAGGAAAAGTCAACATGTATGTTGACTTTTGTACATAACTTCACGCCTTTATTACCAGAAGGTGTAGACAGCGTGCAGGCAATGGAACAAATAGGTGGCGAATCTATTGCCATACCGAGTGCAAAGTTTTCAGTCATCGATATTTATCACACATAAGTTCCGATAACAATTTCTAAAAGTCATTGGTGTGAGCCAGTGTCAGGACTCGAACCTACGACCTCTGGATTCAGAAGCGGGGTGCTCGACAACTGGACCACCGAGACTCCCGAGGAAAATTCGATTTTTTTTTATAATCCATAAACACTGGAAGTAATAAATCGATATTTATAGTTATTTCACGATTGGCAAGTTACTTTATTCAGGTACTTTATGCTATTATAATAAGAAAGTTAATATTTAATAAGAAAGTTAATATTGTAATAAGAATGTTCCGCAGAAAAAGGTAAGAATTCCTATAATTGTTTATATCTCGACTATTGATAACTAGAAGTTATTATTAAACGTGTCTCTGTTCAATCCATCCCTGTAGTTTGTAGTTCTGTTGTCAAATAAGTTGAGAGGAGAACAAGTTAGTCGTGGAGGGGCACGGGGCATAGAGGGGCATAGTGGGGCATAGTGGGGCACGGGGCACACCTGCGCTCCAACTGTAAACAGTTTTCAGATTAGTTTGTGTTGAACAAACGCGAGTGCAAATCCATTATCTCACTATTGGATCTATTGAACTTGTACATACACACTAGCTGTTGTATGCGAGTTTGTTTACGTCCATGTAATACACGGTTTCACATTATACTATACTAGCTGACCCGGCGAACTCTGTTTCGCATCAAAAGTAATAACTGCTGCCCCGCTATGTTAATACTGCAATATCTTCGACAAATTTGAAGTCGATAGCAGCTATAGGTTAAAAATGGGAATTTTCTATTGTTAACACCCCCGCAACCCCCCTTGTGGGTGGATTTCGTAAAATCCGTTCTTAGCTGACCTCTACTCGGCGAAAGGAATAATCCTACCAAATTTCAAGTCGCTACGCCTTATGGTTCCAGAGATATCGTGATGAGTCAATATATAGGTGGAAATCTCTTATATATATATATAGATAATAAAATACTCTATAATATGTAGTTCGTTTACATTACAAATTGTATGAATATTGTATCTGTGTACCAAATTTTATTTAGAAAATTAAAAAACCTACCTACCTAATCAATAAACGCTTAAGCAAAGCTTTGCCAGTAAAATTCTGAAAATATATTAAATTATGTCGGTTAAGACAAATACCTCACTAGTTTAAGTCCATCCAACTATATAGATTTATCATGGATAAATATATATATACGCTGGAAAAATATAACACCTCCTTGTAGCGCAATCGAATCAAAAATCATCATCATTAGCCTGTTGCAGCCCACTGCTGGACATAGGCCTCTCCCAATGTCAAATCAAAAATACTAAAACAAAATTAAGCGTTTGGCTGTCTGAAGATTATTTAATAATTCAGGCTTTATAATACCAAAATACTGCTAATTTATAAAGCTATTTTTTTTCTAAGTCATCCAAAACACGTTTCATATGAAAATACACGATTTTTTCATTTGAATGTAATCCCCTCTACTAAACGAAGGTACTAACTTGATCGATTTTGGCAGGAGGAGTGCTCGCCCAAGTGGGCTCGATAACAAATTGCATTCTTAAGTCGTACTCGGAAGACACTTAAAATAGACCTCAATCAATCTCAAAGCCCAACGACTTTTCGTTTTCGACTAGATAAAAATAACGACTTAGATATGCGTTGATTGCTTTATGTATTATTTCTAACTGATTAAGTGGAGAAATTAGGCTGGCAACACAAGTTGGCACAGGCTTTTGGTAGATATATTCGCTTTAGCAGTGCAGTACTAAAAAACAAGCGTACATTTATGTATAAAACTGTGATTATCTTTACATAGTATAAAAAAGTCGCTTTCCGCTGTCTGAAAAAGACTAGATGCGGAAGGCAGAGAATCGGATGTTGTGGTGCACATTGGGAGAGGCCTATGTCCAGCAGTGGACTGCAACAGGCTGATGATGATGATGACAGTATTATACCTATACCTACAGTGGCTCTACAAAAAAGTCCGCGACAGCAAATGTCTATATAATATACATATATAAATAACAATTAAAAATTTTATTTCTTTTCTGAGGTGAAACAAAGTTCGCTGGGTCAACTAGTGTTCTATAAAGATGAATATAATAAATACAAATATAAAGAAAGTCAAGTCATTTGTAAACATCTGTAAATGGTACAGACAGAGTAAATATTCATCGATACTTGTAGCGCACAATGAACGGAGTATCGCAATAATTACAACACAGCATTGAAGGCTGTGCGAGTGTAGGCGTAGGGCCTGAAACAAGAGCCGCCCTCCAGTGGGGGGACAAAGTTTCAGCATTGGCAGGACATACAGAGTGATCTTAAGAGAGAGTACCTTAATAACGTGATTTTAGAAATAATTTATTATTTTTATTTTCCACGGGCTTTTGTGTTTTATATTATAGTTTATTTGTTATGGTCTTTATGATTATGGGTCGATAAAAATCAAAACCATTTTGTATGTCATTTAATTTTTTTTTCAACTTTTTATTGATAAATACAAATTGTTGTAATGAAAAATCTTCATATTAAAATGTCGTTACAATTATTTTTTTCAACTCATTTTTATTTCCAGTGTTTTAAAAGTGACAACATTGTATTCGTAGATTTTAAAAAACATTTAAAAAAAAAATCCTTTAGAGTCTGCGCATAAAAATTAATATTGTCTGTAGTTTTTAAAATTCAGTCTGTATATAGCTTCAATATCATTGCATTCGACCTCTATCTCTTTGTGTGTAACATTACTATCGATTAGTGAGTTGCTTGTCTAAAACATCGAGTCACTCGACTGACCACAGATACTATTCAATACACACTTCTATAGCTGTCGGGTAAAATTTCTCATAGAAAATTTAATAACATGAAATTGATGATAATATTTTTTGTAGTAATATTGGAATTTATACTATTATTTTTTTTGCAAATAACTAAAAACTTTGACAATAGATATATGATATTAAATATAGTTGATATAGGTTGATAGTAAGACCCTTTGAGATTCAATATTTGTCGATCTTGAAAAAAGCTGAATACTTGGACAATACTAAGCTGGAGCTTTTGCCTTATGGCGCTCTGTTCTCTCTCCCTACCCCGCAAGGGATTTGGCGTGAATTTATGTATGTATGTATGTAAATACTATTAACAAAACAATTTTTTGCTACGAATAATGAATAAAACTCGATTATTTGTAGAAATTTTATTCATACTCAGACTATAAAAATACCTTCTATCTTCATTCATTACTCTTATAATTATTGTGAGCTATCTCATAAACTGTTGTCTCTCAAATTTCATGGTCCCTGTACAGGGGGCCACCCCCTGGTTGAGTCAGAGTGGGGTGGGTGCCATGAATGAATACCTACAACCACGTAAACGGTACGCACCGCTGCTCAGTAACGTTATACTTTTAATAGCCGTCTCTTAATAGCTTCAATATATTTTTATAAAGAGTGCCATCTCGATGGCTTAATGGTTTAGCAATCTTATTCTGATTCCCAGGTATCGAGTTAGAATCCGAGCCAATCGATTAATGCCTTTTTGGATTTATTTCATTAGATACCTTTGTTATAAATATCGGTGACTGAAAAAGAAATTGTCCAAACAGTATCAGGCTTCACCATCTGTTTCATGGGTCCAAAACTATTTGTTTTTTTGTACATTTTTGTGTTTCCCTTACTTTACCGTTGGACATTAACATCGTGATATTTTGGTTATTTTTTGCTAATATTTAGGAAGTATAGTTTAAATATATTACAACTATTAATTATATAATACATACCAGATACAATATTATACAGATTAGATACAATCAAGTTACTTAGCGAGGCATTAAGTAATTATAACTTGAAAAAAACACTTCGAATGAAGAAGCAAAAAAATTAACTGTCCAATAATTTTTTTTTTGCGAAGACATTCGATTCGACTAAAAACTGAGTTCAAATACCGGTTGCTCTTATTTCTTTACTTAATTCCTTTGGGGTTCTGAAGCATGACTCCCCTTGTTGACATCTTCGGATATTGCGGGCGTGAATGTAACAAAATAACTTAAGTAGATTTCAAAATCTTCGAAAGTTAATACAAGTATACGATAGGAATAGAGAAATGCTGACTGACAAAAAGAATATATTCATTGTACTCTTTTGATTATAAAAAGTAATTAATATAAAAAATATTAACTGATTTATGCTTAGATAATTTGGGATATAACTAGACGTTTGTAAAACTATTTGAGCCATCTCTCTAATCAGTTACATAAATGATTTGAAAGCGACGAACAGGTACAAAGTATAAGAACACTACAGAAAATACGCTAGGAGGAAGGATAAAATATTTTTCTTTAAATTTCTGTGAAGGGCTGAACCCTGATCTCTGCGGATTGCGTTACTTGCCAATCCGGTGAATTTCTTTTGTTACATCGAACAAAGGGAATCCTTTCTTTCTCCAGTTGGTTTCCATTTATGTTAAAATACTGGCTTCCAATTCCAGTGGAGTGCAAGGAAGTAGAAAATTTGAGTCCAACCGATTGCTGGAAGAAATACTTTCTGTATCTTAGTCACTGCGGTAGGGTTCTGGGATAATTTTATATCTGTAATTTTAATTACTTTTAATCTTCTGTACTCGTCTTTAAGATCGTGTTATTAGTTTTAAAATTTTATATCATAACAATTTGGTTGTACCTTCACGTTCTTTATATCTGATACTATATGCAGCGTTTTTTATGACACTAAATAATAATTTGGTATTTTTTATGAGATATGGGGGCAAACAAGCAAGCGCTGGCTTTCCTGATGGCAAGAAACAAACGCCGCCCATGGACACCTCAACACAGATAGTCTTACAGTTACGTTGCCGGCCATTACAATGTAATGTGGAAAGGGTCGGAAGTGGGATGTGAATGGGAGAGGGGAAGGGGTTGCTGTAGCTGCGTGGCTCTACTACCTCTATGAGAAAATATCTTCTTCTAATAATAAAATCTGTAATAGTTTTCATTGGAACCATACAAATCCTCCAGCATATCAGAGCGTTACTTCCAATGCCTATAACTCCCGATGTTACTGGTTTTAATCTTATCAATATTCTGTTAATAGTCCTATTTAATTATATTTAAAAAATGTATTTTACTATAAAACAGTAGTAAAACAACCAACTACTGAATAAACGTCATCTCAAGAAGTCGGGGGTTCGAATCCTGGCTCATACCAATGACTTTTCGAAATTTTGTGTGATAAATACCGATGACTGAAAACTTTGTGCCCGGTATGACAATAGTTTCGTCACCTATTCCATTTGGGACGTAAACATAACCGCGAGCTTAACAGCCGCTGCCCACACCTTCTGGTAAAAAAGGCGTGAAGTTATGTTATGTTATACTCTTTGATTTTAAAAGATATTCTCACTCCCATATTGAAGAGAACAAAGTTATAATTTGATTCTGTTATTGTATACATAAAATTAATCAAATTGTTCCGTTCCCCGGTTCACAACAAAAATATTGTATGTTTTTCCAGTGGCACAGCCGCCATTCGAACATTTAATATTTAAATATATTCAATATCCCTGAAGTTTCCTCTTAGCTTAGGATTGATGAACCATGTAATTGAGATGTGAACTTGCGGTTTGTCAATATATTGTAATTTCATTAATAAATTACACGAGTATTTTTGATAGTCTAATGTTTTAACACTCGGTCCCGTGTTTGAATCTTAATACACACAGCGACCTCTATTTCTAAATTAATCAAATAAATACTTGTGCTATGGATATTAGATAACGGATATAATTATATATAGTTTTTTTTTTGTAAATACATACTTAAAATACTTAGAAAAATACCCAGACGCCGTACGAACATTCATGCTTGTCACAATATTTATACTCGGGTGATATTCGAACCCGCCAACCTCGATTCTGCTGTCGGCAGTTTGACCAATGCACCACGAGGCTCTTCGAATCATGCCTCATGAATTTTACCACAACATTAGACTCGAGGAATAATTAAATTCTGATATTCATTTTATTCAGTAAGACAAAACAAAGCTGCCTACAGCTTGGAGTTATAAGAGCGTGAAGATGGCAATCATTACGAGCAAATTCAATGTACGCAATCTAGAAAACATGATTGAATTTCCTTCACTTTAACTAATCAGTTTAAATTAACTTCTATTTAATTAATTAAAATGGTTGTTAAATAGAAAATTAGTTTTTTCTTTCTTTCAATTACAAAGTTAATGTGCAGTTAGAACTGTTATTAAACGCAAAAGGAGCTTAATATATCGAAAAAAGCTTTCTGAAGACGGACTTGAAATCTGTCGGCTGAAGCAACAGCCAGCCCCAGGCGTGAGGGGGCGGCGAGAAGGGCGAGGGGTGGTGGCAGCGGGGTGCGTCACCATGGCAACTACGGGAGAGCCACCTCAATTTTTGCCCTAGATACTACTCTGGCCGACGATTTGATACGAAATTAAGTAGAAAGGCATATCAGTTGAACCGAATTAATATCAATTCCGAACAGAATTAATTTATTATCTCAGAAGTTTCAAAGTTATGGACTTGGGAGTATCAATTGATTGAATTTCAGAAGTATACTTAAATCATTTAGAAAGAGTCCGTAACTGTCCCGATATTACGCTGATTTATTACGGAGTACCTGCATCATCATAATCATCATATTTTTTTCGTTTACGCTCCTTTTTTTCTACCCTGCAATGGATTTGATATGAAGTTATGCTGTTATTCAAAATTTGATTTAATCGGAGCCTTATTTATTGATGATAGCTACAGTATTAATTTACAATTATAAATACCTCAAGAACGGAATCGTAGGAAACTGCTAATTGTTTATATCTTTCATATTAGAAATCCTTACTTGACTAAGTTAAAAACGCACTCAGCTAACACGCAAACGGAACATGACAAGACCTTATTAATTATTTAATACAAGAAGCTTTTTAATGTATATAAAAGGTCTCGAAAACGAATACATACTTAATAATGTTTTTAACATAAATTTACATAGCGCCATCTACTTTGAAGATAGGTAACTACTAGATGTTTTTTGTGTTGTATGTGTGCGTAAAAAGCGCTTCAAAGTGTCATCTTTTACATAGTTATTGTTCATGTGTTCAAATGTAAATATCCTGAAAATCTAATATACGCGGTTGCGTTGTCAGTGATGAAATTTAGTAATTTTTCCTGACATGTGCCATCTATTATAGTCTATGCTAAATCTATGGCCAAGACACATGTTTATCACAAAAAAGTTTTTACTCGAATGGAGATCGTACTCTATTCTGAAGCCGATATTTTTACCAAGGCACCACGAGGCAGCCCAGAGTTATATAAATAATTCTTACAAATGGCACTCTACAACCCTTTCCAATTCAAGTCTATAAACTAATAACATTATGGAGGCGTTCAACGGTCAAAGCGCTCTCGGAGCCTCTTTCAATAAGGAAAATTGGTTCAACAATGCGATACACATAAGAACTTTACTGTAAGTGGTAGTTGCGAGCCTTTTGGGATGGATTATAAACATAACAACGTACTTCTAAACAGACTTCAAACAAATTATGTTTTATATATACATATATCAAAGTCTGATTCTTAACCTTTTTACACGCCAACAAAGTACCGCAAATACAAATTGTCTATGTGATCCTAAAACTGTATTATGTTATTTTAAATCTAGTATTACTTGCTAATCACTACATAGTATAAAACAGAGTCGCTTTATCTGTCCCTATATCTCTGTTTGCTCAAATCTTTAAAACTACGCAACGGATTTTGACGTGGTTTTGTTAATATATAGATGGTATTAACTGGTTAGTTTTTATGTATAATTTATGCATATATTATGAGTTATACATAAAACAAATTAATAAATCAGTTGCGTATTTTTGATAAAAAGTATTATTTTCGAGATTTAGCACTTTAATTGCAAACATTGGCTGAACCCTAAGTGATAGATCAAAATAATGTACTACAAAAATTGTATAAAAAATAATCTTAGAGATAACCCACAATTACCGTTTTTATCTATTTACCTGGCCGACGAGCGTCAATTAATTTTAATACAATCCAAAATTTACTCATTTATTGCTCTTCAGACGAAACAACTAGTATTAAATAATTCGTCGTTTTTCTTCTGGCTAATTCTGCTTGAGCGTGCGTTTGATATATGGAAGATGCAGGGTTCGAATCTTATTTCGTTTCAAAAAAATATTAAATTCAGATAACAACACTCTTATTCATAAAAGAACACTTGCAGTTATACAAAAATCAATAAATATTAATTACATATTAATTTTCACTGTGTGAACAGAATGATACAGCTAAGACACTTAAGCCTTAAGTTCCTAACAAATATAATTCGAAAGATAATTTTCGAACTACTTCAACACCATTTGTGCCAGGCTTGACATCATAACAGCGAAGCCATAAGCTCCTAACGTTCAAAGTAAAACGTTTGAGCTTAAAACAAAATGATGTCTCACTAATCCCGCATACACGAGAGCGTTCAAACTTCCTTCAGTATAAACCCCTATTAACATATCGTTCCTATAATAATCATTGAAATTCCTAATCCAATGCGCTGTCGGTGCATAGCAAACTTTCATTCTGTAGAACAGAGCCAACTATGTACGCTAATCTACTCTATCTAATCGGTTTACCGGTAACCGTGTTTGAGCTTAGTGGAGAGCAAATAAAATTTAATTATCAGAACTGAGTTTTGGTGTTTCGACATAACCTGTTTAAGCGGGGGTTAGTTTCTAGATTGAAAGTGTATTAAATTGTTATCGTTAGCTCCTGAACAAAACGGCTAATAATAGGCTTAAAACACAATAATAATACGTTTAATATAAACCTTTAAGTCTGCGATGAATAATCGCGCAATGGCAGGAACATTCCGTGCGATTAAAATGTCCAAAGATAACCTTGGTCAATTCAACTATTTATCTAATCCTTAACTACGACAGACTAGCACTATGGAACAAATATTTTGAATTTGTATTGCAACTACTGGGATTTAATGCAAATACATATGATATTACACATATAAAGAAAATTTAAAATCGCTTAAATAGTAAACAATAATTATATGTAAGCTTATAGTTTATATGTGACATTTATTATTTTACTAGTTGACAACGCGAACGTTGTTTCGCGTAAATAAATAAATATGGTTATTGTGGCTTATCCCTAAGTGATAGACATACACCATCGCGGACTTTTTTGTAGACCTTCTTCAAGTGTATAATAATGTAAGTACATTAATTTGATCAATCACTTAGGGTTCAGCAATGCTGAATATCGCAAAATATTCACTTTTTCTTACAAACTACCCGGTTGACACCAAATACCACATCAAAATCCTTTGCGTAGCTTCAAAGATATAAGCATATAAGGGGACAGACAGCGGAAAGCGACTCTGTTTTATACTATGTAATAATTCTGAAGTATCTATAGAACAACTCCGTCAGCTACTTCAAAATAATTGTGAAATGCGCTTCTGACTTTCATTACAACGAACATAAAACATTAAGAATACATTGTCGGTACGCTTGTTTGTTATTCACATGTTAGTTAACGAGAGACGAGAGTGGGGTGGAGATTGAGGAAGATGGAGGCACACTTAATTAGTTATTTTCACTGTATTAGTGAGCATAATGAACACACATTCCATGACCAAATAGAATGTGTTCTGGAGGAAGGTGATGTTAGGAGCCTCAAAAATCGACGCGCGTGCATGAAAAGAGTTTTGAAAGTCAGCGAAGCGAGTGTGGTGTGTAAGAAACGTGCCTTATGGCGCTCCGTTCTCTCTGCTTATTCCGCAAAGGATTTGACGTGAAGATATGTATGTATGTATAATGTATAATGAACATAAACAAAAAATAAACTTTGTTCCCAAAGACTATTCGCATGGATATTACAATCAATATATTGTTACAATCAATATGTTCTTAGTTGTATAAAAAATATGTAGTGTCCTACAGCGACATATACAATCACTAAAGTAAAGTTTAAAACTAGTACAAACGAGCTGGATTGGCTAGTCGACTTCTATTTAAGAATTACTCAGTGCCAATCCGTATACAAATCAATATTTTTTGTGAAATCATAACTACGAAAAGTGCTAGTTATTTTAATTTTAAAGTACGGACTAATTGGCCCAATTCTACATTCAGCAAAACGAAGCATTGACTCTGTCCACGTGTTTACATTTTGATGTAGTAAGTACAATGGTAAGCATCAGTGCGGAATAAATTTTCTACTATCAAATTAGTTATTCATAAGATTATAACAAACTGTTTTTTTTTTATATAACGTAGAAAATTCTCTGCCTAAACGAAATCGGACATAAAAAATAACAAAATGTCGTATAAGCTGACCCAAGGAAACGCAACTAAGCATGCGATTAGTGGTGTATCCGCTCGGGCAAGGTTATGAGATAAAATGACCCAATTTATTTGAAAATATATACATGGAAGAATCTCATAATTTTCTAGTAGAGTCCGCTAGATGACACAAACTTGATAACAGCTTAATATAAAAATCATGGCAATCATTGGAATAGTAAAGTAAGTCACATGCGGTTGCAGCACAAAAACTAATCAACGCTAAAAGGTAATGCTGACAACCCTGTCGTGAAAAATGTAGCGATTATACCCCCGGTCTACGGACTCGCAACAAACGCTACGCCGTATGAGTGGCAGTATTGCTTTTTTGTAGCAGTACTTGTGTGGAGGACAGGTACCGATTAAATGCAAAATGCAACAGAACGTAAATTGGTTTTTGGTAAACTAGCATGATAAATAATTAGATATACGGACGATGCTGACTGTTTGAAAAGCTTTGTGTAAAGCCTTACAGGAAAAGAGAGCGTTATAGCAAATTATTTATAACCATATTTACTTATTTAAAGAATACCTGTTTAATTTGACATTTAAAATCTACAAAACAAAGAATATTTGGAATTTTAACCGTTTTTCTCTTTTTTTTATGGGATAGGAGGGCAAACGATCAGGCGTGTCACCTGATGGTAAGCAAACAACGCCGCCCATGGACACCAGCAACACATATAGTGTCACTGTTGCGTTGCCGACCTTTAAGGGATAGGCGATAGGAAGGGATGGGGAAGGGGGGTGGGCCTCCGGGTACCTCTCTCACCGAACGAAACGCGGCATGAGCCACTTTACGTCGGTCTTCTGAGAGGTCGTGGTATTTCACCAGTCGAGCCGGCCCATTCGTGCAGCGAACTGCTTGGCTCTACCACTGTTAAAAGTCGTCGTCGTTAAAAGTCTCGCAAAGAATACCAATGATTCTGCTGTAGTTTTAGTTTTGATCTGGATATATAATTATGCTAGTTAATGTTGCAACTCGTAGTGTTTTTTTGAAAATAATAATTAAAAAATCCATTTCATTTGATATATCCCAATGTTATCATTCATTTTTATTCTTAAGAAGTCCTTCCATTTTGTAGCCTGCGAGTCATCAATAGCAATAGGTAATATATGAGTTTATATAAAATATTTCATAAAACAAACAGGAAATGTTTTCACGTTCAACAGTAATAGCCAACTATTGTTTTTCCCCCCTTGTGCTACGAAGCGCTACGAGAGCTACGGTCCGTACGTAGCCAATGTGCTACGGAGTGAACTGTATAGAGAATTAAATAGAAGTCGTTCTTATTATTTTCACGCTGAAATGAAAATATTGCATTTCCTTTGAAGCTATGCACCTAGATGAGGATCGGAATTCGCTACAAAGCGATGTTTTTTACGTTAAAATTAAAGAATACAACGTAGAATCTAAGATAACTGATTTAAGATGATATTTATTTTTTTATTGATTTTGGTGGAAAAAAGTTAATATTTCAAATACCTAACTACTTAGCCCTTAATATTTCTTTAAAATAACATGTATTACATATAGGTTCCGTGGAATAAGAGTCAGTCTTGCTACTATGGAGACAGTACATAGATTAGTCAGAGTCTAATCACTCAATAATCAATTTGAACTTCTTTTTTACGGAGTAGCGAGAATAATAATAGAATGACTTTCTAGAACAAAATCATGGTTATATAATACATGGAACGGTTTCATAAAGATATAAATAGTCATCTCGATACCCTAATAGCTCCGACGCATAACGCAATGAATCAGAATGAACAGCTCAGCACAAACTCGCCTCTCTTGTGTGACACAACGAAACTAACTGGATATTCGGCTTAGCGGATAAACCGAGCTGGCTGACGTAGACTCGAAGGACACACAGCCAAATTTGATTAGCTTAATTTTATTTTTGTATATAATAATTACTTACTTTTTACCTGAGACCCGGTTCACAAACTAAATATCATCCTTAGATGTTCCTGTTTCGAACTGTCGTCTTATCAAATAAAAATATATACATATATCGATATATACGTATATCGTGATCTCCCACTTCTCTAATTATATAGAATCGAGCGTCGTGGGACATGGGTAAATCTACCGACTGTAGAATCAAGGTTGACGGGTTTGAATCCCACCCGAGTACAATTATTTATGGTCAGCATGAATGTTTGTATGGCGTCTGGATTTTTTTCTATGTATTATGAGTATCTATTCACAGAAAAAGGTATATATGTATTAATATCCCTTATCTAGTATCTTTAGTTTTTAGTTTCGTTACTGTGTCCAAGTCCATATTATTATATAAATATAGAGATATATAACTAAATGAGAATTAATATAAAAACAAAAAGGAATACAATTGACTTGTAAGACAGTAAAGTTAAATGTGTTGGCTAAAAAGGAAATTATAAATTGGTTTAAAGGGAGAAGATAATATGACTTCGTCATGCCGAATGAACTATATAGCCCCACGTACTATGTGGCCGGCCAGCCATTAGACACTTCCGTCTTTGGAGTGCTTCACGTTCACTACGAAGACTGAAATTCATTTATTTTTCTGGGAAACCAGGGTTTCCCATGGACACTTACAATGCAGATAGTGTTACAGTTGCATTGCAGGTCTTTACTGCAGTAGGATGGCAAGAGAATGGGAGTGAGCATCCGGATACTTTTTTCTCCAATAGAAGCGCGACATGTGCCACTTTACTTTATATTATTCTAAGAGGTCGTGCTATATCAGCGACTTTCTCTGAATCCTTCATATACTTGGAAGTGGGTTTTTTTTCTTTCCGAGGACCAGTAAACTCATCTAAAATGATTGTTACATGAGGGAGCTCCACGTTGTCACGACTAACAATCTCTAAATTACATTTATCTTTTATTAAAGCGCGGTCACTGAGCCGTGACGGAGGAAAAAAAGCGCGTCAGAGCGAGACGACACGTGTCATCGCAACGTGTTCGTTACTCATCACGGCATCACAGGAACACGTCGATAACGTGACTTATCTTTATACTTCGGGGAATGTGTACGATATATAGAATGTGTCGTGTTCAGTGACGCAGATTTTAATCTGCAGGTACAAACAACCATATAGGTTATTTCGTTTAGATTTTTTACCAATATCATTTGACAATATGGTTGTACATCTGACTCAACTTACTAGTAATTACTCAATAAAAACATACTATAGAAATTTTTTTTCAAGTTGGTGCCACGCAGTTTGCTCTTAATATCTACATTATGTGGGTTATGCTGCATTTTGTTTGGTGAAAGAGTTATCCGGAGGCCCACCCGCCTCTTCCACCTAAGGTCAGGCAACGCAACTGTATCACTATTTATATTGCAGATGTCCATGGGCGGTGCTAGTCACTTTCTACCAGGTGACCCGCTTGCTCGTTTGTACTCCTCACATAAAATTCGAATCACGTCGATTAGTCATTGGACAATCGAATCCTTTTTTACTTATGCAAGTAAAAAAAATTACTATAAGTATTACTAATAGTCTAAAGTATATAAAAACATTAAAAAAAATTAGCAATCTCCTCTCCTCCAAGCTGATATTGCTTATAAAGTGCTTATTACATATAAATTGTCGTAGCCAACTTATGTTTCAACGACTATTTTACTGAAATCAGCTTTTTCTGGGTCTCTCTATATAACGCTGACACCATAATAGACCTTCTCTATTCAGTTGCCATCCTTTGTATGTAATCTAGTTTTAGCTTAGCTTACAGTTAGCTGTGTTTATTGCCATTCCATTAAAATAATATAATCAACTGTAAAAATAAATAAACAGATATAAATTTTTGAAAAATCTTTAATATTACAAGCACCGAAATTGAAGCCATTTCGTAGGGATAAAGTTCGCAGTTCATATCCTTGAAAATACTGTCCTATTCTGATATTGTTCGATGAAAGGCAAAAAGCTTACTATTCAGACTACAATTGAGTTAGTGAGCAATTTCCTGTTCAGGAATTTTATTCCAGTTGTCAATAATAGTAAATCTTTTCACGATAAGAGCTTATTTAAATGTTGGTTTCGTTTATTTTTTATTTCTATAAACGTAAAGTAAACAGTGCATTGCGCTTTGCTATGAAAACAATTTTTCGTCTTTTTAATAGAGTTATTATAAGTGTGATTTCTATATTCAACAAAGTATATTTTGTTTTTTCAGTTTTGTGAAACCGGCTATGGTGATGCTGTCACTCCTTCTTTTGTATTAATTATTAAAATACATCAAGCGTCCAAACATGTTACAAAACTAATATTCAATTATTCACTCTTGCTTAAAGATAGGTATATAAATCAAAGTTCGATTGAATCTGTTCAAATCTCGTTCTCAAGAGGAAACATCAAATACATATAGCAGCTCGTAAAAGTATCGTAAATTAATATTACATCTTAGGAAACAAACTTTGATTGGAAGGTTCTGAAGGTCTTGTTATTGAAACTATATTAAGTTATCGAGTTCAAATCATTTACTTGTATAAACTATTCATAAAGTGTCCTTAATATATTAGTGGTTTTGTAGGGGGTCTTCTATATGGAATGCTCTGGGTTTGTATCCTGGTACACACTAATGATTTTCAGAAAAAGTAATTTTCAGATAAAATAATTGTATTTATTTCGATTGAAAGAAAAAGTTTTCATCTAACTTTTAACATGTCAGCACTATCGCTGTAACCACGGAACTATCGAGTGTTAAACACCCTTTATCAAAAAAAAAGAAATTAAATATTAATATAAATCAAAACAAACTTAATTTAAAATCTGCCTTCGCAATGTTACTGTTTAAAACTAAACCTTACATAATTTGAGAGTATTAATTATTTAGCTACTTTTATCGGTAAAACTTCTCCTAAAATCGGTAAAAGTTCTCCTACGAACGAGGCACAAATTTCCTAATGAAAACATAAAACTAAATATTTGATTTATTAGACAATCCCGACCTTCGCTAAAACCAAAAAGGATTTTCGTGTAAATTCGCGGTAAGTATTTCTTTATGCTGAATAAATTAATGTTTTTATTCATTTGAAGAACCTCTTCTTTTATGTTATTAAACTATACGCTTCGGATAATTGTGAAGAAGTTAAAAAAAAAACTATTTATGTAGGAACGGATATTTAAGAAATTTTGAAAGCCCATTTTTTATATAATTCAGATCTTTTATCATTCCAATTTCAGCTGAGTGAGTATGAGATAAATAAAAAAAAATTGAAATTTAAAATTTAAAATGGTGAAATGTGGCTTAAAGAATAATATTAATATACATACGGGTGACTTATTTTTTTAAACCAAGCCTCTAAATCAGAATTTGGAGTACTAGTTTTCTCTTTAAAACTCTGCACTCAGGTTATAGACGCCTACTGAGACTTTTATTAAGTCGGCACACTAATATATGAAACGCTTTTCTTAATAAATGTAATGTGAAACTTTACCCATGAAATAAGAGACGACCTTTGAGAATTTCCTGGTGGCCGACGCTATGAACGAAGGCTTTGATGTCAGTAGCAATTATGCTATTAGATTTCAAATAACAAGGTGGCAAGGTAAAGTAACGAGGTTTCAAATAACCTACATGAATAATGTACTAGAACTGTTGCTAAAGCTCAGGTATACTTTTGTACTTTTGATTTAGCGCCATCTATTGGATATTTATTGAAGCAAATCAATTAATTACAAAACTATTAGTATATTATCGAACTTACAAATAATCATGACTCTCTGTCTGATATATACACAATTAATTTGCCATAAAATAATAATGCGTTTATAATTTAATAGATCAGATAAGTAAATCAGGAATCTAAAAAGGGCAAATATTGAGATACGTAAATTATTTGTATTAACTTAGTTTATAGTAAACTTTAATACGATATGTAAGTATTTATATAAGCTGTGGATTAATATATATGTCATATTGCTATACCAAACGTACAAGGTGCTGCCGTACGACGGTATTACACGCTTAGAATATTTAATCAGCTGGTGAGGGCTGCACGTTAATATTTTTTTTCCACATTACCCAAAGAGAATAAATTTCACAACATATTGCCTACCATATTAATATAGCATATAGGTGCGTGGTGATGTACAATGTAATATTTACAGTATGATGATTGGTAGTATCCAAAACTGGATCTAGCATTCGATGATTGTAAGCCTAATCTGTGAAAATAGAACCTCATAAAATTTGTTCAGCTAATCGATTTTCCCGCGGAATAAAGTTGGACTCTACATGTTCTGATAAATACTTGGCGTGCTCTTTCAGGCTGTATTTGAAAGAACACTACTGATGATTGTCACAGTATCGTATTGGTGTCAAGCGAGGAACAAGTACACATGTAGATGATTGTGTATGACACAGAAAACCCAAATGCATATATGTGAATGTACTAGAAATTGAATCTTCTTCTTTGTAAAATCTGTGGAAGGAAACCTTGAGTAAATAATTTTGTAATGTTGTTTTAATATTCGATATATAGGTTCTAATAACATTAACTAAATGAAAGCTTGTTAAAAGATATCTCTTTCAGCTTAACATAATAGTAAATAATCAATTGAATTGTACTTTTTAATTAATTTAAACAGCTGCCTTCGTAGCAATTAAGTAAATATTGAACCTGAAATCCATTAGAGCCGATGTCTTATCGACGATTTATGAAACATCCGATGGAAATGCCGGCAAGATCAACAAAGCAATTAGGAATATCCCGAGACAAGAGATTTATATTATGCCGCCGTCCGGATTTGAGACTTACTTGTTTTGCATAAACAATTTCGCGACAGTATCTGTGGTATGGTGATTTGGCAGTACGTTTCTGATCCAGGTGTTAACGAGTACAAATTCAGTTGCATACCGACGATCGCTTAGTATGGCAATGGACTTTTTGGTGCATTAGAAAATCTAGCAACTGGTATATAGAGGTCAGCGAGTTTACTCAAGAACAAACATTTATTATAAATATTTACAGTCAAAAAATGCATTAACCGCTTAGCTTGCGCTTTGTGTTCAGTAAAAAAAAAACTCTCTAAAAACACAAACATAAAAACATTTTTAAAAGTCTCGATTGTCCAGTAGTCGAGTACCCCACTTCTGAATCCGGAAGTCGCGGGTGCGAATCCTGGCACTGGCTCACACCAATGACATTTCGAAATTGTTTTCGGAAATGATGTGTGATAAATATTGATGACTGAAAACTTTGTGCCCGGTATGACAATAGGTGCGCCGCCTATTCCATTTGAAACGTAAACATAATGGCGAGACAAGGCTTAACAGCCGCTGCCTACACGTTCGGGTAACAAAGGCATGAAGTTATGTTTTTTTAAAAGACCCATTTTAAACTGATGCTTGATAAATATCGATAGCTGATAAAATTATGACTGTACTTACGCTTTTACGTCGGACTATATTTTCAAGTAAAGTTACAAATGTAATTTCATGATGGCAGCAAAAAACTCTTCCTTATCTATGCTTAAATTAATAAGAAGGGAGAAAACTTTGTAGCCGGTTAGAAGCATATTGCGCGCACGAACAAGTGTGAGAAGTAACTGAAGAATGTTTGGCGTACTTTGAGTTTATATGGATTACTTTTCTCAAGAACCATAAATAATGTAAAAATATGGCTGAATTTGAATTTTGTTTTGTTGGCAATGCGTATCGCTTAAATTGTGTGTACTGATATGACTTTATATGTTAAACAAGCATTGTCATAAATCTTATATATAAAATTTTTGTGTCGCGGTGTTTGTGGGTACACTCCTCCGAAACGGCTTGACCGATTCTCATGAAATTTTGTATGCATATCGGGTACGTCTGAGAATCAGACAATATTTATTTTTCATCGCCTTTAATCACAATTGTAGCCCACCCTTCAATATTTTTTTTATTTTTTTTGTTATATTTCTGTTTCTTATTGTTTTTATAAAACGGGACACAAAAATACACACAACCCTAAATTTTCAACCCCTACGATCAACCCCTATTATGTATTTAAATTTTATTGTTAATTAATTTGGCAAGACAACGTTTGCTGGGTCAGCTAGTAATTTAATATTAATTTGTCAAGGTAAAAATTTAGCACATCAAGTTCTTTTTAGAGAGATTAAAAGGTGAAATTTGAAGTTTTCCGAAATTATATAAACAAATATTTAGTATCAATAATAACATATATTTAACTTGGTGAAGCGACACATCAGCCTACCAGGTTCTTAAGGCTATCATGAGGGCAGAACCACCCTTTAACATCCAAAGATTTTTCTTTGTAGCCACAATACTTTCAGTAATTATGACAGTATTCAGAACTAAAAAATATTTTTAATTTTTGTCGGATCCTTAGATACTCGGTATTCTTGAAAATCTAGGAGTATGTGAAGTCTTTCAAGTAGACGTTTGAGAGTAGTTATTAGAGGTTAGACACGAAAAGGTTAAATAAATAATATTTCATACTGCGAAGTCAAAACATATTGATCCGAATCATAAGAAATATAAAGTATAAAACCTATGTACCATGTAAACAAAATAGTTGTGATAATTCTGTAAATGTAGCACCTCCTTTAGGATTATTTCTACAATATACTCTCGAGAGCAATGAATCCGGGTCACTTAAAGAATGTTAAAAATCTCGGAAACTAAAAATGATAGGTTAATGCAATAAATTGTATTTAATAGACAATGTAATACTCCTTAAATGAAAGTAAAAAAAATATGAGTCACCATACATTTTATTAACACAAAATTACATAAAGAAAAAATCTGCTGATCTCTCCTTAAAACAAAAATAGGAAACATGAAATTTTTGAACTTTATTACGATTTTCTTGAATTTTAATACTTCGTATTGCCTCCTTGTGCTTCCATTACTGCGTTTACGCGGTTTGGCATGCTGTACACCAAGTTCCTTATACGATTTTGGGGAATATTCTCCCATTCCTCTGTGAGAGCAATTTTGAGCTCACGAAGCGTGATTGGGGGAGGGTTTCGTTGTTTTACGCATCTGCCTAGCTCGTCCCAAGCATGCTCGATCGGGTTGATATCCGGGCTGCGCGCTGGCCACTCCATACGAGTAATGTTCATCTCTTGAAGGTAGTCAGTCACAATCCTACCTGTATGAGGTCGGGCATTGTCATGCATAAATATAGCATCCTCACCTAAATTGACCATAAATGGACCAACGTGATCATTGAGGATTTCTTCCACATATCTTACGCTAGTTAAAGAGCCGTTTTCTATGATCACCAGCTCTGTGCGACTTTCAGAAGAAATTCCGGCCCACACAAGTACAGACCCACCACCGTAGGCTACTTTTTCCTCGATGCATGCTTGCTTGAATCTTTCCCCTGGTCTTCGATACACTCTGTGTCTTCCATCGTGCTTGTAGAGCATAAATTTTGATTCGTCGGAGAACATAACTTTTGACCAATCTTCAATACTCCAATTTACGTGGCTCTGGGCATATTTTAGTCTTGAAATACGATGCCCACGCTCCAGCTTAGGGCCGTTTGCAGGTCTAAGGGGTTTTAAGTTAGATTCAGCAAGCCGACGTCTTACTGTCCATGCACTTGGGTTACTTCCTCCGAGGCGTCGAAACTGATTGGTGAGTTCAGTTCCTGTGAGAAAGCGATTTCGAAGCATGGTGTTCACCAAGTATCGGTCTTCTCGTGCTGTGGTATACCTGGTTCTGCCCGTTCCTGGTCTGCGTAGGTTAGAACCAGTTTCTTCGTAACGTCGGAGAACTCTTTGTACTGTTGACAGCGACACACCAACAGTCCTGGCTGTATCGCGCTGACTCCGGCCGGTTTCCAGCATTGTAAGTATTCTGGTGCATTCTTCAGGCGTAAGCGACATAATTTCAGCTTGAATAATGAATATAGAGCACTATCAACATGGTTTATGTACCCACATAAATGACAGATTACAAACAAAAGCAAAACCAAATGCTGTAATTTCGTAGTTCCATCTTCGAAAGTGGCCCTTTTTCAAATTTGATTTTTTTATGATATAACTTTACAATAACTAAGAAGTTTTAATACCTTCATTTAAGGAGTATTACATTGTCTATTAAATACAATTTATTGCATTAACCTAGCATTTTTAGTTTCCGAGATTTTTAGGATTCTTTAAGTGACCCGGATTCATTGCTCTCGAGTGTATTTACCTCAGACGAGCCACAGATTACAGACACGGCTAGTTTACGAGCAATAACTGCTCAAAATGGCTGCCGGCGGGAAAAACGGGTTTTTGTCGTTGAATTTGCGAGCTGAAGTAGCCCGGGATTTATTATGTACTGTTTGTCTCCGAGAACATCGGCGACATCGTCCCTGATGTAACTTGGCCAAGTATTTATTTATGTTTTGCGAACTTTCCTGGCGACTACAGATATGCGAGCACTTAACTTCACTTTTGTTAGTGGCCATGTGTCATACTGAGTTGAGACTTAGGCACTTCTTGGGTACATCTTTATCGCAATAATTGTCTCATTTTATGAAACAGATAGACAATAAGCATGTTTAACGTTACAATCGTATTTTTTTTTAGAAAAAGTAATAGTATATTTTGAGAGAAATTTTATTAAATTCAATTGATACTGGATTAGGTTGGTGATCCATATTTCTAACTTTTGAGGAACTAGGAATAGGAATAACCGAACAAAGAATTTATTAAGTTGTTTAAAAATATAACCCTGCCCCACTCATAACTTAACAAAATCTATCTGTTTTACAGCTTACACTTATGAATGAAACCTATAACGCACTAGGAAATACATTTTTGTATGTCACTTGTAGTCTGAAGTAATAATACATGGTCATTCAATGTTCCTTATACAATCAAAAGACTCGTTTGTACCAACTGGGACTAAGCTTTGTATCCCGAAAATATTCTCGCTGATTAATTTACTTCGTATTATGTTACCATAGATTTGGAGATAGAGTAAATTACGGAGTATTGTGTTCTTTCTCTACATTCAAAGATCTCTAGTACAAAAAATGTTGTGTTAACACTCAGACAAAAATATATAAAGCATGTGTCATTTATGTTTCCGGGATGTACTCCCAAACTACTTTACCGATTTTAATCACATTTGCACACCGTATGTAGTTTGATCTAACTTAAAAGATATGAGAGTCCATTGTGTTTTTAACTCCAACCGCAAGGGGGCCGTGGGGAGATGCAATAAGAAAATGACACGTTTTTTGACTTAGTAAAAACATAATTTTTGGCACGACATTAATCTCTAACAAACTCCTCCGAAATGATTATGCTGAAATTTTTGCGTGCATATTGGGTAGGTCTGTGAATCGGTCAGCATCTATTTGAATGAGTGGTCAACCGCTTATTTATTATATATTTTTATTTTTTATTTATTATATATATTATATATTTTTTGCAAAACTACATTAGCGTGACTCACTATTATTACACAAAATTAACTAGTTAATGCCCCAAAATTTCTCAAATGGAAAACTTATTAGAAAGTTTACGAAATTTATTCAAGTCTGTTGTCAACTTTCACTCTGTTTTATGACTTTTAACATTCGGAATATATCTGGCAAGATATTGGAAGGCATAAAAATATTTTTCAAAATAAATGCAGTCCGGAGCAAGAAGTGACACAAACCTCGAGAGCACGTCGCAGTACGAGGACACGAAAACATATTTTAAAGCTGGGATACAAAGTATGACTAAATGTAGCAAATGTACCAGAGAGAATAAGGTGACCGTTGCAATGTTTATAGTTTGAAAGTGTTGATCCAATGTACGTCTGCGAAACACGCCGAATACTATTTAAAACACTAAGATTGACCAATAATTCTTCGGAAATATTGAAGCAAGTTCAGAAATAGGGCCAGATAGTTTTTGTAAATTTACACTTTAATATATAGATATCCAGTGTTTAATCTTTATAAAAGGAAAAACCGGAAGAAAAAACCGGCAATGTTATACAAATACACTGTAAACTAGGAAAAGATCACCGTTTGAATATACACCGATAATTTTATACACTCAGAATTACATATTGGTCTTCACAAAAGACATTGAATATCCATCGTCAACAAAAGACTCAGGGATATGAGTGAGGTGGCTGGGTGGTTCGGGCGGTATCAGAAAGGAAGCTTTTCGACAGTTTTCTAAGCTTATCGCGACAGGTGATCCGAGGACGCGTCGAACCGAGTCCATGAGCATTAACCATTGTGTCCAAATATCAGCCGAACAACACAGACCAGAAGACCATTTCAAATTAGAGAGATTTCAGTAATGGATGTTGTAATCTTCGGCATGTCTGTTTACTGCTCCTCATTTGAAATGTGTTAAATAAATTTCATATCAATTTGTTACTGTTAGTTCTTCCCTGTTTTTTAGTAAGTTACAATATCACAGTGCCTTTTTTGGTGATCTCTATGTAAACCAATTTTCATAGTTTACCTACCCAATTTGAAAAAGAAAATTCGCATCACTAAGACGAATTATTTTATTAAACAAAACATTAGACACTACAGAAGTTTTCTCAAACAAAATGTGAATCATCGATTCATTTATTATATATTATCATTTAATATATTTCAGTTTACGACTTCAAAAATGATATCATCTCATCATAATCATTTTGCCCCCAGCTCGGGTACAAACGATGATAACGTGTTCAAGCTATCAAAACACGCTATCCAGATGCGTAAATCACTTTCTATCAATATCACCCACCTTTTATACGGGAACCGTGACATAATACTGTGGCGTGTTTTCAATGTATTGTCACGTATAAAAGTTTTAGCCGATATTTATAGAATTTTCGCGGTATTGTAACTCAGCCAGTTCGATAAAGCGTGTGATCCGCGCGAGAGGCGTTGTGCACAACATGTTGTGAGCATATACACCAGAATAGAAATGGGAACATGTGTGAGTTAGTATGTACCGTAAATGATACATAGTAGGTTTATCTGGAAGTTTATTTGTTTTGGATATCATACATATAGAACTATCTAATCCCTTGAGAGATCAGGTATAATGTTTTGAACACAACTTGAAATGGATCACGCAACAATGTTAATTATTAATACTCTTTAATATCTGAAGTGAATGTAGTATTAGTAGTAGTATACAGGATTATTGATTTATAAACTTAATTACGAAAGTTATGAATTCTTTCTTAAGGTAGCCGTGTTGTAAATAACAAAACACATAACAAAAGTTCACGCCTTTTTTTAACATAAAGTATTACGAAAATTCTTTACTAAAAATAACTGATATTAATTTGTATTTTAGAAAAACGAATTTGTTTGTTTTTCAATACTATGCAAACGACCACGCGGACTGCCTGATGGTAAGCGGTTGCAGTAGTCTATGTACGTTCACAGTATCAAGGTTATACCCGCGTAATGACTCTTTAAAAATTTCACTAATCAAAAAGAGCATTGGTTTCTCTATCCGATGCCTTCAAAAGAGTAAGAAAAATATAAACAGTTTTAAATAATTTTTCAACTATTCACCGGCCATATCTAACACGGTAAATTTAACATATTATGAATAAAATACCTTCACATATGAAAACCATTTCCATACGAAACAGTTGCAGTTTTACATTTTAAAAATTGTAAGAAATATATTACAATTTACAATGAGTGTAAGTGGAAAATTTTATTCCAAGACCCTCACATAATTCGAAATGAGATTCCACGTAAAACCCAACGCATATTACACTCGGGCCATTTCTCAGTAAAACAGATAATGCCATATTTTCCAAATTAAATTTATGAGATTCAGTTAAACTTTATACATATCTATGAGGCGCGTATATATTTTACTCTTAAATATATATTATAAAAAAGTCTCGGTGGCGCAGTGGTCGAGCACACGGCTTCTGATTCAGAGGTCCGACACTGGCTCACACCAATGACTTTTCGAAATCGTTTTCGGAAGTTATGTGTGATAAATATCGATGACTGAAAAACGTTGTGCCCGGTATGGCAATAGGTTCGCCACCTATTCCATTTGGGACGTAAACATAACGGCGTGACGAGGCTTAACAGCCGCTGCCTACACCTTCGGGTAACAAAAGGCGTGAAGTTATGTTAATTTATGTTATGTTAAATATATATTCGCCATGTTACTATTTCGTTTTTTGTCCTGACATACTTAATTACTCAAAATATAGTATACAGCCTTAAAATATTTGATTGCAAGGCATATGCTTAAATATAATTTATGTATGCGGTGAGCCAACTACACCGGGCACATATTGTTTCTATGGTGAATACAATTATCAGAAATAACTTTCCCAATTCATTAGGTGGTTCATAAGGTTTCGTACTTGGAACCTTACATAACATAACTTCACGCCTTTTCTACCCGAAGGTGTAGGCAGCGGCTGTGTTTACGTCCTAAATGGAAGAGGTGGCGAACCTATTATCATACCGGGCACAAATTTTTCAGTCATCGTTATTTATCACACGTAACTCGACTGCTGGACCACCGAGACCTTAAAAACAGGTACTTGGAACCTTAAAAGCAGATATCGGGTATATATAACGAATTTTCATCAACATATCTCAAATTAAAATTTATCATATTATATATCTTCACAAAAAACACTTATTTTTACGTAATCAGGTGATAATCATATGACAACTCAGCTTCAGCCAACATTCATTATCGAGGACTTAAAGAAATCATGTCGTTCCTGTAGACTTGAACGAACGCTAGCCAGAATAAAGCCCGACACACATAAACAGCAGCGACGTTGCAGCGCATGCAACATTCATGACTTGAACGTTGAATAATTTATACATTGCAGTGACTGTTAGGCGTTATATATCAGAAGCCGATATGTACACTGCAATGTACATCGCACAATAAATATGTTCTTTCGTTTTCCGTTTCATTGTTATCGGGCTTACGATTTGCGTTCACGTATTGCGCTGTCGCTCAGTACGATTTGAATATCTATCAAGGTGATTTAAAAAAAACGAGGTTCTGTGTTCCACTGTCTAATTTTGTAGAATTGCTTTTATAACTATGCCATCTATTTTCATAATTTTTCATGCCTTCTCATCCTCTAAGTGCGGCACAACAACCTTATGAACTATAAATGTTGTCAAAAGTTTTGGCCGTAGTTTTATGACCAGCCGCCTGCCTGACGTCAACCCTCTATTTTATAAATTGAATTATTAGTTCTGAGAGTAAAACAAAAATTTATAAAAATCACAACTGCACCCATCATACCACTCACTCCATCATATTGAGATGGATACATAATATATCTCAAAACGATATGGTACTACTTTTCTAAGAAAATGAACTAACCAGGCATTATTTTCAACGTACACCTTCAGAAAATAAAGGTTATAAAAATAGAAGAACCGACTTAGAAAATAAGATAATTTGTAATAATTTAATAATAACAACTTTTACTTATTAAATCATACAACAAAGGATCTTTAGAAGCAGGATATATGAATGCATCTTATAAATAAGTATTTAACTTTTGTTCTCATGGTCTGATGTGGGTTACCAATAGTAAAAATCATATTTTGACATCAACTTTTGATTTTTATTTCCAAAATGTGGGTGCTCTCTGTATCAATGAAGATAGCTTTTGAACAGCTGCCATCTTTTTGTTCGTCACTCGTGAAAATGATCTCTGTAAAGAGTTCGAAACGTCGGGAAGTAAATATAAATAAATAAATAATAAATAAACGCGATATAATCCTAAAAGTTGTTTTAATCAATTTGCGGCTGCTCTTTTCTGTCTACCCTGAAATACATGAAGTTGTGTTTTCTGTCCTTGATTAATGATAATTGTTTGGTATAATCCATGAGTCTTAAATATCATGAGATCACGAAAAACTGATAAGCCTACACAACAAAGTTAGAAACATTTATACTTAAATAAACATATACCAACCGGCACAGCAATAAGGCTTAATTTTAAATTTAACCCAAGTATTATACAAGCTAAAACTTCAGAGCCGTTTTAATTTAACTTAAGTGAAAATAATTGACACTTAATATTTAACTCTTTAATAACTGAGAACGCTAACTTGGATGCTTTTGCTGGAAAATTCGTAATAATCATTTGTTTTATTTACCGAAAATAATCGGCGAATTCGGACTTAAAAAAGATTTCAAGTAGCTTAGTGTGTTAGTTCTTTAATCTAAAATTTAAGGCTTTAACGAGCTGTAAGCGCATATCTGTTATGAAAGATTTTTTTATAGTAAACAGGCCAGCACTTCATCTCGCCTCTCCTGATGATAAGTGATGACCAAGCCGATGATGGTGAAACGCACTGTACAGTTGGCATATTCACTCAACTTTTAAAAACACATACGTTATGTTCACTAGGGAAGACCGACGCAAGTAATTTGTTCCATTCTTTAACCGTGTGGATAATGAAGGAAGATCCAAATCACTTTGTTCTGACAGGTGGGATATCTACAACGTAGGGATGTAGACGGTACGTCGGGGAGCTCACCGGTAGAATGAGGAAGGAGGTATCAGACTGTGTTATTCTTGCGCGCACTTACCAGAGTGTAGACTATAGAATACAGAGAAGCTGGCCACCTTCCGTCTGTTCTTAAGACTCTGTAGTTTATTCTTAACTTGCACGGTATCGCCAATTAGTCTTTTAGCCCGGCTCTCCATCGAATGCCAAAAAGATAGGCCATTGCTGGCGTTTGTCATTCGGTAGCACCAAATGTGACTACAGTACTTCACAGTTGTTCTAATTCTAGCCACTATTCATGAGTAACAATTTATTTTCCAACACTCAGACTAATTGCCTCCACTCTTGGACTTTAATTGGCTTCAACTTATTACAATAACATTTATGCTTGTTTGGAAAATGCCGCAGATAATAAGACTTTTTTTCCACTATAGGCATTCATTGTGTTGGTAACGGGGATCCAGTCTTTACAGCTGATGATAATTTTAGTTCTACATTCATCTTTTCTGATTAAGACAACTATAACCTTTTCTGAAACACTGTGCAGCATTACATTAATAGGTAGCATTACTGCCTATTAAAGTGGACTTCTTCGTTTTGAAGAATTAATTACTACTGCAATTTACACCATCGCGTATTAATGGAATGAAGCTTTTATTGAGCACAAAAATTCGGCTGTTTTCATTGATATGGTTGCCGAATTAAGCTATTTTTTTTATTGCCTTGTTGCTGTACTGGTCACTCAACAAAATTCAACGAAACTACATAACTCACTAAAATAATTAAGGCTATCTACATGTATTTTCAAACGATACATACTTAGAAATAAAATTATATAGATACTTTAATAAAGACTGGAGAGGCACCTATTATGAAAGGGTTTTCCCTCTAAGAGGACCACTTGAACTGAGTTGAGAACTCTTTTCAATTTATAGGATGAGAGAAAATTTAGACATACCTGCCTATATTTAAAACAAATTATTTTACTTAAGGCTCATCAAAGAAAATCTTAGTATATTTCAATAGAATATTTCGGACAGAAATTATTTTTATGTCCAACCCTCACTTTATACATCAAAGTATAATTTTTATCTTGCTTGAATTTGCTTACGATTTTTAAGCTCAGGTGGATATATAACTAAATAGACATGTATGTATAGTCTAAGAGCTCTTCACCACCACAAAAAGGTTAAGTATTTTTCTAAGGGAATTTCCGAACTACGAGTAGTACTGCGTCTCTATTTCCAGGAAAATATTCCTTATTTTTTAACCTACTACTATTTATTAAAAATAGGATGTCATCAATTTCAATGTTCATAATATTTGTGTGTTTTGAAATAATTCCGTCATATCAGATAGATGGATTTGAATCTTTATATATTTCAGCCCCGTAAATATCGCCAAAAAAAATAAAAACACAGCCTCTCAATAAGTTACTTTTGCAATAACGGTACCTTGGAAATCTGTAAAGGCTATTTAATTTTGGTCAACGATACCCCCTATCCGATATAGGTATATTAAACCTTTTTTCTGCCAATTATCTGAATCTTTTCTTTTTATTACATATAACTTGTTAAATTTAGCAAATACATAAACCAATTAGGTGATGTACCTACTACTTCTGTAAGTCTGGAAACATCGAATTCTCAAAAACTATTCACGCCTCTTTCCACTCAAAGATGTGGAAAAAGGTGAGAGTGACTCGCCGAATTTTTACTTCCCAACTGGAATAAGTGGCGAACCTATTGCCACACACCGGGCGCAATGTTATAGGTCGTTATCAACGACCTATAACATAACCTAACCTAATCACACTAACATCTCAAAATAATTCCGAGTCGTTTTATTTATTGAAGTTATCCCACGACATCTTGATTTAGAAGCGGGGAGACCAGAAACACTGACAAGACACTGCTAAATAATTACGCATATGGGACTAAATTTAGATACATAACAACATAACATAACTTCCCGCCTTTTTCTACCCGAAGGTGTAGGCAGTGGCTATTAAGCCTCGACTTGCCGTTATGTTTACGTCCCAAATGGAATAGGTGGTGAACATATTGCCATACCGGGCACAAAGTTTTCAGTCACCGATATGTATCACACATAACTTTCGAAATTAATTTCGAAAAGTCATTGATGCCTGCCAGTGTCAGGATTCGAACCCGCGACCTCTGGATTCAGAAGCGGGGTAGCAGTTCAGCTGGACCACTGGATCCCCGAGACTATGTGACTTTAGATACATAGTATATACTATAAGGCATTATAAGCTATGATAGAACAATATACCTATTATAGTTTAAGAGTTTGTAATGTTAACTTGTCCAATTTACATACAAATTGAAACCACACAAGTTTGTGTTGTGTGTTTTTTTTTTAAATTCAACTAGAATGTACGAGTGCTTGTACTCGAGATGTGCAGTTGAACTGCGCTCTGATTCCATTTTAAACGAACGAACTGCTTCAACTTTCCTTTAGTTTAGTTCGCAAGAAACACAAGAGGAGATTCCGCTTGTTCAGAACTAATCTGATTTATATCGCAGGAAAAACTTTCAAATTAAATTGAATTATCGTTTTCTTTGTTGGTAGAAATTATACGAAATTTCATACTCTTGGTCTTGGTTAATTAATATTTTAATAAATAATGTTAAGTCCATTATCATATATTTTTTCTTTATCAGATATTTGCTTAGCAAATGTAAAAATAAATCGCATTCCCTCATCGAAACATATATTTGGGCTGGTCTATGTTACTTCTGAAGACAGTACCTTTCCAATAGTTAATATTATTATTAAAATGCGTCAATAATTTTCCAGAGTTTATATGTTAGAAACAAACAAATATTTCCTTTATCTGTGACAATTAATTTTATCTATTTTATCTAATTTGATCGAAATATCAAATTAGATAAAATATCCTCAGCAACAGGCTTGAGCATTTCATTCGATAAATACAAAAACATCTGCCTACGACTTTGTAGACTAGATTTTTCTTTCTCTAACACAAACTAATTCCGGACTAGATGGCGTTGAATTAATTATCTCCACGATTTATTACCATTGCTGTTATAAATAAATATACACACAATATAGAATAACTTGTGATAGTCTGTACAATGGGAAAAATACATGATAAAGTGGTCTCTCGCAAACTCAAAGAGATTAATCAACAGAGAATATAAGCAAAGAACAAGTACTCACAACAATACGAGAACATTCCACTCACAAAAGCGCAAATGAAACACACAGATAAATATTGTTACAGCATTATATTCAGTGGAAAGCCGAGTGTTATTTTATTTTGTATTTAAATATTTTCTTGTACACACATACAGATAGAATGACTAAGCAGATTGTCATCATTCGTTAGGCGAGCTAACTGTCACACTCTAACGAAACTCATCCATAGGCGCTAAATAAGGCCGTCATACAATTTCTAAGATCAAAATGTGTGATCCCAATGTAACATCGGGAGCCTGAAAAACTGAAGAAACCTTGATAAGAGTTGCCAAAGTCAAGAAGGCAAGTGAGTGCAAGATATTTAAGAATCGTATCTTGAGGCACTCGGCCCTTTCAACCTATGTCCGAAGAGACTTGGCGTAGAATTACTAGATGGTTCGCTTTTATTGTTAAAAAGATTTTCCACGACAAAGATATGTTGAATATATATATTACTTATATATACAAAAGTGTACAAAATGTTACAGAAACTTTAGTATAGATTTTTTGCATGTATCGACTTTCAGCTGGCTCTCCAATCCAATAAAAACTCTTTATGCGTACGTTCACTATCACGACGCGATGCACTTCCATTACTGATTTTTTTTTTCGAATAGGTCATAAAGTTTTTTCCGACTACGTCAAAAAGAAGGTTATAGTTTTAGAGTGTTTATATGAGTGAGTATGTCGATGACACACTTGGTTCGAATTAGCCCAAAGTGGTTTCATCCAGTTCAGCTTGAAAGTTTAGTTATATTGGTTTTAACTAGGGCAGTAGTTTTAGCCTTATGGTTTCCGTAAATTTCCCCGAGATTAATAACTACTCACTGTTCCGCACAACTGACTTTTACATAATTACTTAACTTCACGCCAAGGCTACTGAAAAGTATGCAGAAAAGACAAAACGCCACAACATAGTGACAATGGTAGAGCCATGCAAACCGGTGAAATACCACGACCTCACCGAATATCGACGTAAAGTGGTTCATGCCGATTTTCACTAGGCGAGAGAGGCATCCGGATGCTTCCCCCTTTATTTCTCATCCCTTCATCATCTCATTTTCAACGTCGGCAACGCAACTGTAACACTATCTGTGTTGCAGGTGTCCATGGGCGGCGTTAGTTGCTTACTATCACGTGACACGCTTGCTTGTTTGCCCCCCTATCCTATAAAAAAACTCTCTCAACTCACTCGCTTCTTTGACGTACCATAAATCTTGTCATCGACGCTCGTCGGTTTTTAAGTCATCTCACAATCTTGTTCAATTTGTTCCTGGATAGCGTATCGTGGCCTTACCCGACTCCTATATCCTTGCTCTATAAGTCCCCGCAAAATGGTACAAACTACAATAAACTTTTGATGTCATACTTGTGATTTATGACCCAAATAAAATGCGTGCGGTATTAAAAAATCTATCTAAGTTGATGGCGTACAAGAGTGACCGACGCGGGCGATCCATCGGTCACTCGCATACACTTTCATTCATGTTATAAAAATCCCCTACATAATAGTTACTGCCTTATACTTTCAAAGGGACAGTATTTACCATAAAATATATAGATGTTATTATAAATCACGCTACATCATTAAAACTAAATAAATTATTTTTTTTTATATTTGAAGGTGAAGGCAGAACTAGTGTCTTATATATCGCGGAATAAAATCTTGGATCTCATATAATGCTTAACTGGACTATTGCTATACGTTGCTACAGTTTATTCATAACAAATCATATTAAACATCTATTTGTAATAGATTAAGCCAAGAAACGGCCTGACAATAAATAAATTCCTTTTTACAATATGATTTTATCTCAAACCAGATCAGCATATCTCAGGCTAGTGTATAAGTCTCACGACATAAAAACCACATGATGTGTCGGCGACATATAAAATAAATGGCGGCGTGCACCACATTATTACAATTCTGTATTTTATTGCGATCAGCACAAAGCTTATAATGTATCAAAATGAATATTTTTATGTGGCAATATGTAATTCGGTTGTTATATGTAATTTTTGTTAGTAACCGTGATATTGCACGTGGTTTCTTTATTGTGTTATCAATTTTGTATGTATGTATATTCACGCTTTAAATTATTAGAGGTATGGCTAGAGTTCTCTTGAGGTTACCAGATAAAAAACTTAAAAAAATTTAAACTCTTGGTTATACACAGTATAAAAGTAGCTTTATTTTTATGGTCTTCACAGACACTTAAAAATAGTCAATAAATACTTGAAATTTAACCTGTTTTTAATTTAAAATACATATTAACGTGTATTTTTAAGGTAAAAACAAAACTCTTACGCAAACGCCACGAGCGACCTGGTTCCGAGTGATGGGACTATATTGTGAATACCCGGGAAAGGAATTCCCATGCCTCAGTATTTTAAAGTACACAATTACTGCTTATAGTGTTATAATATGAAGTTTAATGCATGGTGTAATGAGCCTAGACATTATCTTCATCCTAGCGGTTGTTAGTAATACAATAGCACTCGCTAATATGAAGTCCCCAAAACCACAGAGTGCTTCCAAGAGGACGATAAAAGGAGTTAGTTCACTGTAAATGGATATCCTCTACAACCACATTGAGAATCCCGGGATTTATGCGGGATTATAAAAAGTTAATATTCATATATGACATTATTGAATATTTAAAAAACACGCAGGCAATGTCGCGTTTTCCAAACGTTCGTTTGATATATTTTTAATGGTTGTATATGAGTATAAATAATATCTTATTAAACCTAATTTTTTTTATTATAAAAAAAGTTTCGTAGGGAAATGCCAAATTCAAAAGAGAAATTGAAGTCAATAGCATATTAAATTACGACATCGTCCAAAGAAGAAGAGAAAGAAGAATAAGAAATAAAGATACTTAGTTTTTTTGTGGAGTATCTAGAGGACTCCACAAAAAAACAAAATATCTTTATTTCTTATTCGTATACAGTTAAATAAATAAAGTTTTTAGCTAGATAATTTTTTATTTCTCCTGGAAACTTCAAAGTTTTGACGTGACAACGTCTTAAATTAGGTTGCGGCTGGGAGTCACTTATGAAAAAGTGTAACGCTCGGTAACGTTACGATGAGTCACCGAACGAGAGAGAGGCCCGCCGAATGCCTTGCGTCTCTCTCCCACTCAACTATGATCGGTCTGCCGCGCGCGCAGCACTAGAGAATTAGGCGCATTGAATCGGCGCATGCTTGTGTCTCTGTCTTTGTCTTTCTCGAACGTTCTTGGCGTTGGAAAAACAAGAAAGCGTCATAATACAAGTTCACACGTAAACTATGATTGATTGATTAATTGTTAGATTGACACAAAAGTTGAGAAACTGAGTTTATAGGTTATGTCATACTATTGATAAATGTTGATAGTGTTAAGTAAATTATTAGTTTAAAATTAATTAATTAATTAATTATTATTTTACAAATTTTCATTAATTTCAAATTTATTTAGCAAAAATTTGAACCTTCGATCTGAATAAATGTTTTGATTTTCGAATTGATTCTTTAAAATTACAAATATTAAGAAAAAGTGGCAGATATAAGAAAACTTGATTTAAACTGTGTTGAGCAAGAATTTTAACATCTAATTTAAGTAAATGTTTTAATTTTCAACTTCATCATTTACAATTACAAATTTTAATTAATTTCAAATTTATTTAGCAAAAATTTGAACCTTCGATCTGAATAAGTGTTTTGATTTTCAAATTGATTCTTTAAAATTAAAAATTCATCCATTCAATTTCAAATGTTCAACAGGAATCACCACTCTCAAAACAATGGAAACGGACGAGCAAATGCCTTCAACTTAATTATATTCATATCAATAAATATTCTACCGAGAAAAAGACGTTGTCACGTAAAATCTTCGCCCGTAAAACCGACTTTACAGGCAACCAGATTTTTTTTTATATTATTTTATCATAATATGACTATTTGACTCTTGGGAATTATAATTAATTCTATTGAATACAAAAAAGACAGTCATTCCTATGCTTAAAACGACGCTTAAAGAAAATGGATGTCTCTGGACGAGCAAGCATAAATTTATTACATACTTAAAGTACTGTACTCTCTCACTAATCCCTATTACCATTTCAAATAACTTCTCTAAGAGATAAATAATTCCAGAATATCCATAAATGTAATTTATTTTCTACGATAAGATACGTATTTGATTTTTTTTCTTTTAATAGAAAAAGAACGGAATCATACCCAAGGCGGCAAGCGGCTGGTCATAAAACCACAGCCTAAACTTTTGACAACATAAATAGTTCGAAAGGATGACATGTTGTACTGACCCTACTTACAGATGATGGTCTCGGTTGAATTATAAATAACTAATCTTCAAAATTATGAGAAGGATCTGAACATTACACCGGTTTGAACCAAAAATTGTGTTCAGAGTTTTAGAACAAAGAAGACTAATTACATAGTATATGTACTCATTTTCATAACTGATTTTGATATCAGTACCAATTCTTTTATGTGAAGTTGCTACATATAAAATCTTTTGTCACTCACAACCAAATAATTCATTATCATGATTTTTTATCCCATTAAGTACAAGAAAAACACATAAAAGCTAGAAAAAATACCTATTGAATAATTACTAAATAACATTTTATTATTTTTCTAATAGAACATGGGTAAATAAACAAGCAGTATTTTCATGTAACAACTGCATTATAATAAAGAAAGACTGATCGTATTATTTGCTCATTAGTATCACCGTATATTCAAAAGACTCGGCTAATTAACTTTCCCCGCGATGTTCCCGCAACAAAGCCGACACGAATCCCGGGGTGGAGCATCACTATTACCGACTGGCAGTTACTCGTCTAACCATCGACAAGATTGGGTTTGAAGTATATAACAACATACCGAGTTTTAAGTATACTGTATTTTTTTTTTTGGTCATAAAAGGCTGTGTTTTGGGATAAGAGGGACATTAAATTTAATGGAGTTTACCGAGCGACTCTAAAAGTTGGTTTTCACTTTACTCTATTCACTTATCTCTGTGACCGGATTTGGGTCGTATGGTTGGGAAAAAAATATTCAAAAAGACTTCAAAAAAGATTAAGCACATACTAAGTTACTAAACAACATAACATAACATAACTTCACGCCTTTGTTACCCGAAGGTGTAGGCAGCGGCCGTTAAACCTCGTCTCGACGTTATGTTTACGTCCCAAATGGAATAGGTGGCGAACCTATTGCCATACCGGGCACAAAGTTTTCAGTCATCGATATTTATCACACTTAACTTCCGAAAACAATTTCGGAAAGTCATTGGTGAGAGCCAGTGTCAGGATTCGAAGCCGGACCTATGGATCAGAAACCGTGTGTTAGACCACTGGACCACCGAGACTCTACTACTCACTCACTCATACTAAGTTATATTTTATTAATATTTATAGAGAATTGAAACTTGAAACTGCTTCGTTAGAATTGCTTTATAGGATTATTTTTAAATATTTGGAATTATGTATGTATGTTTGATATTTTATTGTAGTTTTTTGGTTTTATTATATTTGCCGTGGAACCTGGATTTGTGATCACTATTACGTTTCGGAAAAATTCTTCTCTTAGAAGTGTCAGTATTCAGGCAGCACGGCGAATAAATGTGTATATTTTATAATATTTTTGTAAGTTATTTTCAGGAAGGGTTCTGTAATAGTTATATGTGTTGTACCTAAAGGCATACCACCTTTTACCTTCTATTTTACGCGTATGAATAAATAATGTTTAGGTACTAGAGACGGGATAAACTCTTTCGAACAAAAACATATGATTTTTTAAAGATTTCGTGTGCCAAGAGACGAGAAGAGTTTTGAAATGAAATATACGGAAGCGTTAGTTATATATTATAAGCGTTGTGAACATGCCTATTGAAAAACATTTTATTCCTTAAAGAATGCATAAAACTTATTGCTTTCAAATGTTTTTATTTATAAATATTTCTTTATTTCTGATGTGCTTAACATTGTTAAAAATATGCTATGTAAACTCTATTTGGTAAAAGCGTACTCTTCGGTACTAATGACTTTTGGACACTATTTTCAATGAACATGGAAGCTATGAAAATTTCACCACAACTAACTCTTTTGATGGCAAGGAGTATTGCAAATAATATATTTTATCCAACATCTGAATCGGTCGTCAATATTTTTTTGTATGTATATCTTCTTCTTCTATGATATGATTTTAAACAATATTTTGCTTAGAATCAAGAAATAAACAATAGTCACTCAAATTTTATACATTACGAAATAAAAGCAAAGTTTCAATTTCTATTTCAATTTCAAACATTTTATATTAAACAAGCTTTTTCAGCTTTTCGGTTCTATAATTTAGTATTTCAGTTCAGAATAATATACTTAAATATACACACCTTATCTAACGGTAGCAAGAGTTGGGTATTGCGGAGTGTGCACGAAAGTCATTGAAACGCGGTCGAAATTAGGGTATTGCGCAAAATCTGACCGCGTCGAGAACAAGGTTGTAAGGAAAAAAATGGATTGAAAGAGAGTGTCGATGTAAAAGTAAGAATGGGTATGCTCAGATGGTTCGCACCGAAAGAATAGATGATGAAAGATTGGCTAAGTAGATATACAAGGCAAAAGCGGATGGATGTAGGAGTCAAGGACGGCTACAATACGCGTTCCGCGGCCCAATTGAACATGCTCTAGAGGAAGGTGATATTAGGAGCCATCAAAATCGACGTGCATCTGTTCTCTCTGCCTACTCCCCTTCTACCTCTCAATGTATGTACACCTGATCTTTGAGTCATTCTACATATTACTTAAAACTGCACTAATGCTGCACTGCATAGCTTAAAAGATATAAGTAAACAAAAAACGGAACAGAGTTCATTATATACAACGTCAAGATAAACCGCTTGTTCGAAATGTCAGCCTGAATATCGTTTCTGCTACAGAGAGGACGGAACACTAATTACAAATGTCGATGAAATTGGAAAAATATTATTGATTTTGTAGTACCTATTGTGAAGTCCGACGATGTGCCAATAAAATATATGTCTCTAAATATGAGCTTTAAATAAAGCCTTACTACATTTTAGGTCCAACGATGTCGGCTAAATAGCTCGTATAAATATTGTTCGGGCATCAATATTTTACAAATAATGGCAACTTTTGGTAGATTTTTGCGATGCAGGTGGACGAGTTTAGCCATAAAATATAGTTTATGTGTATACTACCCGGCGTTTGAGAAGGAGAGGGTTTTGTTTGGGACACAAATGGCACATGAAAATGACGGGTAAAGATTGTAACATATGTTGTGTGCTATCCTTTCGGGGAGATGTAAATTTACGGATCAAGTGTAGGTAGGTACATAGATTTGGTTATATTTCTTACAGTTAAGTTCTTCAAAAAGAATCTGGTCGATTTTTTTGCATGAAAGGGGCAAACGTATAGACGGATCACCTGGTGGAAAGCGACTAGCCGTAGAGGTCATGGCTGCGTTATTACGCGTTACTTATGTTTAGTTTGCTGGTTTTCCGATCTACATCTTCTTCAATGTCTTGAGTAAAAGCTGCTTACACCTTCAGGAGTAAAGGGAATGATGATAAAAAAACATCGTCAAATTTCGTACCAACAATCCATTAAGCAATACAGATTTACAAGTTCAAATCTAAATAACTAAAAGTATTTTCTTTTATTAGCGTAAATAACAAAGAGCAACATCAGAACTTTATATTGCTCAATACAGTACTTAAGAACATTCCCAACAAGATAAATAGACAATAAAGAAAGTACGGGGACTTGTTACAATCGCTGAATATAAAAAAGGTTCGCAAACGGCCAATATTGGAACAAAAATACAAATATCCGCTGTACGAATAGGAAAAAAATCGTGAACTGTTGTGTCATGGCCGACCTGACTTGTCAACTTAAATGTAGGTATTAAGATTTTTTTTCATTCCGAAGCATTAGTTTCACTTAATCAAATATCTACTTCAGTCTATATTCCCTAACAGTATAGGCAGTATATCAGTACCATATACAAATTGGGGTTAGAAAATGTAAGTTATAAACAAGACTACCATTGTATACTAAATATACTAAAGGTTAACTAAGACAATTTTAATTGTATGGTTGCCATGTAATGACATAGTAATAGACGGTACATTGTTTCCGTAAATCCGAAGAGATAAATTTAATAGCATTAAAAAGATTTACAACGCTTAAACGCGTAATTTTCAATTACTCTTAACAGCATTCGAGTCAGTGTAGAACATTTTATTGGTTTGTATTGGAATGTTCAGAACGCTGACAGGGCTCGTACCCTAATAGCAAATATACCTGCATAATTAATGCTGACTAAGATGTTAGTTACGGGTTCACAGTTACGAAGACAGATAAACATTTACTTACTCAATACATGTACCTACATTCCTTTGAAGTCAAAACATTAATACAATATAATATGAAATGTCACAGCAGTAATATATCGAATTCTCCACACAAATCGGGCCCTATCTTGAGGGGTTGACAGCTGGATGAAATGGGTTCCCTGTGGGACAGACTATTAAGTCTGTTTTCGGATTGGTGGTTTATTCGAAAGTTTTTAAAATGACGTTCATGACAACAGTTTGAATGGTAGTTGAATTCAAATGTGATATTCTTAATTTGAATTTCGATGAATTTGAGTTTCGAATAGCAATAACATAACATAACATCACGCCTTTTGTTTCCCGAAGATGTAGGCAGCGGCTGTTAAGCCTCGTCTCGCCATTATGTTTACGTCCCAAATGGAAAATAGGTGGCGAACCCATTGCCATACCGGGCACAAAGTTTTTAGTCATCGTTATTCACACATAACTTCCGAAAACAATTTCAAAAAGTCATTGGTGTGAGTCAGTGTCAGGAATCGAACCCGGACCTCTGGATCAGAAGCCGTGTAACTATTTAATTTTTTTTAGGAGGTACATACGAATCGAGGCTTTTAATGCTACCTTTTTACCTACCGCACAAAGGAATTGGTACGAAGTTGTGTATACTATATACTTAGATACGATACAAACACAGTGACGGGCCTCGTGGCGCATTGGTAAAACTAACGGCTGCAGCAATGAGGTCGGGGGTTCGATTCCCACCCGAGCACAAATATTTGTGACAAACATGAATATTTGTGTGGCGTCTGGGTGTTTTCCTATGTATTATAAGTATGTATTTACAAAAGAAAATATATATGTATTAATATCCGTTATCCAGTATCCATAACACAAGCATTTAGTTGCTTAGCTTAGAACTAGCGGGCTTTGTGTGTATTGTGTCTAAAATATTATTTATTATAGTAGGGAAATATCCAAAAAAACTGTAAATAAATCTGTTTTTCCTAATGGAATTTCTGCAAATATTGCATTATAACTTCCAGAATAAATAACAGTAGCACATCTATCAAGCTAAAATTTCTGTGAATACGTGCTGTGAGAATATATAAATACCTACATTATTTACATATAAATAACTAATGTCATACCAAATAAGAATATTTTAATGGTACATCCTTAAGATCCCACAGGCTCGTGTTTGTGCGACAATATAATTTACTGGCCACGATTTCAATCTCAAGCGGTAATTGAGAGCCTTAATAGAAAAAGCTGCAGGCATTCTGTACTACTTAGGGATTACACATCAGATTCAGTAATACCACACATTTACCAAAACAACGACAAGAAAATCCTTTTTATAATCATGATGGAATAGTACAGATTAGTCTTTGTCAGTTAAAATAATTTCCTATCCAAGGATCTGAATAAAACAAAAGATTAATTAATTATAAGTATTGATTTCGAGAATTTTTCTTTACGCTATATACGGTTTATTGCTACCATTTTCACAAGTTAGACTACGATCGTTTGTGGTCTACATGAAAGGTTTTCCAGTTCCACACTTTCCTATCATTTGCCTCTTCCACCAACTATCCATCCAATCTCAATCCATCTATCTTTTCTTAGGTTTTGCTATTCTCTTGTTTAATCCCACATTCAGATTTGTCATTCTGTTCCGGACCTGTGTGTCAATAATAGACCTAGGTAACGACTATATTTTTCAAGGTTAGTAAGTATTTACAACAGGTTAGACTTAGATATAAGATATATCCATAGTACAACATTCTAAAAAAAAACTCCACCCTTTAAAAAATATTACAGGAATCAATTTATCCTACAGTACACATAAGTATGTACACGTAAGTAGTAAGAGAGAAGGGTGGTTTCATCAGGAGACATGCGGAAGACAGATTAATTAAGAAAAACGGAACGTTCAAAATTACTCTGTGAGGAGTACATTGCCGAGCTCGTAATTATGTAGAAATATGTTCACTGGCTGATTAACCGCGACCATTGATGTGTGCACCGTGTAATTCTTGTAATTAAAACACATAAGCTCTCGTTATTTCAAGATGTAATAATTATATACCAATCGGAAATTCCGATATTTTCTTTAATAGTAATAGCCAGTTAATTCCCAGGATTAGGTAAGACCGAAATCCTACTGCACTCTCGAACATTACTTCTAGTCCAAAATATCTCGAATCGGATTTGATATAGGTAGTAACCGATCTCAGAAGAACTGTGTACAAAAATAACATGATATATTAATTTATATTAATTTTTGTACACATTTAAGCTTTAAGATTAAATAAAATAATAATATTATTACACTTATTATTTGCTAATAGGATAAAAGAATAGTCTTTGCAGTGTTTTAAGCCATTTACCATGAGAATTAAAATATTGATTTGTTCGTTTCGTTCGTCTCTCATCGTTCAAGTGTTTAAACAAAAATAAATATTCCCGCTGTTAGCATAAGTTCGAAATGAATCCATTCAATCGTTCGTTCATTCGATTCCTATTTAATATAATTGAAACTTTGGAATTACAAGTAAAACCATTCTATCAAACTTTTAGCAATTATCTTTAAATAAATTCATTATATTGAATTTATTTAAAGATAATTGCTGGCGAATGAGATAAGACAATGTTTTCATAGGATATTTCAAAATAATTTCAATTTAGATACTTCTAGATAGATCTATGTTTACGCAATGAAGACTCCTCTAAAGATAATACTTGTAAGAGTAAGTATTAACATAAACCTTTATACCACATATACAGAAATTGTTACGTTAGATTAAAGCCTTGCAAAGGAATTTGAAACAAAAGCGTCTGAACAACGAAATATTAAAGGAGTGGTTCACTTGCTCGGTCTCAAGAGAACTATTCATTCGTTCAGTCTTTAGTGAACGTCTGAGTTGAACAGAAGAATTCGTAATTAACCGTCTACATTGAATTTATTTTATAATATGCCATAATAATCTTGATAATGAAAGCTGATTGATTAAACATAAATAAAGAATAAAATTCTTAAAGGATTTCCTTAAATATTTAAAAAAGAACTTGTAAATTAGGTCAATTTTATCCTTGTTTTGTTCCAAAAAGCGTTGAAAGATGAGCGTCAATATGAGTTAGACTCGTTTAAGGAAACAATATATTTTTACAAAAGAAATCACAGGGACCTCATGAACAAAAATTAAAATATATTATATTTAAAAAAAAAACAATTTATCTGTAGTTATAGTTAAGGCATTATTTGAGAAAAAATCTAAAAACATGTACGTATAAATTCTAGATAAACTGCGTGTTTATTAATCCCGTGGTAATTTCCAGAAATAATGTATTTCATTTTTAAATTAGAAATCTAATAATAGCTGTTAAGAAAAATCCATCCAGCCGTTTATACTAGATGGGAGAGCAAAATATACTCTTCAAAAATAACATAAAAATTCAATTAAATTGCCATCAGTTGTCCAACACGACAACCTTCTGTTTAAAACGAAATATAAATTAACTAAGCATAAAAAATGGTTAAAAATAAATGGCCTAGTGATTATTGGCCTAGAAAGATATTTCACAAGCTGCCTACAACTTCTAATAATAAAAGTCTAATAGCATCAAGAAGCAGGTGTAAAACTTCATATATTTTGGTGCAAACAGTCAGTGTTTGTAAAAATATATGAGTATAAAGTTTGAGAAACGTTACATAGTGTCACGAGAGTAGAACGCGACATCCTTCTCAAAGTACTTGAGCTCCACAGAAATTATAAAGTTCATCAAGTGAGACATGTTCGTAACTACGGGCTGTCTAATTACTTCCAAAGCCCGTCGTAACTTTCAAGTTTGCTAATGATGTGACATTCTGTGAACTAATCATAATAATCCCAGTACAAAAACGTCTCCTCAGAACACTACGGAATATTTGAGTGTTTGTTCATCTACTAAGGGCAAAGTTTCTCACCGAATGACACAGTACTTTCGTGATGAAATTTTCGGTGAAAATTTTGCTATCCAACCAAGTACTGCAGTGTTAAATCAGAATTTCTTTGGTTATACGCTACGTCGTGAACTATGCGTAACTATTCCCCATTCTCTGAAAACTAACACGTTATTGAAACTAACTGTATTGTAATAAGAATCTTGAGTTCAAAACTGTGTATACATAAAAATATTTGACGGGCCTCGTGGCGCATTGGTAAAACTACCGACTGCAGCAATGAGGTCGGGGGTTCGATTCCCACCCGAGCACAAATATTTGTGACAAACATGAATATTTGTGTGGCGTCTGGGTGTTTTTCTATATATTATAAGTATGTATTTACAAAAGAAAAGTATATATGTATTCATATCCGTTATCTAGTATCCATAACACAAGCATTTAGTTGCTTAGCTTGGAACTAGAGGGGGCGCTGTGTGTATTGTGTCCAAGATATTATTATTATATTTATTTATTACAATTAATGAATTAAATATCTGACTAAATAAAAATTGTGCATCATATTATTATGCCTTTTATATTAGTACATGTAATTTTAAGTTAAACATATTTTAAATTTCGGTAATCCAGTGGTCGAGCACCCCGCTTCTGAATGGTCGCGGGTTCGAAACCGGCCTGGCTGAATCACACCAATGACTTTTCGAAATTACTTCCGAAAGTTAGGTGTGATATATAGGTATAGAAAAAGGCATGAAGTTATGTTGTTGTTATGTTACGAGTAAAATTTTGTTGATACATTCAGAAATGCATGTGTATTTGTATATATTTAAGACGATCCAAGTTATTTTATATAAAGACTTCAAATCTGTTTTCTGTCTCAACAAGTACCTACTAAAATAAAAATTGTGTCCGAGAATGTTTCACAAAGTACGCACTTATGTTATATGGAGGAGAAGACCTCAAGCAACGCTACATTTCGTTATTTCCACGTAAAAGCGAAACATTCCAGAAATTTGTTTTTTATGTCAAAAGAATGGTGAGTGTGGAGATATTTTAATCGATATTTTAAAAAGCATAATATAGCTATATATAACGATTAATTTAAAAAGACATATTAAAAATGCAATCATAAATTTAATGTATCTATCAGTATGTACGCACGCGTATAACGCAAAAACTACACCACAGAATAAAATGCTACTTTCACTGGGGAAAAATTAACTTAGAATGTTGACTACACTGACAATTAAAATATCTTATTCCCAGAGGAAAATCTATTTTTCGTGAACTCTCTATTTTGGAACTGATGGATTTCATACTATTTATATTAATATGATTTATTGATTTTACAAGTCGAGTCGTATTACTAGCGCCATCTATGTCTTTGTGACCAGCAAATATTCGACGAATTATTGTATAGAGTATTTGCAATTTTTCTTCACGCTACCTATTTACTGATAATAAACAGGTGATTTATCGACAGAAACACACATAACTGAGATACAATACAAGATATATTAGGGTAACTGCCTACAATGGCGTTTATTCACTCCCAACGGCGCGTGGATATTTATTATTTGTATCTAAAATTAATGGTTACTGATTAATAAAGCGGTAAAGATAAAACCTAAATATTATCTAACAGTAAATCAGGCATTGTAGAAATAAGCAAAAAAGATTTTCGTAATCAACGATTTTAATAACAATCTTTGCCTGTGAATTACTTGAGTTAAACCAACTTGTTATCATAATGATGCAGTCATTTGGGCTAGTGCAGTAGTGATAATCCCAAATGCAGAGTGGAGGTCAGCGGGCTCGATTTCCATCTAAGTACAAATATTATGCATCATAACATACTCAAAAGTCATGAAAATGAAAGAAGTAATGAAAGAAGTAAAGAAGGGAGTGGGGCGTGTAAGAATCGTGCCTTCTTGCGCTCTGCTCTCTCTGCCTATCCCGCAAGGGATTTGGCGTAAAGTTATGTATATATGTGTGTATGCATATCATACTCCACATGTCTGTAAAGCGTCAGATGTTTTCGTGAGCGTGTATGACATGCCTCTATACTTTCTGCCTACCCCGCAAGGGATTTGTTGTCAACTTGTGCAGTACACCACTGCATAAGTTGAATAGATGTATATATTTGAGATGAAAATACCTCCTATGGTGTCTAAGTTTATGAGTTCCATCCACATTTCATAAATATATATTCTACTGAAATACAGGAATTGCCTAGTTGCCTTTGAGAGAGATACGAACCTTTCCAAAATACAGGGTTCTCCTGAAATATTCATGTGAGAAGCCTCCAACGCCATTTTTGAATGCAAATGTTTTAGTGGTAAAGGGTGTAGTAATGCGATTAGGCGTGCTTGAAAGAATAATTTATCTTGCTACTTACTTAGTAAGGCAAATAGAGGGCGCTGTGTGCGCTAAGGAATTGCACACAAATGGGTTTTTATATTCATTACACGGGCGCTGAGTGGTCTTGGCTCTATTTACCACCATCAATCGTTTGCGACGTCGCTCAACATAAAAATCTAAAATGTTTTATTTCAGCTCTTTGAAATTCTTCTGTTTTTAATATTAAATTTTAATTAAAATATAACACGAGCCTGAGAGAAGTAAGAAAAGAAAAGCCTCTACTCTCAACTCTCACAATTTTTATGCAAGATCATACTAATTACTGCCATGTAGCCATAGAATTATTATTTATTTTACATGGTTTGCAAAGAATATTTACCCGGTTCTTTTCGTGATCCTGCACTCGCGCAGCGCATATACCCGCAGATATTTTCATCCAACGGATGTATTAATATGTAATTAAAAATTTAATAATATGCTAAATGCTATGTATAATTATTTTTATGTGACTGTCAGACTGACAGAGTAGTAGTAGTGGTAGAGCGAAGCAGGTCGCTGCATGGATGGGCCGGCTCGACCGGTGAAATACCACGACCTCTCAAGTGGCTCATGCCGCGTTTCGTTCCGTGAGAGAGGTACCCGGAGGCCCACCCCCCTAGCCCATCCTTTCCTATCCGCTATACCTTAAAGGTCGGCAACGCAACTTTATGTGTTGCTGCTATCCATGGGCGGCGTTGGTTGCTTACCATCAGGTGACACGCCTGCTCGTTTGCCCTTCTATCCCATAAAAAAGACACTGTTATGAGAATAAACGGACAAGAAATCCATTTTTCGCAGCAAACGACATTCTGGAATGTATAAAATTATTTTTTATAACAACGCCGGAATATATAGTTTCTAGTTCTGGTGAATAAATAAATAAATTTTATCTTGGACACAATACACACAACGCCCTCTAGTTCCAAACTAAGCAAATAAATACTGTGTGTTGTGCTAATGATACTAGTTAACGGATTTTAATACATATATACTTTTCTTTTGTAAATACGTATTTATAGCATATAGAAAAACACCCAGACGCCACACAAATATTTGTGATTATTACAAATATTTGTATTCGGGTGGGAATCGAACCTGCCAATCTTGATTCTGCAGTCATTAGTTTTACAAATGCACCACGCGGCATTGGATCTTGAAGGTTTTGTATGAGAGAAGATTTAGAAGATTTGAATGAGAATTACGGCCTTTCTTTATTCGAACGGCAGTATATTTCACAGAGAGTTCATTGGTAGTTTTACTACCACGGTGATGGTTTTATATTAGTTGGATATAATTATTTACGACGCCCGCAAAACTCGTAAAAAATAACGGCGACACCAGGCATTGTTGTCAGCCCTCTCTCTCCTTTAAGTCTACAGCTATTGTTATTATACATTTAGATTAGATATCGGGTGGTTTAAAATTTATTTTAATAGAGAATAGGTAGGGTACTAGCGAGCGGTTGACCATAATTTCACCTGATGGTAAGTATCGTTAGAGGATAACCCCTCATAATAGTCTATTATTCTCTTTTCAGTTCATAGTATTTCCAGTATATGATCTTTCGAGAATATCAACGCAGGTATATTGCTCAAATCCTTTCATATTTTGTAATTCTGTTTAGGTATTGAAAATAAGACGAAAACACTTTAAAAAAAAGTCTCGGTGGTCCAGTGGTCGAGCACCCTGCTTCTGAATCAAGAGGTCGCAGGTTCGAACCCTGGCTCACGCCAATGACTTTTTGAATTTATTTTAGTTATGTGTTATAAATATCGATGACTGAAAACTTTGTGCCCGGTATAGCCATAGATTCGCCACATATTCCATTTGGGACGTAAACATAACGGCGAGACGAGGCTTAACCGCCGCTTAGCCGCTGGCTACAACTTCGGGTAGAAAAGGCCTGAAGTTATTTATGTATATTCAATTGCCGAGTTATGATCTACAATAACCATGGAAGATGGTGGGTTTTGGTGGATGATTCCGGGTCTGTTTCTAATCTATAGATACAGTTTTTTGATATACACAATTTCAACTGATGCTGTATTTTGTTTGTTAACACGTGTATTTAAATTCAAAAAAAAATCTGGTTGCCTGTAAAGTCGGTTTTACGGGCGAAGATTTTACGTGACAACGTCTTTTTCTCGGTAGAATATTTATTGATATGAATATAATTAAATTGCACAATAGGAACAAGGAATTGAATGAAAATAAGAATTGCACAAATTACAAACACAGTTTAAATCAAGTTTTCTTATATCTGCCACTTTTTCTTAATATTTGTAATTTTAAAGAATCAATTCGAAAATCAAAACATTTATTCAGATCGAAGGTTCAAATTTTTGCTAAATAAATTTGAAATTAATGAAAATTTGTAAAATAATAATTAATTAATTAATTAATTTTAAACTAATAATTTACTTAACACTATCAACATTTATCAATAGTATGACATAACCTATAAACTCAGTTTCTCAACTTTTGTGTCAATCTAACAATTAATCAATCAACCATAGTTTACGATAATGAAATATCAGTGTACAATTATTTACCTTTATTGTTGTAGTTGTTGTAAATGACGAATCTAAGCACTCCACATTTTCACTACAGACACAGCTGACGATACTTTAACCACACGTGTGAACTTGTATTATGACGCTTTCTTGTTTTTCCAACGCCAAGAACGTTCGAGAAAGACAAAGACAGAGACACAAGCATGCGCCGATTCAATGCGCCTAATTCTCTAGTGCTGCGCGCGCGGCAGACCGATCATAGTTGAGTGGGAGAGAGACGCAAGGCATTCGGCGGGCCTCTCTCTCGTTCGGTGACTCATCGTAACGTTACCGAGCGTTACACTTTTTCATAAGTGACTCCCAGCCGCAACCTAATTTAAGACGTTGTCACGTCAAAATTTTAAACAGTACACGATGTTATGACTACTGCTTACTGCTACATGCTTATCTCGTCATAGCGTATAGCAGTGATTTGTGCTTCCTAATAAAAGCGTGTATGTTCTAATAAACAAATTTTGTAATAGATAGTCGTTAGAATTAAATAAGTTGGCGCCTCTCGGATGTCCACGAGTCTCGCAAAAGTTTTTGTAGGTACTTCCAAATGTATTTAATCAATGTTGAGGAGCTGATGGCTCGGCCGGAGTGACACCGCAGCCCACCAGTCCGTCGCGTACTGAATATTCATAATCGATTCCTATAATGAATATTTATGTACGGATTATATTATTGAACCGAATAGTGATTAATGCCGCGAGAATTCCTAATGGTTGTACGAAAAATAAAAGATTATTTATTTTTATAAGAATACCTATTACATTTGGGACATAACGTAACGATTCGTAATCGAGACTTTAAAAGCCGCTACCCACACCTTCGAGTGGAAAAAGGCTTGAATTTACGTTACTTTTATAAGAATTTCTTTGCAGTGGAACAACATGGTACAAATGTTAACATATTTTTGACGGGGAAAGATAATTCCCACAATACTTTGGTACTTAGTCATATTGTGGTCGTAGTTTGTTCTCTAGGACAGTAACTGTCGCTATATAACAGAATAATAGGGAAGGCAAAAATATTAAGAACACTTTAAGCATTCTTCTATCATTTTTTGTAACGCCGCGATAAAGAATAGTTTGATTCCATCTCATCCGTTGGATTTCATCCTCTCTTCGCGGGAGTCATAAGAGGCAACTAAGAATGATAGCGTTGTCATCTCTGGTATCATAACTCAGGTTCGGTACTCCTATTTCTAGTTCAAACCTTCTTATAGTTAATTGCATGTTCAAGTAAGAAAATTTGCAGCTAGGTATTTTATTTTATTTTGTATTAATTTTTACTATGGTTAACATAGTAATATTTCCGAAAAATCATTAACATTGAACCCCGGGACTTGGATTCAGATGAAGACTTCTAAACGACAAAGCCACAGGGACTGTTATAGATAATAACACTAATTCAAATATTTGCATATTACATATTATTATTTTTTAAGATGATATCTCAAATATTCTGAGTAAGAAATCTGGTATGCATATATCAGTGTGGTGGCAAATATTGGTAGATGTGTGCAATAGAAGTTCCCATAACTGAACAGTAGCTCGTGCTGAAATTAATGAACACTGAACTTTTACGATGTAATTGCGGCTAAGCCTTAGAGTTATAAATTGTCCCTATATTGGCTGTTACGGACAAAATCACCAATTTGGTAGCCAAAATTGGCTCTGTTCACTATTCAACAGGCAGATTTAGAAAGAGGAATGTTCAAGTAAAAAACACTTATAGAAGATTCAGTGTCACAATTTTGTTGTGATTCTAGATAAATAGTTGGCAATATTACGTCCGCAACAGTTAATGCGTCTTAATATTTAAGACCAAAAAAGGCTTTTATTTAAGAGGCTAGGTAAAATCGGATAACGTCTATTTTTTCCAACATCTCATGGAAATTAGTCAAGCCTTTTTGGAAGTGTCAATAACGCTCACAGTGACATGAGAAGTTTTATATATTCGATTAAATAAGCTAAATAAAAAATTAACGTCATTTCCTTACAAAAACACTTCGAGCATTCAAAATTTGAATATTCAAATAAAATTTATCTATAGCGTACAGATTTCATTCGTTCACAGAGCACAAGCAAAACACTCGGCATTTGTAAATTAATTCAATTCATTTTACTTAGGATCTGTTAGGGCAATAAATAACAATTAAAATCCAAAACAAGAACGAGAAATAAGGTTGTGGGGGGACCGCAGCGCGACAAATAGCATTGAGAGGGAATTTATTGCGAAACCCTGAATTCCAATATTCAGTAATTAGTTACGACGCAACATAGCTCACTCGGCCCATTGTTCTGTTCAGTGGCTTCTGTTCGAGAAGTTCCCAGTTCAAGCATGTCACTTACTGATCAGTTTGCGGTATCATTAAAAAATATTTTGTGACTTTGTTGGATTCTAATATTCTAAGATTCTAATATTGTTGTATTCTTTTTGTTAAAAATCAATTGAATTATATTAATAACATAAGTTTTTATTTATGGAATACAATGGCCGACTTGTAAGCTTACATTTGCATATAAATTATATTAGTAAACAAAATATAGAAAAACATAAAATAACAATTCTTAATTTCATTTAAGGCTAAGATCTCACTAACACTCGCATAAAATGTACGAATATGGGTGTATCAAATTTATCCGCGAACGTCCTCAGAATGCCATTGGTACTTGAGCGCAGTCTTTCCAGCAGTGATGAGGTCCTGTTTCTCATAATAGCATAAAAATCGTTTCTGAGATTCTGTGCAAACATGTTAGATGCGCTACAGAAGCGCGGCAAGCCCAACAGCATCCTGAAGCTATTATTATACTGAAGGCGTAAAGTGTCTAGAGCCTTCAGGGAATATCTAGACCACAGGCTACTCGTATAAAGAGTTTGGCAGTAAGCTTTGAATAGTGTTATCTTGACGTCCCTACTGCAGCGAGCAAACCTGTGTACCATATTACTCCTAATAGCCAGAGCCCTACGCTCACGTTCAATATCAACGTGATCCTTATGGTCCTCGATTAAATAGTGACCCAGATATTTAAATTTATTATGAGGTATGAAATTTATTATGTCTAATATGATATTTGCAGATGGCAATTAATGTAGCTTAAGAAGGCATGATATAGTATAAAATAGGTTATGAATAGACATTGTTCAAGAAATGTTCATCATTAATCATCTGTATTGATCACATATAACTTCCTGAAGGATGTCCGAAATCCCATTGGTGCTAGGCCGTTAACTCGAACTCGTCACATTTGATTCAGATGCGAGGTACTAGACTTCTATGCCATCGAGACTATTTTTATCCAATCCGTAGTAAATATATTTCTTACATCAATAAAAATGAATGAATGTAATAAATTAAATTTAATAAACTCTCCTTCATATTCCCAAAAAAGTTACGACTACATATGCATATGTCATTAAACTCTATAAAATTCAGCGAACTACGTGCCATGCCGCAAACCGCATTAAAATATGTCGCAAAATATTACTACACTTATAATTTGGCTCAAACCTAGGCGAATAGTGAATCCTTGGTAATTGATATTCTCACACCAGCGATCCGAGGAACGTGCCAAAGTTGTAAAAAAAATTAAAAAAACCTCATATCCACTAATTAGTACTTGTTGGGGATGCTTGAGATTAAAAATTTCAATATTTATAAATCATGAGTATGTTTTGAAGTGCCGTATATTCTATTCTTTCTGTGTGGATATTTCATGTGCGGAGTTAGAGGTGAATAACAGATCACAAACAAGATTTTTATTACTTCTGTGTTTATTGTACGTCCTTACTTAATAACTCCATAGATCTACTTTTTAAATTGAAATTGATTAACTTAAGCCTGGCCTACATATGATGTGAACTTTGTTTTATAGAAATCTGGATGCCTGTGAAAAATGAATGGTGATTAAAAATCCTGACGTTTAAAATATAAAAATGGCAATTAAATTAGACAGAATTCACAGATTATATTGTTTCATTTATTGTTGTTGTTAATCGTTAATTATACTATCGCCTAGACTGCTTAAGGCACTAAAATAGTAATTTTACATAACGTCACGCCTTTTGTTACCCGAAGGTGTAGGCAGCGGCTGTTAAGCCTCGTCTCGCCGTTATGTTTACGTCTCAAATGGAATAGGTGTCGAACCTATTGCCATACCGGGCACAAACTTTTCAGTCATCGATATTTATCACACATAACTTCCGAAAACAATTTCGAAAAGTCATTGATGTGAGCCAGTATCTGGAATCGAACCCGGACCTCTGGATCAGAAGCCGTGTGCTCGACCACTGCGCCACCGAGACTCATATATATAGTAATTTTACTTACTATTTTAGTGCCTTACGCAGTAAATAGTTGACAAGGCATATAAATGTCTCATTTTACTGATAACTAATGGTGTTTCTAAATATTATATAAGTTTATTTAGTTTTTGAAGGGTGCAAACTTTGACATAACGATTACATTAAGGAAAGGGTTCGCGTAATCTATTATACAGTTATTGGCTTGGTTTATTGAAAACTGGCGTATAACTAACAACCAAGTAACGATCCCTCTGCGGTAGAAACTTCAGGGGGTCGGGCTTTGGCTAACATATGAATTACGTCAATGAATATTGAAGGGAATTTACCTTATTATTAAATAGTTTTGCCTATATTTTTATTTTTGCCAGTTGGCACAATCTAACTGCTATAACCTAGCTTTGTAACCGAAAGTGACTGTCAGCCCTGATGAGTCTAGTCTTACTGGTTCTTGATATGTTATTTAATCCAGAATGTTCATGTATGACATCTGTGCGCGTGACTTTTGCTCTTATTATACACTGAATCATATATTTTTTATAAAATTTATATTTTTTTTATTTAATTGCCTTATAAACAAAAGGTGTTAGACCAACTTAACTGAACTTCTCCCGTTCGACTCTCAAATTGATGCATAATCAAAGTGTGTAAGTCGCATGAAAATTACATGTACTTATTTAATTGCACTTACTTAAAACAAAGGAATAATAAACATAAACATAACTTCAGGCCTTTGTCTACCCGAATGTGTAGGCAGCGGCTATTAAGCCTCGTCTCGCCGTCTCGCACGTCCCAAATGGTGGCGAAGCTATTGCCATACCGGGCACAAAGCTGAAAGCTTCATCGTCATCGTTATTTATCACACATAACTTCCGAAAATAATTTCGAAAAGTCATTGGTGTGAGTCAGGATTCCCGTCCCGTCCCGTAAGTATATGTTTTAATTTTCTTTTTATTTGGTTACGTTTTTGTTGCACTTTTCAGGCACACACCTGCTGGTAAGCATTCAGTAGTCATAAAATTACTACATCATCTGGAGAAGAACTTGCTCAAGAAACTTATACTAATAAAGAGTTATACGATTTGAAATCTATTTCCATTATGATCCCCGATGGCGACGAGTTCGGTTTAAAATTACACGAACAGGTACTATTGGCTATTCTTTGTGTTTAATTTAAGACGAATGAATGAATTTTAAAGCCGCCTAATGAATTAACTCGGTGAAATTTTAGTGAAATCAATCTATTTCTGATCAAATCCGATCTGATTGTTTGTTTTAATTCAAGGGTTGGAAGCATTAGTGTTATTTAACGGGCGCAAATTGTTTATTAAAACAAATTCACATTATCAGAAAACCGTAAATTATTTTAATCTATACGTAATTATGTTTTTATTGTAGCTTTTGACTGTCGTAATAATAATAATTCGTATTGCTTCAGAATCTATAGATAGGCGACAATAAATAGGCGGTAATTAGCGTATCTAAAAAAAATATGATTCTATGCTTACGGAAACATCTATTGAAATAACTGCTTTTTACTACATTCTTATGAATATATCTCCAAAATAATAAGTGCATGTACATACACTCAAAATAACATTTTTAACAATGTTTGTCTGCCTGTCTGTCTGTTTGTTCCGAGTAATCTTGATAGTGGTAGAACCAAGCAGTTCGCTGCATGAATAGGCTGGCTCGACCGGTTTAATACCACGACCTCTCAGAAGACCGACGTAAAGTGGCTCATCCCGCGTTTCGTCCGGTGAGAGAGGTACCCGGAGACCCACCTCCCTTCCCCATCCTTCCCTATCCCCTATCCTTTAAAGGTCGGCAACGCAACAGCAACATTATATGTGTTGCTGGTGTCCATGGGCGGCGTTGGTTGCTTACCATCAGGTGACACGGCTGCTCGTTTGCCCTCCTATCCCATAAAAAAAAGTAATCTATGAAATGGCAGGACCAATTTTGACGGGACTTGTATTGGCAGGTAGCTGATGTAATAAGAAGTAGCGTAGGCTATTTCATTCTTTGTGTTTTCTCAGATAGTTTGTAATATAAACGGTCCTAGTTTTACAAATCTCACAACATGTTTACAATATTCAGCGAAAAATAAGTTTATCAAAAACCTTCCTAAGTATAAATAAATACATTTATTATTTAGTTATAATTAACTTATTTCTCTGTTTTCGATTCACATCAAACGAAATTAAATGTTAAGAAAACACTGCGAACAAAGAGTATCGCAATTTGAAAGCTTTCAATGTACATTTACTGTTGCAATGGCGACCGAGATCTTAAAATAAATACGGAATGTTGCTTAAGAAATATCATTTATTCAAATACGTCCCTCATCAGTGCCGACAATGTCTCAACCCACCGTGTGCCTCCTCTTCACTTGTCAGGGTGTACACTTAAATTGGCCTCTTATACCCAGAGACTTATTTTGAAAAACATTTAAAGCTCACAAATCAATTTGCCTTAGAAGGTGTGTAAGAAGCAATAATTTTGTTTTATGGTATAGGGGACAAACGAGCAGGCGTGCACCGGATGGAAAACAACCAACGCCGCCCATAGACACCTGCAACACGGATAGTAGTACAGTTATAAGCTATCCTTTTATAGGAAAGGGTCGGATGGGGAGGAATAAGGAGAAGAGGTTGACCATCCGGATACTTCTTGCACTAAGAGAAAGACGACATGATCCACTTGACGTCGATATTCTGATAGGTCGTGGTATTTTACCAGTCGAGCCAACCCATGTATGGAACGAACTCAGTGGCTCTACCATTGTTAGAAATAAAAAGTAATAAATAAATAACAAAAAAGAAGATATAAATTTTCTAACATTTAACATTCAGCAATCATTAATTTCAGTGAACGATAGTAGGCACCAGAATACTTATCGTGGCGTCTGACAATTCAAAAGTAACAACGATAGCACCAGTGAAAATGCTTAACAAAACAAAATACATAAATCTATGCCAACAGCAATTAACAGTGGTCCCGCAGACCGAACGCAAAAAACACGGGTTATAAATCAACGAACCTATACAGAATTGTTTTATTGTTAATTTTGAAGCTCTTTGAATGCAATAAGGCTTTCACCCACTGTGAAGCCTTCGGCGAAAACTTGAAAAAAAAAAGACATTGCCTTTTTCAGTTGCCAAAACCTGTGTTTCAATGCATATGTTATCGCCCTGAATATTTCGTTCAGCTAATTGTTTTGTTTACTGACCTGAGTTGCACGCCTGAGAATACCGTCCTAGTAGTGCAGTGGCTTTATAGAAGATTGCCAATTGTAAATTGTCAAAAACTTTATCGAATATAAGATTTTCAATGTTTTTGAGGACAAATTGCTACTAGAGAATGATCAAGTGCTGTTGTAGTGTTTATGTTAGGTGATTTAAAAAAATCAAAGAAGCGATTGAGTTGTATAAGCCTTACACTTTTATATCTGTCTCCCCCTTAAGGAGCTTCGCGTGAAGTTATATTGCGGTTGTCAAATTCATAAAAATCGAAAGAAAAATCCAACAAACACTTACAACTACATAGAAATTGATACAATTTATATATCTGCCCTCCAAACTTATATAAAAAAGAAATATCAGAGTTTTCAATTGATTTTTTTTCAAGGAATATCATTTGATAATAATCACATAAGCTTACGTAAGTCCCTCCACGAAATTCGTTAAGAATATTACCGTCAAGTAATACACTTAGTAATAGAGAAATTACACAATATACTTATATTGTACGAGGGAAAAATAATTTGCAAAAATGCTAATATCATTCCGTCAGCTTTATAGCTTGCCAGGCACATCACATCAGTAAGAATATCGTTTTTGCATCTCAAACTTTCATCATCATCATCATCATTAGCCTTTTTGAGGTCCACTGCTGGACATAGGCCTCCCCCATAGAGCGCCACAACTGCCGTTCCTCTCAATAATGGGGGGTTTTTGCCATAATCGCCACGCTTGGCAGGCGGGTTGGCGATCGCAATATGCTGTGTTTTCCCGAGAGAGAATGCAGCTGCCCATTCTTCTAGCTTTTCCCTTAGTCGCCTTTTACGACACCCACAGGAAGAGATGGGGTGGCGGTATTCCACTTTAGATAAATAAAAATATGTTAATACAAATTTGATGGCACGAGTTTGAATTGAAAATAGTCCAGTTAGAACAATATTATTTTGCTAAGAACGTCGCAAGTCGTAAGTTGATATCCAACACGTGATATCATGTTGCTGGTTTAACGTAAAGCGAATCGTGTCGCGTTTGGTTGGGTGACAGAAGTATCCGAACACCTTCCCCCTTCCCTATCCCTCTCGCCATACATTCTAAAGGGCAGGTAACGCAACTGTGATCTCGTCTCGGTGTTCCAGATGTCCATGGGCTGCGGACCAGCTCATTTAGCCCTCTCTTCCATAAATACAAAACAAATATTCGCCTCGAATTCAGTTTTTTTAATATTTTACTAATGATGCAATGTAATGTAAGGTCTCGGTGGTCCAGTGGTCGAGCACCCCGCTTCTGAATCGAGATGACTGAAAACTTTGTGCCCGGTATGGTAATAGGTTCGCCAGCTATTCCATTCGGGACGTAGACATGACGGCGAGACGAGGCTTAAGAGCCGCTGCCTACACCTTTGGGTGGGAAAGGCGTGAAGTTATGTTACGTTACTAATGATGCACATATACATATACTTTATTTTGACATTAATAACTAATTCAAATTCTTCCTTTCCAAAGTCTTGGTACATAAAACTTGATAAGTGACTTTTAGTTGAGTAATCAATGAAAATATTTGAAATTTCCAATGTTGAATGTTTGCACATGTGGTTACAATTGACTCTGGCCTATGGCGAGCCTTGTCGAATCAGGTGTGGTCTTCAGTTTGGTAAACTATGGTTGTAAAATGCAAAAGTGGATGAATGTAGGAGTCGAGGACGGCCAAGACATACATTCCATGACCAAATAGAACGTGTTCTGGAAGAAGGTGATGTTAGGAGCCTCAAAAATAGCGCGTGCATGACAAGAGTTATGAAAGTCATCGAAGCGAGTGAGGCTTATAGGAATCGTGCCTTATGGCGCTCTGTTCTCTCTAGCGTGAAGTTATGTTTGTATGTAAAATATTCGTACTTTTAAAATAAGTAAGTTCCAGTCCACGTAGGATCTTAATGGATTGAATAGTAATTTCGCTAAAACATGAAAAAAAAATGTACGCTCCGAACAGAAAGTGATTGATTTGAATTTTAAATAAATCTCTTACGTTCTCTGAAACTATGTTTTGAGTGAACTTTTTTTTAATGTTGAGAGAGGTTCTGCCATTATTGTGGCACTTAAAAAAGTTTTTATATTGTAGTGGTTTAATATAAGGTGTATTAGGTCTAGGAATCGAATCCCTGTGACAATAGATCACTAAACATACTCAGACAATTTGTAAGAAATTTGTATAAAAACAAATCCATCAACAAGTTTCTAAGCTAAGCTAAGCAAGCACACATTATCGTCATTAAACAATAGCTAAAGTCTTCACCTTCAGATATGACTTGGTAAATGTGTATATAAAAATAAAATTTTACCTTACTGAGCTTATGTTTAGTGTATGTTCATTCAGATTGAAATAAGATAGCTTTCAAGCAGATGCGTTAAATGTATTGGAAACAATTAATTTACAAAATTATACAAGTCTCGGATAAATGCAAAAGAATTGAAAGGAATTAAAAAAAATACTTTTTTTATATTAAACAACTAGCAACGCATTCAGCAGTATTCGACACGCACTTCCAAGCTTCTCACAATCAATAAAAAATTTCAAATTAATTGTTACGAATTGATTCCTATTTTAATTGCTTTTGTATAAGCCTACGACTTAGAATTTCCTCTAAGATACTACATAACAAGGGTTAGCAGTGGCTTATCGTCCTCTGCTCATATATCTCAAAAACCCACGAGACTGGTTAAAATGAATATTTTCTCCAATCAATATATACAATATACAAAGGAAGAAAATTCGCAAAAGTGCAGATTTTTAACTAAAATTGGTGATTAGACGTCACATCTATCTGAACAGATACATCTAATATATAAAATTCTCGTGTCACGGGGTTCGAACTTGAACTCCTCCGAAACGGCTCGACCGATTCTCATGAAATTTTGTATGCATATCGGGTAAGTCTGAGAATGGGACAACATCTATTTTTCATCCCCCTAAATCACAAGGGTAGCCCACCCCTCAATATTTTTTTTTTAATTTTTCGATATATTTCTGTTTCGTATTTTTTTTATAAAACGGGATACAAAAATACATACAATCCTAAATTTTCAACCCCCTACGATCAACCCCTATTTTTTAAATTTTATTTTTCAGCAAGACAACGTTTGCCGGGTCAGCTAGTATATTATATAAAATATATTTACCGTCAGTTATGTTACCTTATAAGTATATATCTAAAGTTCTAAGTCACGAGCGAACATACCATAATATTAATTGAGTCATACCTTGGCGAATCTAATTAAGTTGGCACATAATGTGAAATACTCTTGGCACGTATACATATATGCGTTCACACTTGACCGCAAGGAATTTCAGGAATAGGTACAGCATCAGTGAGGAATTCCCATCTATTTAGTTTAACTGATTTGATAGAAAAAAATACATGATCATTTTTAATTCGCAAAATAATATTAATGTCAAACTTAATTTATAGTGTTAAAACTTCAGTACATGTGTAAATTTTCCTGTTCACATACTACGGAGCTACAGATCAGTCTTTATTGGAAAACTATACAAAATGCTTCAAATTCTTTAGAAATATTTTTAAGATATCAATATTAAATAGTAAATTGACGACACACAAACAAAAACAAACAAAACAAAAACATTAAACATCAAAATCCTTTCTTTGTCTTTATTATTTTTTAAATTAAATACCCTTTATTGTAATTTAGTGTAATCTAGTTTTATTTATTTATGTAATTAAAACTTATTATCAAAATCGAGTTATTAAAGGTTTTAGTATAATTAACATTTGTAACAACTGCCACACAATTTTAATTGAGCAACACATAAGCTTGAGAGATTAAACCGCACATGACGTGTACGTATTCTAAAGTAAAACGTTTTTCTAGAAAATCCGATTGTAAATTTAACATATTGTTTCAAAATAGAGAAAGAATCAGCAGTAACAATTTCGTGCCAAATTGACATTAATTGCCATAATTTTGAATGAAGTTGCGCCTAACGAGTTTACTTAGCACAAAATAGAGCCAGAATTGCCTATTTTATTTTCGCTTTTCCGTTGTTAGCTACTTTTTATTGATTTTTTCGGTATATTTACTATTGAACGCGTCCATAGGAACTGTTTAATCATTGTTGTTTACATAGGTTTTGTGCTTGTTTGATGTAAAGTATTAAAAAACAGTAACTATATGTTTCGTCTAAATATCAACTCGAGCAATTCTCCAGACGCTTTCTATTGATTCAAAGATAAAACAAAACAAATTAAAACTTGAGAGCTTAATTTTCAGTCAGATACAGATTCTGTAGACGGAAAAAGTTTCTTTAAGTACTTAAGAACAGACCATAAACAATGATAACATTTAGTTCGTAAACAATTCTGGGAGCAACAAGATCATGATTTGAAAAAAAAACACATTTAGCGATAAAAATGTTTCCATTTTGGTGATAGGGATAACGATATCAACTGAACATTACCCGTTTCAAGAGTTCCATTAACAAACAGCAACATAAATTCACGCCAAGTATTTCCCTTATTTTATTTAGGAGAAGTATCCAATACACAATTCTTAGGATTCCTTAGGACTCGCTTCCTTACATATGAACTAGCTAGATACTATGACGAACACAAACTTGGATTCCAGTTGGCATAAACAAACTCAATAATAGCTGATGAGATAAGACTTAAACGTATACCATCGAAAGAGTTCGTAATAATATCGTAACCAAGAAGTGCTTGAAGAAGAAAAAGGTTTTAATCAAACCTGTTAATTACTTTAAGAATGATAACCCTGAATGTGGAGGGAAATAAGAGAAGAGGAGATCTAAGAAAATATGGATGGATTGTGTGAAAGACAAGATACGATTAGTGTGGAAGAAGTGAATGATAGGGAAGTCTGGAAAAAAAGCCTATTGTGTCAACCCCAAATAATGGGGACAAGGCAAGAAAAAGAAAGACTACAAATAGTGTAACAAATAAATGGTTAACTTCTCATCATTTTCCATGATACGTTTGACACAAAGGACTAAACGAAGCCCATCCTAAAAATCAACTGAGCGTCTCCCTCTTTATCTTAAATATTCATATAATACCGTGAATAAAATACTCGACGATATCAAACAAAGAAAAATGCAAAGGGTTGAACGCTACCACAATATACACTTGTCCTGCTTGGGTTGATAACATAATAAACCTTTTGGAGCTGTCCGTCAGACCGTCATCCAGAAGATACTGTGCTCATACATATTTCATGGATGAAAAATGAATGTGCGACATTAAACACGCATTGAATTTTGTCACACCGTTACACCGATATTTTTTGTGTTGATTTTTATTTTAAAACTGGCAGCAGTATTGTCCTTAATGGTTATATTTTACGCTAAATCCTAACTGTTGTTATAATAAGGGTTTTTTACACAGCTTTAGTAGCCTTGCCTGGAGTCTCCGTATTAAATATTTATCATTTTTTTCAATTGTTGTGGACCAAATAGTGCTACGCTTTAGACATTTTTTAAATTTGCAGAAAATTTTATAAAAGTAATGATTAAAAATTACACACTTTGATTTGTTGATGATTTATACATTAATTAGTGATAGAAAGAGAAATAAGATTAAATAAGACTATTGTTGTGTTGGTTTTGATTCATTATTTAAAGGATAAAAATGTTAGACAAGAATTGTATTATCTAGAAAGAGTTATTACAAGGACAAGGATAGTTATTAACTATAATTATAGGGTAAACTATTATAGTAATAAATGAATTTAATATATCTGAAATAATGACGAAATATTATGTCTAAGCCTCTATTTAATTCTGCGGTTACTGATTTCTTGAAAGGAATAGGACATAAATAAAATGTTATTTTTTTACATATAAATTTCATGAGCGTCTATAATGAAATAATTTTCTCCTCCTGTTGTAATTAAACGCTATTTGTGTATTAATTAAATAAGATACCGAGTTTTCTTATGGTTAGGCGGTACGTTGGGCTAACTATAGGCGTTTCCAAATTGTAACCTGTTGGCAAGTCAACAAAGAGACGGGGCTCCTCGGGAGACGATTCCAAGTGCTCATGAATGTATTCAACTAGGCCGCGCCCCTGGGACCAGTTCTACTTTTAGGACTTAATTAAATTTATGTATAAATGTGATTTTTCTTAGAATTTTATAGGTTTAATAAAGGGACGTACAAAATTAATCCTTTGACAGAAATATATAAAGCCTAACTACATTAATCGTATGTATACATTTAACTGCTTTTACTTATGGATTTTTGATAACTTTCAGTAGAAAATGATCTGAAAATGTATCTCCGTTCGAGATATATATATATAAAGTTCTTTTTTTACATATAAGTTTCAGAAGCGGCTTTAACGAAATAATTTCCGTGTCAGTAAATACGTGCAAGCGCGCCCCTACAGACTGTTCTTTTTTTTTCTGTTTTATTACCTCCTATACCCGGCCTGAGGAATCTTTATACATTTAGTGATAAAAATATAACATTTTGTCGACGATAAGCAAATCTTAAATTATATTTAGTTCAAAACTCTTCAAACTTTCCATAGTCAAGTGGGATTTTTCCACGTAACGTTTACCTGGCCGATATTAAAATGTTTATGTCCTGCCATCCCTCCTAGTTACCTCCATCATGCCGTCATCTCAAGGTTAACACACACAACACCTCAGCGCTCATCATCACGCCAATCGATCCCCGATTACTGGTAGTAAACAAACTGGGGGGTGCGTCGGACGCCTGTTGCGTCGGGCACCACGAGGCGGGGACACTCACCGGGCAGCAGGGCCAGCAGCGCCAAGGCCGCCAACATAGGGGCCATAGCTTAGAGGCGCGGGCATAACACACCCGCGCACGCTGCGCTAGCACGCCGGCGCGCTCATGCGGCCTGAGGAACACGTGCGGCCGGTCCCAGCGGCGCCCGGCGCGGGACTGTGGCCTCACCCCTCGCGCCCCTCCCCCGCGCACACCGCACCCGCCGCCCCGCGCGCCGCTGCGCAGCCTCCGGGACAGGTGCGCGTTACACCCCCTCGCCGACCTGAGCCGCTCGGCCGCCGAGCCCCATGAAAAATGCTCTATTATCTATCTGAAGAAACCACTCGATAGTAAACGTCCACACTTGAGTCTTGTACGACACACCTCGAGTGCGAGTACGAGCCGTGACAGTGACGGGCTGTATGGTATGTAGGGCAGGGGCTCAAGGTCGGTGCAGGCTCGCCGGGATAGGGGTGCTCGCCGGCACGCGCCCCGATCTTTATGCGCCCTTGGAACGTTTAGTTCGCAACCCTCGGCGCCGATCACATATCAAATGAACGTTCGCTAATTAGAGACACTATTCGTTTGTCTGTTTAGACGAATGCTTCGGATATTAATGAACATTTATAAATTCCTACGAAAGGGTCAATATTTGAAATATTTACATTTATACCAAATCTCAATTAACATTTAACAAAACCACACCACTTGTATTTATACTATCCAAATTTATAATGGAATCGCTAAAACTAAAATGTAAATGGACACACACATAAACATATAAAATATTACTAAGCCCGCAACCCGCTAATGAATCAGAATTCTCATCTTCGAATTCGAATCAGGAAATTTAACAAAATATTTAGCAATAAATTTTTAAACTAAGGAAAAAACTGTGCCTAAAGTATATTCCTCCACCACATTTGCGACAAAAAGTTGCGTTGCGAGTGGTGGCATAAATGGCACTGCCTACACCTTCGACTTTAAAAGAATAAAAGTTATTTCACTTTCACTTGGCCCATCAAAAAAATAATTCTATCATTTTGTTAATCGTTCCATTTTAACGAAAACAGCGTCCATACATCAATAAATACAGTACAGACGTACAGCTGTTAATAAATGCATACTATAAAAGTAGCCATGTTTGTGTGTTTTCAACGCGGTTACCTATAAATTGCGTTAACGATAATACATGAGCGTGTAGCTGGCGCAACACTTCGCGGCCTATTAAACTTTCCGAGCGTCAAAGTGCATTGTGTTTTATTTAACGCTTAAATATCCTAAATATTTCCATTTACTTGCTATAATAGTTAGCACATCCAACTTTTTTTAAATAACAGAGCTATATATAAAAATCACATGCAAAACAAAAACTCATCCTGGTATAATCCGGGTATTAGTGATACAAAGCGGTGTAGCAACTTTGATGCTACGCGTCGTAGACAATGTCTACAAGTTAAACCGACTAATGGCCTGACACTATATTGCAATATTTAATACGTAAAATTGTCACGGTGTGCGTTATTGAACTCCTCTGAATCGGCTTGGCCGTGTCTCGTGTAATTTTGTCGGCATATCGGGTAGGTCGAGAATCGGAAAACATCTATTTTTCATCCCCTATTTAGGGTACACAACACAATATTAAATTGTTTTAATTTTTTCAGTAAGACAACGTTTGTTGTGTCAGCTAGTAGTGCTGTAATAATGTTTCGTACCTTCACGCGTTTTATATCTAAGAGTTTAGGCAGCATTGCATCATGCCATGGTATGAAATATGAGCTGCTGGGTTGATTGTAACAGTATTCAAAATGGAGATCCCTCACTTAAACCGAGTACTAGATCAGTAGATTACCGAGACAGCTAGAATAACATACTTAGTATACCAAGGTAACTTTCAAAATTTCATATCTGCATGTCTGTAATATGGATTTTATTTATGAATAGCTTTGGTGTAACATCACGAACCCCCTAACATGGGAAAATCGACAGTTTCCAAAATCACTTAAAAGATTTAAGATAAGGTTTTCACAAGCCTGTCAGATTATTGCTAAAGATATAATATATTTTATTTGTAAAAAAGTTAACGCTAAAAGATGTGAGAGTCATGAAGAAGTCACACGTGTGTAGCTGAGGTATAGCATAGTATAAAACAAAGTCACTCTCCGCTGTCTTGTCTGTCCCCTTATATGCGCATATCTTTAAAACTACGCAACGGATTTTGATGCGGTTTTTTTAATAGTTAGAGGGTGTCAACAGGGTGGTTTTGATTTATAATTCATGTATAGTGTGGTAAAAAAAGTGATAATTTTCAAGATTTAGAACTTTAATCGCAAACGCTGGCTGAACCCTAAGTGATAAATCAAAACAACGCACTACATTATTATACACCTTTAAAAGGTCTACAAAAAAGTCCGCGAGGGCATATGTCTATCTCTTAGGGATAACCCACAATGACCATTTTTATTTTTTTTACTTTTTACGAAGCGATTTTAAACATTACAGTATTAATTTTCATCCAATTAAGTGTCTTAAATAGATTATGCATGTAATATAGATGATCTTCTTATATTGCAGTATTAACATAGCGGGACAGCAGATAATACTTTTGATGCGGAACAAAGTTCGCCGGGTCAGCTTGTATATGTATAAAAATATGATGTTTTCAAGCAAAATGTCATATTTTGATACAATCAGATAACTGCTTAATATTCACAAAAGGCAATGTTCATTTCTCAAACTTCCCTTCGCACGCGCCATTAATATGACTAACATCACCGATAAAAATTGATAAAAATCGACGTTCTGTCACGACTTCACCGTTAATAGCATTTCACCAACTAAATTTCAATAGTATTTTCTTATAAAATATCCTCAGATTTTTGTCTCTAAGAAAAAAGAAGATAAACTTTCTCGTTCGGGAATAATTTGTTCAAATTTCTAGAATTTCGGTTTCAACAGTCTATATTATTAATAATATCTTGGACACAATACACACAGCGCCCTTTAGTTCTAAACTAAGCAACTAAATGCTTGTGCTATGGATACTAGATAACGGATAATAATACATGTATACTTTTCTTTTGTAAATACATACTTATTTATTCTTATTTTACTTTTAGTCTCGGTCACTTTAAAAAAGATTACAGTTGTTCATTTTAAATAATAATTTATTACCTACTCTTAACAACAAATTTTAATAAAAGTATTTCTAAAAATATTCTCGTATTGTAAAGAGAATCGTCGAATGTCGAATACAAACAGCCTAATTATTCCAGATAAATAAAATACATTGAAATACAGGAGCGGGTTGAATGTACCTACGTCCCGTCCACCGAACCCGCCTTTTATGATCAAATTTAAGTGCGAGCTGTTCAGGACAGAGTTTCGCGCGATTTATGACCATTGTGAATTTATAACGGCGAGGGGAACATGACTTTCCACATAAAAATATACGCCTAATCTAACCCACGCCTCTATTTCGTTCAAAGTAAATATTTACTCACTGGCCTAGAGTTTCGCCTGTGACTCATGCCGCGTTTCGTTCTATGAGAGACAAACAACCCCCTCTTTTTGTCCTCCTAATCCCTACCCCATCCTAAAGGCCGATAATGCAACTGTGGTTGTTTCGGTGTTGCGGATGTCCACTGGCAACATTAGGCGCTTACCATCAGGTGACTCGTATTCGTTTACCCCGTCTCACTCTCAAGTTCAACAGCAATTATTTCTCGGAAATCTTTTCGGAAAAATAATTTAATGTATAGAGATATAGAGATTGAATGTAATTATTGTTCATTTATTTTTTCTTTTTAGTTCATAATGTATTTAATCTAATAATTTTCGACACAAGTATAACAGAAGTAATTCATTTGAATCTGTTTACGTATTCACATCAGCTCGTAACCTCCATAATTTGGTTTTACCTTGTGTCAACGTCTGTCTGGACCACATTTTGACGGGCTTCGTGGCGTATTGGTAAATCTACCGGCTGCAGCAATGAGGTTGGGGGTTCGATTCCCACCCGAGCACAAATATTTGTGACAAACATGAATATTTGTGTGGTGTCTGGGTCGTTTTCTATGTATTATAAGTATGTCTTTACAAAAGAAAAGTATATATGTATTAGTATCCGTTATCTAGTATCCAAAACACAAGCATTTAGTTGCTTACCTTGGAACTAGAGGACGCTGTGTGTATTGTGTCTAAGATATTATTATATTCACAATTTATATCCAAATATTTTGTATGCAAAGATTTTCGGTGAAGCAGAGATCTAGCTGAAAATTTACAGCCATCTCAGCCAGGGCCTATGTTGGTAACGGGAAATCAGTGTCCCCATGGCTAACAACTTGAAAAAGATGTTTAAATAATTGGTGATACGCTTGTAATGCAGTCTGATGATATTTTTAGAAATCTGAGTAGGTGGCAAAGCCATATTGAGAAATAAATGGTATACTTTAATTAAAATGATGCTAACCTTTATTTATAATCAAACTTTATTAGCAACATCATTTAACTACTTTAAGTGTATCGGTGGTCCAGTGGTCGAGAACCGCGCTTCCGATTCAGAAATCAATGGTTCAATTCCAGGGTCGATGATGTCTCGGAATTCTTTTCGGAAGTTATCTGTTATCTTTTCTAACAGTGGTAGAGCCAAGCAGTTCGCTGCATGAATGGGCCGGCTCGACCGGTGAAATACCACGACCTCTCAGAAGACCGACGTAAAGTGGCTCATCCCGCGTTTCGTCCGGTGAGAGAGGTACCCGGAGACCCACCCCCCTTCCCCGTCCTTTCCTATCCCCTATCCCTTAAAGGTCGGCAACGCAACAGTAACACTATATGTGTTGCTGGTGTCCATGGGCGGAGTTGGTTGCTTACCATCAGGTGACACGCCTGCTCGTTTGCCCTCCTATCCCATAACGGTGTACCTATTACAAAAAGTTCGCCACCTATTCTACTCTTGGACGCGTAACATATCGATTCGGTGAGTCGAGGCTTGACAGCCGCTGGCTACGCCTTCGGATAGAAACAGGCGTGAAGTTATGTGTAATTTTACATTAGACCGTATTCAGCGGCCCCACACTGGGCTCATGTATGTACTGTGAGTATCCAGCTACGCGATACAATTACTACTTATTAAATTATTAACAAAATGATTTCGTTATTGTTTATCAATAAGTCCGGCAGCACATAAAAAAACAAATCAGAACAAAACAATATAATGAATTAGAATTCTGAACGCAACATTGGAAAAATAAATGAAGGTGTATTAATGTATTAAGTTATTACACGCGTATAATTACGATTACAGTGAAAAGCCATTATTTCATTTTAACTTTCTCCTCTGTATAATACAGTATATAAGTGAGTAATATTTTCTTTTGTTTATATGGTTACGATTGTAGTTATTACATTAAATCTTCTTTTAGTAGAAAAAGCAGCCGAGAGTATAAAATGTAATAACATAACATAAGTTCACGCCTTTTTCTAACCGAAGGTGTAGGCAGCGGCTGTTAAGCCTCGTCTCGCCGTTATGTTTACGTCCCAAATGGAATAGGTGGCGAACCTATTGCCATACCGGGCACAAAGTTGTCAGTCATCGATATTTATCACACGTAACTTCCGAAAATTTCGAAAAGTCATTGGTGTGTGCCAGGATTTAAACCCACTACTTCTTGAATCAGAAGCTAAAATGTAATAAGAGAAGCACTAAAGGTACTGTTACACATGCTTTTTAATGGCATGCTCAATATTAGCAATGTATCGACACCTATACTAGTGCTCGATAGTAGCATGCTTTCGTACTAATAAAGAGCATATGTTACAGTACCATTAGTATTTAAATATCCTCGCTCACACGCTCTCTTCAGATGGAAACCGTAGCCTGTCCGCTAATCTCTGGTAATATTCGTAGCATCCCATCTCTTACAACGCCTGCTATGCAAACTAATGGCAACACAGACACCGCCAGACTGTGCACATCTTGTGCGCCTAATCACGTACGAGGATATTACGAAGTATTTTCTAGGTCTATTTTTGTTCATTGTTAAACAATTTAATCAAATCTTGATGTGATAAGAAATGAGAGAAGAGGACGACCTAAAAAAATATGCATGGATTATGAGAATGTGGAAGAAGTGAATAATAGGGAAGGGAAAAATAAAAAAATCTGTTGTACTAATACCACATAATGGGAACAGGGCAAGAAGATGATGATTATGGTACCTACTTTGGCCACGAATTCCTTTATCCGAACAATGTTCCGCGATAAATGTAACCTATGTCATATTTCATAATACATACGCCTACTCTTATAGTTATAGTCATAAGAGGTCTCGGGCAATTCATTCAGTGTTTCAGGCGTCTTACGTTCTACAAACGAACGTATAAAATGAAAATAATTTGCAAAGACTTCAGATATAAAAACAGTCAAGGCATTATACATCAAAAATGTTCGATATCATTTGGTATTCTACCGCAAAGTTCATAATCAAATCTAAACTTATTCAAAAACTTTAATAAAACGGACTGACTAAATTTCTAACTTTCACGGTGCTTATTTGTAGCTATTGTCTCGAATAAGTTGAAATTTTAACGGCAAATAATATTTTGTTTAATATAATTCAATAGGTATGTACTGAAAATACTGGCCTAAATATTTCTCAAACAAAAGCAGGTATGTAAACATAACGGCTATTAGCGAACCTATTACCATACACCGTGCACAAAGTTGTCAGTCATTGATACACATAAAAAAAATAATTTTGAAAAGTCCTTAGTGTAAGCCCGGTTCGAACTCAAGTCTTTATTTAGAAGCGGACCACTGCACTACAGAGACATGTTGCACGCATTAACACACACAGCGTTAATGTTTTCGATACATACGATATTTTAGTGTCTAACTTTACGACAGCGTAATTAGACTACAGAATTCCCAGTTTAATAAGATTTTTTTTTGCCTATACTGACCATCCTGAAGTTACAAAAGTACCAAGCTGACGAAACTGACTAAACAATGTACAGGACGTCTGTTGGATGATTTGTCAGGCACTTTTACCAAATTTGTACATACATACATACATAAGCTCACGCCTGTATCCCATGGGGGTAGGCAGAGACTTTGGCTTTCCACAAGCTACGATCCTGACACACATCTTTCGCCTCATCCACGGTCATACATCTCGTCATACATTCGCGTCGGTTTCAGGTGCTACGCATTTTGCCTTTTTTAAACAGACCATTTATTTGATCGTGGAGGGACTCGGAAACAGCCGGAGATCGCCTTCCGACGACGGTTTAGTTAAGTGCAATGCGGGTGAGGGCGCTCCCGCGCCAGTCATCCGCCCTACACCGGGAAGGAGTTGTTGTCGGCGATCAAATTGTCGCCTCCTTCCCCCCTTCTTCTCCTGCGGAGCGGTGCCACGAGAGGATCGTTCTCCCGCGCTCGCTCCGCCGCCTCCTTAGAAAGAGGCAAACTGCAACCATGCCTCACCCTCGGCCACCATGGCAGCCACCACGCTGGGGAGTGGCAGGTCCGGCCCGACCACCGCGATTAAACTGCGGCGCGGCCCATACCACGACGAGCACACCTGGAGGGCGTCCGAAGCACCCGTGTCCGGACAGCACCTGCGCCATTCGGAAGGAGAGGAAACCGTGCGACCTTTCTAGCCACTCCCGCAGGACCGGCCCAACCGCATCAAGCGTACGGCGGCCGAAGGTGGCGGTAGCGAGATCTTCCGCCCAATGGTGGATTATCGCGGTCCGTGCCTCGGACCGGACGGCCTCTTTTCCGCAGGAGAGGGGAGCTCTCCATGTGCCTTTCGCCGCGCCGTCCACCCGTATACCCTGGCCCGCACCCACGACTCGAGCTCCTAAGGAGGAGTACCGGCCAGGGCGCACGCCGCCGAGAAACTTACCGAGCGGTAGGTTCTCGCCACCCGTTGGGTGATGGCCCTTTCTGGCCTCCACAAGGCGGTGGCGTTCTCCCTTCTTTTGAGGGAGTACGCCCATATGGGAGCCCCGTATAGGGCCATGCTCTTAAGGATGCCGGCAGAGAGCTTTCGGCACCGCGTCTTCGGGCGTCCTATATTAGGCGAGAGCCACGAGAGGGAACCCGCCGTCTTCAGCAGGCGCGCTGAGAGCCCGTTGAAGTGTGGGCCGAAGCACCACCTGCTGTCTATAACGAACCCCAGATACTTCATCTGGATCTTCACAGCATGAAACTTAAAACTAACCTAAACTAACTTAACCTAACCTAATCATACATAAAGTCGTGGCACTTTATGCATGATGTTCCGAGGGAGTCCTGACGACACTGTAGGAGAGCACACTAAACACGATATTTACACCATTCCCCACATTTGCACTCATATACGAACACTTATTAAACAAAATGCCACGAATTTTATCCAATAATATCTTCTCTTCCACAGTCCCGTCAAAACTCCTGAATTATATATAAAGACAAAGGTTTAAAGGTCCTAACACCCAGGTAGTTAAATCCCAAAAAAAAAAACGAACGTCAAAACGGTCAATCGTTGATTGACGTTTGATGGTTTGTTCATTGTTGTAGAAAATTTGTTTTCCATGATTTACGTGTTATTATTTTTATCTTCATTCATACCATCAAGATGAATCAAACAATAAACATAGAACAATTAAATTCTGCCCTTTCGTCACTGCGAACTCTACGATCAAGTGTAAGCCATGTTTTTGAGACACTTTCGAACGGACTTCGAGCCGATCACGGTGAAGATGGTAAAGAAAAGTTTATTCTGGAGCTTCAAGAACTTCTCAACAACCTGAATAATAATTTGCGAGACCTAGAGCAGACAGTAAATGGTTTGCCAATACCTACTGCACCATTTAATTTGGGTACAACGACGTACCTTAGCCAAGAAACAACCCAAGATCGGCAAGCTTTATACACCCAGTTGGTGAACAGCTACAAGTGGACGGATAAGATACATGAATACAGTTCCTTCGCACATACGCTATTAAGTCAGAATTCACTGAAACGTTCTTACATAACGTCAGGCAGCACAAAAAGACGTGGTAAATTGCAAAGCAACCACAACGTTCCACCGGTACAAGTCGACAACGTAATTAACAATGTTGATAGGTCTTATAGTGCTATGAAAATAACAATATCTCGTCCCTTTGCAAGTAATGCAGTTGTTCAAATTAATTTGAGTCATGTTTTGAAAGCTGTTGTGGCTTTCAAAGGCCTTTTAATGGAATGGGTCATGGTTAAAGGTTATGGTGAGACTCTAGATTTGTGGACAGAGTCTCGACACCATGTATTTAGAAAAGTTACAGAGAATGCCCATGCAGCCATGTTACATTTCTATTCTCCGACATTACCAGAGCTAGCTGTGCGTTCATTTATGACATGGTTACACAGCTATGTAAATCTATTCAGTGAACCATGCAAGAGATGTGGCTGCCATCTCCACCACACATCTCTACTGCCTCCTGCATGGCGAGATTTCCGTACTTTGGAAACTTTTCATGATGAATGCAAGCAATAGTTGATGTTGTATTGAAGGAGAGAGAGAACCAAATGGTAAAATGAAGTGCTAAAATAAGTAAAATAATGGAAGAGACTAAAACATTATGTGGGTGAAAAAATATAGGATTTATTGAAGATATGTAACATTGAAACTTAAGTGTATAAATGAAATAAAACTACTACAATACTAATTTATTAAATCCTTTTCTTTTTATTCATGTATGTGTCAATAATGTTAATAATTAAATTTGTTACTTAAGCCAAGTACTTGTTATACTTTAAAGTTGATATGATAACTGGAATCATGCTGCATTGGAAACAATGTATTATACTCCTATCTTTTCCATTGATATGCCATGTGTCCTTAGTACTTTCTATTGTATTATATCTATTATATGATATCTTTTTGTCTGATTGTTCAAACTCTACTGAAATAGCTTAATCAATATTCATGCATTTTTTTTGTATCTTCGCAATCTCTTTACTATGGTTTCACATAAGTCATTGACCATGGATTTCAAGATACAATGAAATATTCATTGCTTTATATCACGCACACCAAGCTGCATGAATAGGCCAGCTCAACCGGTGAAACACGACCTCTCAGAATATCGACGTAAAGTTTCGTTCAAGTGAGAAGGGTAACCCCCATGCTTCTCATCCCACTTTCTTAAAGGTAGGCAATACAACTGTAACACTATCTGTCTATGGGTGGCCTCGTTTGCTTACCATCAGGTGACCCGCTTCCTCGTTTGCCCCAAATCCCATAAAAAATACTTTGAGAAACATTGCTGACAAATTATACAAACAGTAAACTTGAGGCATCAAAAAGGTACTGAAAGACTGGGCCATTGAATTTCATTTATGTAATTTAATAACAAATACTATAATCTAAATAAAAAAATAGATAGCACTATATAAATGGTTTACACAATGCCACAGAGTGATCAACACCGCATACCACTTTCACTACATGTGCTCCGATTGATACTTTTAAAGGAAAATATTGATCTTTCACATGACCTAGACCCAAACAACCTTGCCTATTCCTACCCCACATATATAAATCGCCATTATTTGTTATAGCTGCTAAGTGTCCAATACCACAAGCCACATTTTGCACAGTACATTCCAGATTGAAGTCATTCCGGCCAAACAATGGTGGTGGTATTTGTTTTGGTGTTGTAGCATGTTTCACATTGGGCCCGAGACCAAGTATGCCGTAACCCCATACAAAGGCGTCGCCTGCTTCTGAAATAAAAAGAATTCCTTATCTCTTCTACCGCAACAACAACACTTCTAAACAGATTTAAGAAACTTCAAGGATACATAAAAAAATCTGACCACAATCCATATAAAACATACCATTGAGTATTAAACAGAATGATCCGCCTGCAGCTATATCCGTAATCTTTCCTAAACCTTTTGTGAAGTTTACAAGAGCATATGACATGTTCACTTGCTGTTGGGCTGTGGACATAGGCACTTGCCCATACTCTGAGTTGCCCCAACCGAATAACTCACCCTTATCTGTAAAAAGATAAAATATTTGACCCATGTAAGTAACAATAATAAAAATCCCTATGACCTTAATCTCCTCTTAATAATAAAAATGCATGAATAAAAATATTACGCCGTTGTTTTGAGTTCCAATTAAGATCTACTGGAATTCAATATCTAGTCACAACTAGCAGAAAATCTAAACTTTTTAAGTCAGAAAATATTCCAATAAATATTTTTTTAACTAATAACCTGACAACAGCACTGCACAATAATCCAGTAATAGATTGCTCGAAAAAAAACTCGTGTGTATCTTGATGCGCTCTTAGTTAATTTGAGTTGAACTATATAGCACACTAAAATTGTACATGCTCAAGGAAGCTTTAGATATATATATTTTTCACACCCACCATTTAAAGCAAGTACACAGTCCCCGGTAGAGGCGACTTTGACAATCTTCTCAGTGGTGATATCACCCTTCACTTTTGCTGGTATAGCTTGATTTTCATATGTACCTAAACCAGTTTGCCCATCTGCTCCCCAACCACAAGCATATACCTTACCTCCTTCTGTAATGAATAACCTGAAAGTAATTTATTATATTTTGCTTTACCCATCTCAAAACATAAGGTTGTTATACTTATTAACTACCAATGGCTACTTTGAAGATTAGTTGCAAATTGTGGAATACGATCACTATGATATTAATTTAAGATTCTTTATACAGCTCAATCTTGAAATCTATTTCACACCAGACCCTACATACATCCTTGATTAACCTCTGTTAGCTTTGTAACACTAAGAGTCGAGGGGCAGAAGAAATTAAATTTATTACTTCAATTGATAGCTTTACAATAAGCTATCAATTGAAGTAATAAATTAATTTCTTCAGCCCCTTGTGTAGATATTTGACGGGCCTTATCGCACATTGGTAAAACTACCGGCTGCAGCAATGAGGTCCGGGGTTCGATTCCCACCCAACCACAAATATTTTGTGACAAACATGAATATTTGTGTGGCGTCTGGGTGTTTTTCTATGTATTATAAGTATGTATACTATTTACAAAAGAAAAGTATATATGTATTAATATCCGGTATCCATAAAACAAGCATTTAGTTGCTTAGCTTGGAACTAGAGGGCGCTGAGTGTATTGTGTCCAAGATATTTTTATTATTATATTCATGTAATATAGATTCACAACTTACGTATGGTCCTGGCCACAACAGACACTGACAATATTCTCTTTGCCCAAATGTTTAATATTATTTGTGACCATACTGCCTTTGTATTCTTCATTGGGGTTAATTTTTCTGCCACATTGACCATATGCATTGTTACCAAGAGTGAAGACACCTTCATTGTCTGTTAGTATTGCTGTGTGGGCACGACCTGCTGACAGTCCTGTAATCTATAAAATCATAAAGATTGTAATTAAATTGATAAACTATGTCTATGTCTTGGTGGTCCAGTGATTGAGCACCCGCTTCTAAATCTAGAGGATGCAGATTCGAATCCTCACACTGGCCACTTCACACCAATGACTTTTCGAAGTTGTTTTCGCAAGTTATGTGTGAAAAATATAGATGACTGAAAACATTGTGCCCGGTATGGCAATGGGTTCGCCACCTATTCCATTTGAGACGTAAACATAACGGCGAGTCGAGGCTTAACAGTCACTGCCTACACCTTCGGGTAGAAAAATGCGTGAAGTTATGTTATGTTTTGTGATAAACTATCTAAAAATTTATATTATATTTAAACATACAAAATCATAAATATATATATTTTTAATTCTCAATGGGACAATTCACATTACTTTATTATAAAAAATGTTTACAATATAGCCAATTTTCAAGAAATATAAAATAACGCTACAGTTTTTATTATATTTATTCCATCTGGAATAGCTTTTAAAACAAAATAAAATGCACCTCATATACAGCAAAGTAAAACATGTTTATCAAAAAAGTCCCAAAGATGAAAAGAATAATCATCTATAATAGTTCAAAAAGTAAAACTACACATATATTAATGCTTACCTTAGTTTGCAAACTTTTATATGGTAAATAAACTGGTGCAGGACTGAGTAGTAACTCAAGGGGATGTCCTAATCTGGGTGCATGATAGCCAATTTGAGAGTCTGTATTTATGCCTGTACCAAATACCTTATGTTGATCAGCAGTTTTTATTGATGCTATGGTAAAGCCGTAACCAGATGCAATGTGAGCCACCTGGAAAGTTATTAATATTCAAAGGAAAACCCAAGTTTATATTATTTATATGCTAAAAAATTTGGACAACTCCACCCAATACAATGCTGTGAATAGAATACCTTGTCCTAGATTATATAATTTTTTTTTGTGTTTTAAAATTAATGAAATTATGTATTATTTTGATTTAAAACAGCAGTGTTTGACATATTCACATATTATTTCAACAATATCATTATAGACTTGTAGAATTCCTTGCAGACAAGCCTAAATTATTCATATAGTATTCATGTTTTGTTTGAACTTACATCAAATCTTTCTCCAAAACTCGATCGCATAGGATGAAAGCACAAGGAGAAATTATTCCTGTAATGTTTTCTACCTTTCTTCCCACGCGGCAAATGTAAACCAAGCGCTCCTGTTTCAGCCAACCCCCATACATAAACACGGCGATCTGTACTTTTACATAAGGGGTACTGAAATACTGAAAAATTACGATCAAATAGTTAGACCCCCGTAATTACTATTTTATCATCAGACAAACTTTAATAATACTAAACGGTAATTTAAAAAAGAAAAAATATTTACTTGGAAGTAAATCTTCTTCATTGGGATCGGGTATTTTCTTCTTTTTGGTCGCATAGCATCGATTTATGACCATAGGTATCCTATTAAATAATAATAATTTGACTGCGTTCATTTTAAATACTAATGTATATCTGAATAAATATAATTTTATCTTGTTCTGATATTCCGATCTACTTCATTTTTTTAGGTTAACTGCGACGATTGTTTTGACTTTTTGTTGTTGTTGTTTTAATAATTCACTCAATGTGAGTAGGCAAAGGTCGTTGACCATACAGCCATTTCTTATGTTATTTTTTTCCCTATGTTTTGACTTTTTGTGTGACAGCTGCTTGTTTTATTTTTTATTGTTATTAATAATTCACTCAATGTGAGTAGGCAAAGGTCGTTGACCATACAGCCATTTCTTATGTTATTTTTTTCCTTAAGTCAATTTATGTAAAAAAAATCTTATTTTTTATTGGTTCTTGCCTTTATTGGGCGCGTTCCACTTAAAGCCCGCAACGATTGTAACACGATTGTTTCACATAAGGCCCGTGGTCGTTGCGAGCGATGGCTTGACGTCATAGATGACGTCACTGTTCGAGACCACATCACGCCCGTTTTTGCCCGAAAAATATTGGCTTTCAATAAAATGGCGGGAATTCCAAACATGATATATTATGGGCGCGTTCCACTTATAGCCCGCAACGACCGCGACCACGACCGCGGAAATTGCCGTTCCAGTAACGTTTTTCGCCGGGAGCGTTGTGGGCGAATTTTATAAGTGGAACGCACAACTTGAGCGCTGTGTGCTAGCAATATGGCGGCATGGTGAAACTTTCAGCAAAGTTATGAGTAAATAATTCGCATGAATATAAAATAAAATTTAATTCAATATGAATTCTCGTGAATTTAAAGTAGCGTTTTTGACAAAAAAACTGAGAGTTGACTCGGAAAAGTTATCAAGTTCTAATAACATCATTTTTGGAATTCCCGCCATTTTATTGAAAGCCCACTAGGATCTACCAATATTTTGCGGGGCGAAGCCGGCGCGATGTGGTTGCGAACAGTGACGTCATCTATGACGTCGAGTGATCGCTCACAACAACCACGGGCCTTAAGTGGAACGATACTGTCGCCGTTACAGTCGTTGCGGGCTCTAAGTGGAACGCGCCCTATGTCATCAGAA